>JAUYWH010000013.1:7750179-7808895 GCA_034779795.1 Ctenopoma multispine
TATGTTTTTTTATATATATATATATATATATATATATATATATATTCATTCTATGTGTATGTATATATATATATATATATATATATATATATGCATGCTATGTGTATGTATATATAGTGAGCGCATATGCGTGTGTATGCACATCTGCTTTTAATTAATTTCTCCTGTTTGTCATTAGCAGGAACCTTGACTTTGACCCTGATTTGCATGGGTGTCTTTGAAAAATTAAATATCAGATAATGTAAGTTAATACAATACTGTAGCGTTCTCGTCACCTCATCCACTCTCTCTAACCCTCTGTAACCTCCAGCTTCACCCGGCTCTCCTCGAGGCAGAATGCAGAACCATCCCCTGTGGAAGTACTTTAATTACAAGGTTCCTACATCCAAATAACAAGAGGTTTACATAAGTCCCACATGAGCTGCTCATTATTCAGAAACTATTCTTGCTATCCTTGTCTCTCTCTCCTAATACAAATGGTGTTCAACAATGTGTGAGCTCCCACAATGCACATCCTATAAGTTTAAAATGAAGGAAAGTTCACTTTAACCTTACGTCCAACTTAACTCCTAACATGTGAACTGAATTCCCGCTAAGACTGATTAAATTCCAACTATCTAAAAACTAATTAATTATTTCCATTGTGCCTAATATTGTCATAAGAAAGGTGCTTAGTTGACACTCTAATTCATAGAATATGGCACCTCTCCTCTAGTGTGATCAGTACAATATGCCAAGAGTAGCAAGAAATAAAATCTTTTTCTAATATTAATTATGTTCAACATAGACATTGACCAAGATAATGTATATGAAGATGATGGCATAAAAGGAACTGGCTTGAAATTATGTCAGTTATCACTAAATATAATGTTAGGAGCTACTAAAAGAAGCAAATGTTAACATTTTAATGTCTAACTATTAATTATAGGTTATGAATACTGTCACAAATAAGTTTGCCCAAACTCTACAGACATCTAACAAATATAACAATATCCTGTCTTTCAATCTCTGCACAGAATTTAGCAGCATATCCTTAAATCATATTTGATCATAATTTATCAAAGTATATAAATAAATAAATGAAATGAAATAAAATTGGCCACCATATGGAAATTGTGCAATTTTATTACTTCTGGCCTTTCAGTGTCTGAACCAATGCCATATTCCTGCTTATTCTTCATTGACCCCATCCTGACTCCACCCATCTGCTCCAACAAGGTGATTTTTATCTCCAGCAGGAGGAAATTAAAGCCTTGCTTCATGAGCAGCAGATATGCAAATCTTATACAGTGCAAACAGATTGCAGCGCTCACGCAGTGGATGGTGTGTGTTGGGTTTCCCATTGAGCTCCACTGATTTGAAATCCAAATCAAGACACATGGAATTACAAGACACACATGTGGCTTCCTAAAAAATCTGGACTTTGAGATATTAAGGAAAATAAATAAAAGAGGAGAGGGTGGAGAACTAATGGTGGAGCAAAAAATTAAAAAAACATTATTCATTCAGCTGGTCCATCAGGGTAGATATGGTTTAATAACTCTTGTTCGACCACAGGTGAACGCTTATCTGAAGCTCTGACATACAGCATGGAAATAAGTTCCTCTGATATCACCATTACATGGGATATGTATTTTCTTGAACTCGCAAAATTGGAAAGTAATAGTGGCCATGCAAAATGCCTTGCAGTTGTAGAGTATGTAATTTTGATATGCATTAGTGTTATTGTCAGGCGGGGTGTATGGGCTGTTTCCTTGTGTGATTGCAGGTCTGGCTTGTATTATGGGAGGGAAGCAGACAGGAGAAGATAGTATTAAACCTGTCCTTGCCATTCCAATCGGTCTGCATGTTTCTCTTTATCATTCTGCAGTTTCTATCCACTTACGCTATAATTAAGTTTCCTGACCCCTGCCTTGCAGCCTTAACTAGACATTGGGAAATATACAGCCACTGCAGATCTCTTAGCCTGATGTGCTCTCTCTCTCCCTCTCCCACCTCCCTCTCATGCCTCCTTCCCTGCTTCTGAAAATCTCTCTCTCCCACTGTCTCTCTCTTTCTTTCTCTGAGTCTCCATGGCACTGTAATGGAATAAGAATTATTAATCGAGTAATTGTGTGGAACACATTAGTTTGCATTGAATTTCTCTCTCTCATTTTCGATGCTTGATTATCAGGCTATTGGGCAGACTCTACCCCCTCCCTTCACCTCTCTACCCACAACGCTCCAAAAACACGGCACATGCCCACACACATACACACACACACACACCGGGCTAGATCACACTTTCCTAAATGGCGTAATCTCTCCCTCACTCACATGTGCATGCATGGACAGACACATACAAACTCAAACGCACGTACAAAGAATGGGCTGAAATGTATGTTTGCACCACACCTGATGCTTAATGTGTGTGTAGGGAAAAGGCTCCTCGAGATTGGGAGATTTTTGTAATGTCCCTTTAACCCCCATCCTGTTTGATAAAAAAAAGGCAGGTGCACAGAAAAAAAACAACCTCCAGCTTATGTACAAACACAAATTATAAAAGTGTAAAAAAAAACCACCCTAACATCAGAGAGAGACATGCTGGCACTGACATTCATCATAAAACCCCCTCTTCAATCATAATTAGTCTAATTAATTTAAATCAGTGTTGGATGCCTATCTAAATACAGTGACAACATAAAATGAACATCCTCCCTGCAACACATAGCCTCAGCCTATACGTTCCCATAGTGAAACACACCCTCGTAGGATTAGAGCAGAAGAATAGGGGGATTATTATTTCATGACCTTTCAATCCGCTGCCTGTCAGGTTGAACTAAAGCCATATATGCTGCTGGAGGACTAATCTCCTTCTCCTTTTGTGTCCGCAAGGGATGTGTCATTTCTTTATCCCCTCTATCCAGATTTACTCCATAAAATAAACTTCCTAGCCTGATCTGATAAGAAGCCATCTCCTTACCAGGATAAGGCTGTGGTGCCTCGTCTCCCTGCTTCCCCGTAGCCGTATTTTTGGGTGTCAGATAACTCAGACGGGGATGGAAACAGTCAGGAAATGCCACTTTGTCTGTCTGGGAGCAGGTGACAACAAAACGACAGTGACTCTGATTAGAAAATACCCTCCTTCTCTCTCCCCCACCACCACCACTCTCTCTTTCTTTCCCTCTCTCTTTCTAAAACCACAAAAAAAAAAAAAAAAAATCACATATTATCAACACTTGCCAGGTAGCGTGTGAAACATAAATAAGTCGATCTTTACAGACACACATTTAGACACGCCAAACTCCCTGCATCACAGACGCACACTTAGGTTGCTTTTGTTATCGTCCCATCTTAATTACTGGTAAGTCATCACCGCTCCAGATATCAGTGTGAGCCATGATTTGCTGATCCTGTGCCTCGCCATCTCTCTTTTTTAAATATTTATTAATGCATCTGATTATTTTATAGCCACCAGTGTCTGCAAAGCTCAGACTGTTCAGCTACATATTAGATATGATGCACAGAAATATTTCAGGCATTTATATAAAGTGTGCTCTCCCCTGTTGCCTAAAGGTCACAGCCTACAGGTGGCAGAAAAGAGCATTATAGATTGGAAATACAGGGGTTTGCAGCAGTTGCTAGTCAGCACTACAGCACTGATGTCAAAAGTGAAAAACAAAATTGATCCTTGGCTTTGAAAAAAGAAACGAGAAAAAAAGATGCTCCAACAACTGATTCAACAGAAAGTATTAAAATGTGACTGAGAAGAAGTTTGTTTTAAATTACAACCAGGGGGGTAACAATGCCTACACTCCACTGCCTGTACTATTTAATATTTTAAAACACCTTGGAAAACAACGGAGGGAAACACATGGACCAAAAATAAAATGAATGCTTGCAGACAAAAAAAAAAAAAATCATGTCATGCTGTGGCACAGTCGGGGTCAATCTTTTAATAATGAAATATCAGTAAAACAGAGAAGAGGTTTCAGGCTGAAGCACTGTACTGGCTATTTTTAAAGTGGTGAAACTACTAAGAGATTATGCAGATCATATTCAGCCTAATCAAATAAACGCTATACTGCTTTAATACTCCTACAGTAACTTTACAGGCTATTTATTGGATAGTTTATTGATACCATATTTCCCTTTTATTAGTATTATTCCATTCAGGAATACAGTTTAGATTTTTTTTTTTACTTTGGCGTTATTTTAGTCTGATCATCGTTTCAGTTAGTTTCTCCTGTCACACACTGTGGAGAACAGCCACTCACAAACTGACCAACTTAAGTGTAAGTGAAGCAATTCACTCAGAGCCATGCGGTCGCTGGATTGTCCTCCTGCTCCGGACCTCACGCCACGATCGGACCTTGAAGCACCTATTCATCTGCTTCATTTTTGATTTCGAGCTCCTGTTCCTCACCTCCCAACTCTGTGCGGCGTTATTGCTGTAACTGGCGCGGCGCAACATTATTCTGCTTGTCTGCAAAACAGGATCCACACACACACAGACCCGGCGTCGTTTTTTTTTTTTTTTTTGTCCCTCCTCCACTTCAGCAGGACACAATTGAAAGGCAGGTGCATTTTCGGAAAGCAGGGGCTATTTACGCGCATACCGTATCACCAAATTGTTAAAAAAATTAATAATACTAAGCGAACGCGAAGGGGGAAAAAAAACAACAGGCTATCGTAAAAGAGACAAAAATGTCTCTTTTAAAATGTCAGAGTTATGGTGATAAGAATCTGAGGATGCAGGGAGGACTTTGGTGAGAAGTGACTAATTACCCTGTGGACCGTCCTGATAGTGGAGAATAATTAGATTTACACAAAAGACCCTAAAACAGCATCTGAATAACAAGAGCAACATTTTCAATAGAAAATTTAATTTGATTTTGTTGCGAGTCCCCTCCGTGCACTCGAATGGGAAAGTGAGAAAAAGCATTATAAAAGACAAAACAAAAGAAAATACGTCTTCCTGGGACAGTTTCATGCCTGATTTAGTAGGGGGAAAAAAGCTGACAAAACCCACGGTAATCAAAGGACGAGTGTACGGCCTGCGCGGTATCTTCTATATTCACAATTAGAGAGCGATTAGATAGCAAAACATATTGACTAAACATGGATTCAATTAAACAAACCAGCTTATTGTCAAAGCAGTGACTAAAAGTTTTGTTATAGTTTCTCCTCATTTTATCCACCGGTTTAAAAATAATCAAAATATTAATTTCAGAAAATAATTATTTTTAATAAATGACTTTAATGATACTGATAAGAATTAAAACCAGAGGTGGAGTTATTTGTGAACTAATAGTTAAGTGAATGCACAAATGGAAATCTGAAGTATCTTAATGATATGATCGGAAACACAGAAGTGGTGTTAACATTTTAAACCCACTTTTAAAATAAAAAAACTGATGATCATATCACCCAACAAAATTATTCCTCCATCACTGTGTAAAATATCATAGCCTATTTAGACGGGCATATGCTAACTATGTAGGACATGCTACATGCAAATGGTGTAAGAGTGCTTCAGAAGATTAGAAGATAGACACCCGGCCCACAGTGGGCTGAGAGGAGTGGGCTCTTCTCCAAGACTGTGTCCTATCTCCTCAGGACTGAAAAAAGCATCCTAATCCTTTACCTTTCATAGTGATCTAAAGCCGATTTAAAACTGTCACTACCCTAGTTCGTGTTTATTTCATGTTCATCTGCAGCTCAAGGCGATACTCTGCACACCCACTTATGACATGAGCAAAAAGATGTGTGTGTGTGTGTGTGTGTGTGTGTGTGTGTGTGTGTGTGTGTGTCTAGGGAGACTGAGAGCCAGAGACCATGGAATAAAAAGAGAGAGTGGCGGGCATGCAGCTAACTGACCGGCAGATGAAGTAATACCCCGTGTGTTTGTGTGTGTCCATGATCCGACTATACTAATGGTTATATTTTAATTTCATGTGTTTAGACTTTGTGCTTTGAGTCTCAGACATCCACTTCTTATTTCATGTCATTTAACAAAACCAAGCACCTCAGCTTGAATTCACAAAAATACACTCAGTCACACATAGATAGTCCAGAAGACAGATGAGTAAACACAGCTTCTCCGTCTCTCGGTGACACACACACACACTATAACACAAACCATTGACCACTGAGGCAGTCTGCCTTCCTCTCCTCTCCCTCCTGCTCCTCAAGGCCTTACTGTATTATTCTGTAAGCAGCAAGAGCCCAGCATTGACAGAGCTAATCACTGGAGGCAAGGCCTCTCTCTACCTCTCTCTCTCTCTCTTACACACACACACACACACACACACACACACACACAGAATGATTGACACACAATGGCAACAAATCTATGCAGTGCCCCCCTGTCTTGCTTTTTGCTTTCTCTCTCCCAGCTGAAAAGACAAGGGGAGGGAAGGTTAGTGTGTATGTGCATATGTGAGTTAGTGTCGGTGGGGTTTACAAGAAGTGATGTCCAGCACATTGAGACTGAGCCAGAGGAGAAGTGAAGACGGCAAAAGATGAGCTCGTGACTAATGCTGTTGCTATCCCTACTCCTAATCCCCCCCTCTCTTAGGTGTAGCAGCCAATCTGGAGAGAGTCTCAACCCTGCTCGTGTGAATATGATCCCTGTGTTGGCTGAAGCCCAGTGAACCACTGATCCTGTTATCATCTAACTGGAGAGAAAGAGAGGAAAAAGAAGGAGGGACAGAAAGAGAAAGGGGAGAAGGGAGGTGTGTTTATTGTTTATTCACGCCTCCAGTGTCATCCACCAGTGCTCTGACTACCCATAACCCAACTGCCTTTACCAAATTCCTCTGTAATTTTGAATCTCAAGGGATTTCTACCAGTGTTACATTATTTATACCACTGGGATTTGTAATGAAATTGTAAGGTTTGAGCAACACACTGAACAAAGTGTGTGAACACTGAACAAATAAAATGGTAAGAAAGACTCCAGACAGATGCATTATAAAATCAGTCATAACCTTCTCGCCGATTTATTGCTATGGGAGTGAAATCTCTGGTGAGCAGCCTTTTTCTTTTTTATAAGACAATTTTGCTGGAAAATGACACAGAAAGACAAATCCACCATAGCAAATCCAGACCATCCTCTTTTAAAGGAATCTGACAGGCTCCCTTCTGGTCAGAGATTCAGGTTACCAAAAAAGTGGGTGCAACAGGTTTACATTTATATTTATAACTAATCCAACGCTTACATTTACATTTTTATAGCCTATAAACTGCCTGTTGGCCCCTTGAACAGCACTTGTATCACATTTGCTTTCTATTGTACTTCTTGTGTTTTATGTGAGATATTTTTGTTACAAGTATGAGGAATTCATAATGCAAAAGTGGAGCGGTCTGATTCTGCCAATTTATCATGCAGCCACATCAATATTAGAAATGAACATCGTTTGTATCACTGAAGTGATTTGAAACTTTTGGTCCAGTTTGACATTGTGAATCCAATTGCTCCTCGGCCGCCATGCGCTGGTTCCCCAGTGCAACAGGAAGCGGTGTGGTTAATTAAAGACCGGACAACACTCCACACTCCACTCATTCACTCTTGGTATTGTCGTAAGCACCACTCTTACAAGACACTCCCTCAATAGTCATTTCCCTCTGTTTCTTATAGGACATAGAGGGCCGGGTCATGCCCTGCGGGGCACTGCAGCACACTCTATTGAATCTCTCATGGACGTGGAAGTATGAGCACGCGTTAAGTCCACAGCCACCATCTCTGCATAGGCTCATCCAGATAGCCAGCGGATAACACTTTCAATTCAGTTTGATGTTATCGTTTTCCTTTTCTCAGAGAAATATGAACCTGTCACATGGGGCGCCTTACAGATTTGTTACATAGTTCCATGGTAGATAAATTCAACAATAGAGGCCAAGGCCTTGCCCTCTCTGCATGTAGAGTTAGAAGGACTGCAGCACTAATCAGTGAGAGAGGATCACATCTGGCCTGACAGCAGCTGCATCACTGTTTAGAAGAGCTGCCAGTGTGAGAAACACACAGGTCGATTCCCTTTTCTCCCTGGACAGAGAGGGTGTTCTTCTAATTCATTTCTTCTTTCTTGGTCCTTTTCTTTGAGCTAGCCAATTAACCTGGGAGCAGCGCACTAATGAGATCCCTCTGGTGGCTCTGCACTGCTCAAAGGAGAAGAGGGAAAGCAGGGTGAGCAGAGAGGGAAAAGAGGAGAGGGGTCAGGGAGGGACAGAACGGGAATGGGGGATGGGGGGTGCAGATATGGAAAGGCAAAGATGGGCTAAGAGAGTTCTGAGAAAAGGATAAGGAACTGTTGATAAAGGGTTGAAGAAAGGAGAGGGGTGAGGACAGAGGGGTTCAGGGGAAGGAAATGTGGCATGGGTTGATGCAGCAAGAGAGGGGACAGAGCAGCATCCAGTTGGCCACTACGGGCCTATCACCAAGACATTGTCAGCCAGACAATGGGCTTATCAGCCTCCTTTTTACACCAGTCTGATTAACTGGGAGGAATGGGAGGAAGAGGAGGGGAAGAGAAAGGGTACGTCCTTGTACCAGCCCAGTAAATGTCAGAGAATGGACCAGGCACCTGGACGAGTCTCATGAACTGTGTATGCATCACTGAGAAAATGGGGACAGTTTAAAAACCCACTGTAAAACCCACATCCTCGCCACATGTGTATCAACTGTGTTAGCAATGGAGGGAGGTTCGGCTGTAATAAATCTAGAGCCTTTGTAAATGTATCTCACTGTCCAGATTAGCAAGTAAGTGATAAGCACCTTTAACCACAATTAGCTAAATCTGTGTGTGTCATCAGTCACAGAAGCACCACAAAGCACAGTAAGGTGCAGTAAAGAGCCATGGTAGACACACATTTTAGAAGGGATGGAAACTTAAATCAATACTGCTCAAAATACTTCTTCAAAGAATCAGTAATGCACTTACTATGCTGATAAAAAATACTCACCCTTTCCTGACCTGCAGTTGATATAACTTTTTTGAAAGAACTGTGGCACGTGCATAAATCTGGATAGAGCAGGGGACAACGTGGACAACTAAAGGAGTTTAGATAGGAGAGACTGTACAAACAACTGTTGCGTGTGTTATCAAAGCTTTATGGATAAGTGGCAAAAAGAAAAAAAGCTAAAATCCAATTTCAGCTAGAGTTTGTCAGTAGTCAACTGGAAGATGACCGAATGAGACAAAATTCAGGTTTTTGCAGATCAGACAAGACGACAGACATGATGGGTTTAACGGTACATCAATCGAGTGACTTGGAAAGTTTCCTCTGTCCATCCTATGGCTTATGCTAAATTAAACTGATCATAATTCAATGTAAAAAATTAAAAGGTAAAAAAAAAAGGGTGAATTTTTTTTATGGGGACTTTATTTTTGTTCTAGCAGGAAATAAGGGAGAAAAAACATAGATTTTAATAAAAAACTCCAAAATACTGTGTGGATACCTGTGAGAATGAAAATGTGAAATAAAATCTATTTTAAACCCTTCTTATGTGAATATATTAATTTTTGTGGTTATTTATGGATTACTAATTATGTAAGATTTAGCATAAACCAAAGAAACATTCATGAGTCACGCTGGTTGTACCTACTAACACATATTTGGTCTGCCAGCCACACTTTTCAAGCTTGGCGAGAGCCACAGAAAACAACAAATGACTAAGAGCAAGCTTGAGCAAAATTGTTTGTGTCAATGTTCAATTAGTGTCCTGGGATATTGATCCCAGCTTGTTTGTTTACTTGCTTACTGCTTCCCATTTGTACGGCCTTGACAGCCATCTGTCACACAGAGAGACAGTGAGAGAAGGAAGGCAGGAGGTGACAGAGTGGGAGGGAAAGTGATTTACAATGTGAGTGCTGAGATAAAGGTGGATGGAAAAACTTCCAATACGTTGGGAGTGAACATTTATTATACGATAGGAAAGAAAAAAGAATGACAATAAGGTCCTTTGTGAAACAGAGCTTGAAATGTTTTTCAAAGTAAAGCTTTTTGGAAATATAAAATCCTAATCCAATGAATCCATAAAAGCTTGTGTTCTTGTTCCTCAATGATGCCAATTCAAAGGCGAGTGTTATAAAACCAATGCTTGGAGCAACAAGTGGTTGTACTCTTCTTGCTCTTCATTTCCTTCTTTTTTTCTCCATTTCTTTTTTCAGAAGAAAGGATGCAGTAATTAGAGGGTAGACCAGGTGGAAGTACACAACTCAAGTGCCCAGCGCTAGCTCACCCTCTTCTCCACAGGAAGATGGGAAGAGGGAAATGTGGAGGAGGGTAGAAGAGGGTGACCATGACTGGAGAGGAGAAAGTGGCAGAAGAATACATCTAGGTAAAAACGAGAAGAGGGGGAGCAGCAGCCCGGCTTGGGAGAATATTGGGTCAAAGAAAATAAAACGTGTCATTTAGCCAAAGAAAGAAGATGAGAGCAGTGTGCACGATGGGGGCGGGGGTGGCTGGGCGAGGTGAAGGGGAGGTGGAGGCAAGGTTAGCTGTTAAATAAGGTGGGGGTCATAAGAGAGGGGGTGGATGCCCACTGTGATACAAATGAGGGTCTGCAGGCAGGGGGGCCACCCACAGTACAACTTGGCCAACAAAGGTGCTTCTGTCTTGGCCTCCCTCCTCCACAGACCTCCTTGAGTGGGCAGGATTCCATTAGCAAGCTGCAGAACATGGGGTCTATTCAACCGCCCGTCCAGGCCTGACTGAGCGTGTTTGTGAGCACGCAGACACACATGCACACATACACAGTGACCCGCACATGTGCTCACTGAGCACACATGCATGCATTCATTCACAGTCACTCACTCACATACACAACACCGCTAATTAATCCTCAGATTACCCAGCCAATTATTACCACACTTGTACTAATTAGAAATTATTTAAAGCATTTCCCAATTAGGGTTTACATGCTCAGTTGGGCAGGAGTCTGCCTCGATAAACCAACTGGTTTTTTAGTGGGGGGAAAAACGGGAAGCTCATTCATACACACGTGCATGTATGCGCGCACACACACACACACGTTTTTGGATCTGACTGTGGTAATCAGGCCGTCTCAACGAGTCCCTCTGTTAGGACGGGGGGGGAAGAGGACAGACAAGAGGAAGAAAGAGAAAGAAATAAAACAACAAAAGACATGCTCCTTCGGTGCAGCAGCAATACTGTAGGTCGCTCTTGTTAGGGCTGGGGACAGTGATTAGGAGAGGCCACAATAAGACCTGCCAGGAAACGCATGCCAATTATGTTACCAGGAGAACTACAGGCCCTCATTGCTATGGGAAACCCACTAGTCTCCCCACCACAAGGCCCCCTCACACACAAACATGGCCTCATCCGCTAGTTTTTCAACCCCTTGATTACATTATGACATGGATAAGAGGAGGCCAAGAAAAAAAATGAAAGTAGAAAGAGGACATGACACTGCAGTGATATGGACAAAATGAGCCAAGAGAGCAAAAGGTAAGGCAGCAGTTTATGTTTAACATTAGAAGTTGGTCGCTGAGAGGGATAAACTTTTATAGTCTCCCTGTGGATTAAAAGTGTGTCTTCTGGTCGTCCAAACCTTCACTGAGACAATGATGGAGAGAGAGAGAGAAAGCAAAACAGTAAAGAAACAGGCTGTTGCGGGATAACAGAGACAGGACAGGACTCCAGGGAGAATTATTAGCGGAGAGAATTACAGGCTCATCCATGGGTGACATGTAAGCCTCAGCTACACACTCAAATGTTTACAACACTGATATTTGCTTAACCGCGATGTTATCAGAGCCGATGTAATACTCAGAGCTTTTGTTCTGACTTGCACAGCAACACTCACCACGTCTACAGATGCAATAACCAAGAAGCAGATAGCAGCAGCATAATGTCTGCCAGCAATGTTGTCCCGAGAAACTATGACATGACCCAGGCGAGGGAACACTCACTCTGGAATATTTGCGCTGGTGTGATGATGGCTGAGATGTTGATTAATGTGCACAGTCCCTGTTATTAAATAAACAGGGTGAATACACAAAATATATTGAATAAATTAGAGCGTGAACCGATCTGCTCTGCAGCATCCAGCTCATTAGAATGCATGAGGAAACGATGTTCTGATTGCGACAAGAGTCACTCATTAAGCCATGTTTGTCCCCCGCCAGAGCACCACTCCCTGCACGCTACCCCCCTCTGCCCCAAAACACTTACCCCTCATGCCTGTCATGCACTCCACACCAAATCCCTCCCTTCTGCACACTCTACTGCTAAAAGCTCCCTGACTTAACATCACCCCTTCCCAATGGACATCACGAACAAACCACTAACCCTCTTTTCACTTTGTCCCCCTTACCCCCGCCCCCCTGCACATATCCCTCATTTTCCTCCACCTCCTCCTTCTCCTCTGCTGGGATCTGTGTCATCATTTTAATTAATTTCTAATCAGGCGAGAGTAAACTAATCAGGGGAAGCGTTAAACAATGACAGTTCTGCCTGCTCAGCCTCACACTGGGGGCCGCCAGGCTGCTCTGCATGCCGAGAGGAACTGCACATTGATAAACAAGTCTGTGTAGACGAGGTTATCTACACCCATCTCCTTGCCCATACATGTTAATATGGACTTCAGTGCAATGCATATGTGGTCCATTTGCATTAAGAGATTAAATTACCAGCATTTTACATTTGTAGCCACTGTGTAATGACTTTTATAAGCATTATGAGCAAAAGAAAAACAACAGCAATATTTGACTGATTAAACATATAAGTCCATGGACATGTGATGGAAATGCATGTAAATGATCAGAATGGACAAACAAATACCGTCTGAATGGTACAGTATGTATCTGCTCAGGATGTGTTGCACAAAGACTGCAGTTATCTGTAGGCGGCCAGATCTCACCAAGGCTGAGCCAGAGAGGAAGAGAGACAGACAGACAGAGACAGCACTTTTGAGCAATACATTAACTGAGACAATTTAACAAGAGAGTGTTGATTAACCTCTTTTAGGCTTACCCTGTGCTTAAAATACCTTAAACCATCATAAGTGAATCATAATTGGCAAATTCTAACTATATGATTGCAGGACAATGAAGCTGATGACAATTGATGACAAAAATTAGTTAATGACCACCATCACACCAGTTGGTGAGGTGAAATTTTAAAGGTGCATTTTCTTGCTTAAGTGTGTGATTGGCATGTGAGTGAGCCTCGAATGAGCTTTAGCTTGAGCTACATGTCTGCAAACTAACGTTGGCTTCACCACAGGTTCTGACACGGAGTTACAACTCTTACAGTTTGCGTAACTGTTATAAAGAGAGAGGCTTTTATGTTTCTCATATCAAAGCTTTGTAACCGGACCTGATTTATCCTCCTGCCAGCACCATAGCAACTGATGACCATCAACCCAAGGACCAAAGACCGTAGTTACATGACACACAAGCAAACAAATGTGCACAAACAGTCTGAGATAAAAAAAAAGAAGAAAAAAAAACACGTTGACACAATCTGCACTTTTAAACTTAGTAAAAAGTCACAAAAAAGAAAAGACAAAGCTGCAGTGAAATCAAAGTTTAAATAATATGTATTTCTGGAAATGAAGAGGATAATTCAGTAAGAATTAGGGATGGATGTGTTTAAAAAGATTTTTCAAAATATCAATGCCCCTCCCCCCACCCCCCCTCCATCACCACCTCTTCCTTGCCCTCTTTGCCAAGTATTAGATTCCCATGCCAACCGCTTCCCTGGGATAGAATAAGGATTGCGGAGGTGGGAAGCTGAAACCCTTCCATAACATGTCAAACAACGCTGGAATCCAAAACGCAAGAGGAAGAGAAAAAGGGTTAGAGACAGATTTTCTACAGGGAGAAAGAAACTGTCACATCATCAGATTGGTTATTCTAAGTGGAGGGATGTGGGTATGGGGGCGGAGAGGGAGGGGCGGGGAGGCAGAGGCTTGGGCTGGCAGAATCTGGCAGCGATACACGATGGCGGTATTTCCACTAAAATAATCAGCCCCCAGGCAACGGAAGGGGGTGGGGGGGTGGGGTGTTATGGAGGGGTTGCAGGGAAGAGACACATAGAGAGAGGTTAGGGATTGTAGGGGTAGGAGAAGGAGACAGGGTGGGTGACGGAGAGGGAGGATATAAGGGAGGGAAATAGCAAGATGGAGAGAAAGAAAATCTGGGAAGCTAACCAAGGAAATCTTGCTTCTCAGATATGCAGCTGTGGAATTAAAATTGGTATAAAAACACAAGAACAAAAATATACTTCACACTTCACAAGCCTTTTGAAGGGCGGGGGGTGTGGGGTGGGAGGGGGAAGATATGCCACTCTTTGCTGGCACGGACACCTCAGGCACAAGGGGTAAACAGCTATTCTCCACACTTGACTTTTGTCTGGTGCAGTGGTTTCAGGGTGTGAGTGAGTAAGTGTGTGTGTGTGTGTGTGTGTGTGTCTGTGTGTGTGTGTGGGGTGGGTGAGTTTGGTGCCTGCAGCGGTCTCATCAGGCTACAGGGCAAGCTCAAGAGAGAAGACAAGAGCCCCTCAGAGACCAAGAAACGCAAAATGCCCCATGAAACAATTTCTACACTTCTCCGTCCCCTCGAGCACATCACAACGAAACAGCGAGGCATTGATTCATGATCAAACGACCGTGATCGTCACTCAAATTCAATAATAACAACCTTCACAATCAAAAGCACTCTAAATATACTGTACCTCTACTTCAGGCCAGGATTAGGCCTTTGTGTGCGCACATTTGTGTTGATGTGCTGCATTACTAAACAAAGAACTATCAGAATCGAAAACAACCATGCAAACACACAGATAAACGACAAATCAATTAATTTTAAATGTAATGAAATAAACTGTACAAACAACACTGTGTTTGACTGCTAAAATATGAATGGTTATTATAAGGAAATTCCACAGAGGAGACACTAAATACAGCACAAAACACAAAAATCAGGAGATGCTATATGTACATATACACATGCATTAACTGCAAGTTCAAAAGGACTTTAAGTTGTATTTCACTCAGCAAATCCAAGCAACTTCTTTGATTACAGAAAAAGAGAAAACTAATTAATAACTATGAGCTCTGACAGTCATGTTATCAAATCCAGACTGCTGGAGTGTGACCCCACTAAAATAATACAATCATCAAGCATAATGAGTGAGTTAAGAAGTTCCTCTTAGTGCGTGTACCAGAGTAAATGGTCATGGCTGAGTATTGTGTCATTTCACGATGGTAAAGACTCGATCTTAATACAAATCTCTATGTAATACAGGCCTATTTATGCAGCCTCTCGTTCCCCTGTGGTTCAATTATAATGTGCTCTTTCGTAGAGATATTAAATGAAAAAAAGACTCTTCTGTTATTTTTATCAGAAATTAAATTTGGCAATATATAAATAATCATTTCCAAATATTGTGTGCATGCCGGCATGTACGTGTGAGTGTGAATGTTTTACCAAGAGAAAGTTGGAAAGTTGGAAATTAAAAGAAACCTTTCAATAACATTTTTTAAATTTCAAATTAAGATATTTAGCGAGTCAAAAACTCTCAATTACAAGTTGAGAGTGGAATATTGGAAATAGAAGGACAATTAAGCGACCATGAAATCATAAAAAGAAAAGCAAAAGACAGAACAGCAAATCTTATTCAGTAAGCAGTGTTTTTGTTGAAAGTATTCTCTACTGAATTTGTTGGTTTTCATTTTATTTCTCTGACATTCACTCTGCCTGACCATCCAAGTCCTCTCCTGAGACAGATGAGTGGAAGCAGAGTTCCAGAGAGAGCTATCAGGATTAGGATAATTAATATCATCTCATTTCACTGTGATCCTCTCTGCAGCCCACTGCACACACAAGGACAGGATGCAGCAAATACTGTGGCAACAGTATCCAGTAGGCTGTCAATCTAGGCTGCAGTCCCCCCCTCTCCCCACACACACCCACACAACTCACACACACAAACGCAACCTCCTCAGTGGCTAAATTGCAGTTTGAGAGACACAGGGGAGAGGCAGCGGTGGCAGCGGTGGGGATGGTGGGGAGCGCTCCGCCGGGCCTGAGGGACGCCATACAATGGAGTGTGCGGCTGACCAGCGTTCAGGTGAAATTGAATTGGAAATCTTCCACGGCTGGTTAGCATAACAAAGGACCTCGTGGCTTTAGACAAAGGCTGCTTCTCTAATGCACAAAATCAATCTCTCTACGGGCTCAGTGCATTGTTCCCTCCCGCCATACAGGTGTTCCTTCAATGGTCCTTAATCAAAAGTGTCAAAACAAAGTTAAGAGTTATCTCTGCTCCTCCACAGCTGCTTCTGCAGAACAGAAAGAGGGAAAGAAACCAGACAGGATAGCACACAGCTGAGCGTGTGTATAAGATGCTGAATGCATTCACTGCATCCTACTGTATGCCACAGTTTGGTGGTTTTAAAGTTGGGACTCGTGTCCAAATGTGAGCAGCTGGTCCTCTTTGAGGTGATCACTGAACAAATCTAGTTGAGAAAAGGATGCAGAAGTTTGCTTTGCTTAGTTTATTTTAAAAAAAAGATGATGGAAACAGTGATACAAGAAAGGAATATTTTTTCCCACATGCAGTCTCCCAGCCATCATTTCTCATCTCTACCTTCAATCTGAAGGCATGATTGGTATTATTGGTAATAGCTGTTATTCTCCCTGAAGGTTGTTTAACAATGGGAAAACTCAAGTACAACCCCCACCCCATCTCCCTTATGCTCCAATACCGTAACACTCAACCTGCTCTCTCAATTTCTCTGTAGGCCCAAAGACCTTGATTTGCTCAGGGTAGACTGAATGAAATAAGAAGAGTTAAAACACTGAATAGAGACTTCAGGCCATTGCCTCTTTCTCTTTTGCTTAGTGTGTGGGCTAACTGATTCATCCACTAAGAGATGGTAAGTGTTGTCATTCCATCCCTGCTGTATGTACTCTGTTCTGCTCCAGGGCTTGTAATGTGATGATATTTATATATCTGAACTTTAAGTGCTCTTTGTGACACTGTGGTAGCCATAAAGCAAAATAAATACAGAACCTGGCTTCGGTGTCTGCTATACATCCTTCAACTACTGTGTTCTCGCTATTTTTCACATCACGCTCCTTAAGACATTCAGAGCTGTGTGAGAGCGGGCTGTAAGAATTATGTTGAGTTTATCATAAATTCGACGTGAATAGAGGATGCATTTTATGGTTGCCTGTGTCGATAAGGTGAAAATTTCTGTCACCACTCTGTGGACTGTCACATAAATAATCTGTAGACTAATATCTATATCCAAAAGCTAATAAGTGGCATCAGACTCAACATATTCTCTTTGACAGCCACTAGATGACTATCCAACAGTGCACCAATACACATTCCCCTTAACATTATATCGTACCAAATGTCAGTTGAGTGGCAGGAAAAACTTTGTATAAAACCTGACATTTTCATGATCATTACAAAGGAAGGGTAATATGTATGAAGTAATGTATAATGGCAGATGTAATCTAATACCACGGATATTCATACATAGTCCATTAATTCTGAAAATCTACTTTACCTGGCAAATCAAGATGACAAATATTGTAAATATACAACAAAATCATCTGGAAAGTCTATATGACATAAACCTAAAGACATTACAGAACCTAACTGATTAATCAATAATTGACAACCTAATTAATTAAATCAAGTATTGACTACTTACCGCTAATAATTAAAACCATTAAAATACAGTGGTGATTAAATGCTCATGAACCTTTTAGAATTTTCTCTATTTCTGCATAAGTAGGACCTAAAGCAAAAATCTTATTTTTGCAGCCTAAAGTAAAAAAAATTTGACAATACATCTATAGAAAAATAGAAAATACACATATTTATTTAATTATTGTGGAAAATGTTCCAATCAAATTAGTGTGTCTCAAAACTATGTGAACTTCGGGGATTATCAATTTATTTTAATGGGTATTAGAGTCAGGTGTTACTGTTAAATCCCAAATCTGCAGACCTGACTCAGCCTCAAACGACCTCGTCAAAGTAAAACTCCAACCCTCAGGTCTGGAACAAAAACAAAGAGAGTCTACTTAAATTAAAATATCAACTCATCAGCCCTATTTATTTTATTTGGCAAAATTCTTGTATTTTAATATCATAGATGAATTGAATGTTTAATGCCGCGTGATATATTTTGTTAGATTTGTCTGTTTAATGAAGCATAAGATGACTGAATGCCAAGATTATGGATGCATTAATGATATGACTGAAAGACATAACCTCATTCATTCATTCATTGATTGTCTATTGTTTAATTATTTTCTTTAATATTAGTGTGATATTCTTGCAGTTATGTGAATGGTGCGATTTATCACCACCATTTACCGAGTATTTTTATTTTTTTCAAATTCATGGGTTGGCAATGATGTGAAGAGAAAAGAAATTGGTTTGAACTATCAATGTTTGATCTTGACAGGTTGTGGAAGTGTGTCATGGCTTGAACTAAGGAGATTTCCAAAGACCTTGGAAGAAGACCCTCACCAGGCAGGAAAAGGTTACAAAAGAAGACCTTAGGAGCATTTAGGACTCCACGATTTACCTGTCAGACAGATTGTGTACAAATGGAGAACATTCAAAACCATTGTCACCCCCCAGGAGGGGTTGGCTGACAAGATCACACCAAGAACAAGGCACGTAATAGTTCAGGAGGTCACAATATCAGTGTCTCAATCAAGAGAATAAACAACAATGGTGTTCATGAGTTACGCTCCAAAAACATTTCTGTCCTTCTACAGTTTGTTCAAGACCATGTGGATAAACCACAAAGCCACTGAAAGAAAGTTGTAGATGGCTGAGACCAAAGTAGAACTTTGTGGTTTGAATAAGGACAGATATGTTTGGTGACAGCAGCAGATTCCAGCATAAAAACTATCCAATTTGTGGAACATGGTGGAGGTACTATTATAATTTGGGCTTGCTTTGCTGTCTCTTGAAGAATGGCTTTCCATCTTTGCTGAATTTTGAGTTGTACAAGTAAATTGAACAGAAAAATATCAAGGTGTCTGTGAACTGAAGCAGCAAGACGAACACAAGTCGTTACAAGTTTTTATATAGTTTTTTGACAGTGTGTATAAAAAGCATACAAAAATGTCAAAAATGAAGTCCACATTTGCAAACACAGCATAATGCCAGTGCATTGCTCACTATATTTTATGTATGCATAAAATCATTGGGAGAGATCAGTCAGGCTGAGCTTTCACAAACACACATTTTAGCTAGTTTTCCGTTTCTAGAAAGGTTACAGCTAAGATCTGCACAACAGTACATTGCCTGGTCATGCCAGATGCCAGGGAATACCTGCAAACAAAAGACTATTTACAGCTTAGATCAGTGGTCCCCAACCCATGTCCTCACTGCACACTGTCCTGCTTGTTTTGTAACTATCCCTCTCCTACTCACTGCTGTTTACCTGGATCAGGTGTGTTCAGCCAATCAGAAGATGTCAGGGCGGGGGTGGTTGGAAAACAAGCCGGACAGTGTGGTTTGAAGACCAGGGTTGGGAACCACTGGCTTAGATGGATGAAGGCATCATGTCCATTAGCTTGTTGAAAATTAGCCCTGTAAATCTGAATGAGACTAGCTATGGATCAAGAGGTAGAGCAAGTCGTCCATTAACAGTGGTTTGATCACTATTTCCTCTTGGCAACATGTTAAAGTGTCCCTAGACAACACTCTGAAGCGCTAAGTTATTGTGCCTTAAATGAAAGCTGTCCTGAGACATTATGAGTTTTTAACCTCCTGGTTGTAGTCTCAGCATTTTAAAAATATCTACAGTGTTCAGTCCTCTGTCTCCTGCTGTTATTACATGTCTGAGCTTACCGCAACCACTCAACAGGCCCATGGACTCACCTTTTCAATGTTGCGACGTATGTGGGATTTGAATGAGATTTTCTTATTTCTGGAACAGACTCCTGACATTCTAGTTTCACTCACTATAAAAAGACACTCAAGACTTTATTGCGAGCTGTAGGTCAATATGTTGAACACTAATTAATTGTCATTGCTGACAGAGTCACACAACTGTAATTTTTGCTAACAACCCACTACAGTTCATCATTGTTAGCAGAAAGGCGTGTACATGCCACAGACACCACGTTTTGTTCCATTTAGACCAATACATACTTCTAACAACACTCCAACACTCAAATAAGTATTTTATATTCACATTTAGATGGTATGCCATGTTTTCTAATTTGTAATTATTATCATGGAATTAGTTTAGTTTTAAAATTGCTTTTAGTAAAAAACAACAACTACTGTGCAGGGGACATTTTATTGGAGGTGGGGAAAAAAACAAATTGTATTTAAAAAATTGTCATCCTAATGAGGACGCAAAGCAGTCTGTAGCTCTTTTAACTTTGACTATCACCAGCCACCATCCACCAGACCTCAGCTCAATCTCTCATAGCCTCTGCTGCTTCGACCCTTGGGAGGACTCATGCAGACCAGTTGATTAAAAATCACTTAGTGGAGAACACAAACAAAGCTGTCAGCCTTTGGCTTGCCCTTGGGATTGGAGTGAGGGGGTAGCAGAGGAGTGGGTAGAATGTACAAGCAGAGATGAAGGGTAAGAAGAGCAGAGGAGACACTTTGCTCAATTTAAAAAGTTGACTACTACTCCAAAACAGGAACCAAGTGGGATTTTTACTAACACGTTTTAGCATTAACATATCATGTACATTTTCTGATCTTTTCCTAGAAGTGTAAAGGTTCATTTTTTGCCTAATGTTACTGATCACACAGAGAATTCAGGCTCAGCCATGATGTTTTCCATCATCATTTTCCACTTCGAAATCCAAGCATCTATTCTTCCTCACGTGAAGGATGCTCTACTTGAATTGTTGAGTAGTCCAAGAAATTGTGCAGTAAAAAGAAAAGAATGATGGATGGACCTGCATAAATATTAATTTAACAACTGAATTCAAATCCATTTCTCTTGTGAATGTTTTCCCATGTTGGTATCTTTTGTCTTATTTAACCATAATAGCCACCTAAATTTACTAAAAATACTTATGTTTGTCTAAACCTCATCCTAAAACTGTTTCTTAGGAAGCCTATTGAATATTTGAAATTGTTTGAGAATTCCAATTAAGTGACCAAACTAACCCAATTTTGTCTACTAAATTTATATTATATTTTTTATAATATTATTGTATTTTTGTATTAATGCTGCTGCAAGTAGTAGCATCCTTGATAAGTGTGAGATGGGCCTCATATATTAAATGTACCAACAACATTAAAATGTAAACTGGACTCAATGTTCTCTGTGATGGAGTTAAAATCACAATCACAAAGATGATTTTACTGACACAGAAAGGAAACCATATACTGGACAGTAGTTGTCAGACAGTCCGCTAGTCCTGACATGGTTAAATCGAGTTACAAAAAGGAGTCAATGACACACCCTGACACTCACAATCAGTCACATAATGTAAAAGGACAGACCTCACTGCAACAAAGTAATCTTCAGATTGCTTGTCTAAAACTCAATAGCAGTCAGATTGCAATGAAAATGAAACAGGAATCAGTGAAGATAGAACAAACAACTGTTTAACATTTGCTTAAAAAATGACTTGATTAATCGATTATCAAAATAGCCACTGAATATTTTTTTCTGTTAATCAAGCAACAGTTCACTAAATCACCAAATCATTTCAGCTAATCGTCATGTTATTTTCTTTAACAAGACTCAATCTGTGAATGTGCCTGTGGTCAAGGTACCAAATATAATTTCATCATATCATCACAGCCCTTGATTAAATTAAAATTTATTTAAAATCAAAAACAAAACAACAGAGCCGAGTGTTGCTCATAACTTAAAGAAAACAGTCACTGCCGCAGAACCACAGGAGACAGGAACAGATGAGTTGATTTAAAACTAGATGTATCAACACATGATGACCGTTACTGGTCTGATCGTATTGCGACAGCCATTACATTTCTAATTAGGAGCACACATATGCACAGACGCACTGTTGTTCACACTCACACACACAGCTGCCGCTGACAAGTGTAGGGCAGCACAGCTCCAACGGTCTGCTGGCCTTCAATACCAGATGGTAGACCCCTCTGGTTCTCCTGACACACACACAGTTTTCTAATACGTTTCTAAGTGCTACAGTGTCTATCTATCTAACTATCTGTAATATCTTTGGTGAAGGGCGCTTAATAAATTAACACTGTGCACAGGTGCAAAAGACTTGACCTCCACAGTTCACTTGTTGACATTACTGGAGGAAAAGCCAAACCTGAAAGAATTAGCACTTGATTGATTTATATTGTACCCCATTAAAGACAGTTCACACAGGAATACCCAACACCGACCTGCACGAACATCCCCAGAATAAAGGAGCAAGGTGAGAAGTGTCCCTGAGGAGGAAAGTTGAAAGAGAAAATCAGAGTACATAGTAAAACAGTGAAGCAAAGAGGCAGTAAATGAGAGATAGCAAGTATGTGGAGATACCAAAGAGGAAACAATGAATATGAAAGTCTCCTAGACAGCAGGAACAAAGTCACCCCCTCAGTACCCCCACTGGGGCCTTTAAGGGTCAACTGAAAACTAAGAGGAATATTAGTGTCCAGTACATTGCCTGAACAGACTGGAGGAAAGGATGGGAGAGACAACCTTGTTTGGTGAATTATACATACATTCACACACACACACACACACACACACACACAAAGACACACAGAGGTTACTCTCTGTGTCTTCCCTCATGTCAACCCTTCTCACAACTGTTGTGATTCTCCATCTTATTTTTGCTGACCTGTATGTGGCGAGGCTGACAGAGGTGAGCACACAATCTCCCGACGCCCAAACACAGAGAATTGGATCACCCCTGGGCTGACCTCCTTGGAGCAACGCCTCGCCTATCTGCACCCCATGCTGTCAAGGGGACCATTTAGGGCAGACGGTGACCCCCGCTTGGCCCCCGGGTCTGTGGCTCCTCTGCCTCGGCTGCTGGGCAACATGACAACCTATACAAGGCCCTGTCAAACACATGATTGACATGCACCCGCCCATCTCAACCAACATTCACACCAGCCCCAACAAATTACCCCAAAACCCAGACAGATAACTATATCTCAGCTGCCTATTTGCTCTGTTGTCATCTTCCATATGTTACATACATTCATACTTTTGTCATGGATTAATTGTGTCAAACCACGTAAAGCTGCCAGGTGCTGTAGCAGAACATGAGTTCCATTTTCCAGCTGTATATAGTCAGTGCAAGCTGAACCAAGGCCACAAGACAGTGGTAGGTTATGTGATGACTAAATCAGAACAAATACACTGTATGTTATTTAGTCACCTTTGCGTTTTTCCATCCTATTGTGACTGATTTTGTTACTGCTGCAGGGCCGTCTGATCACGCATCACTCTTTATAAACCACAATGTCTGTCTTGCCTTTGCCAAACCTGCAGTGGAGATTGGCACACACAAAAACACAAACAATTCACAGGCGCACATACAGAAAACCCATACACACAAACACAAAAAGAGGGTCCCTGCTGTGAGAAAAAGAGCTACAGTACTCGCTACATCAACAGTGGCCTAGATAAACACAATACACACAAAAGAGTCACCCCATGAAAATAACCCTCCATCTAAGCATCACTGCACTTATCTACTCATAAACATAGGGATAAATCAATTCAGTGAGAAACACATTTTTTTCTCTCATTTGAAATTACAGCTGCGGGACCAATGCTAGCATGATAGCATAGGTCAAATTCACTAACCTCCTTTCTCCATGGCAACAGTCTACCTCTAACAAAAAAAGGCTCTGTGTGGTTTGTTGAAGTCATTGTGAGATGTTTTTCCCTGACCTGAAAATGTGTTTGTCATGAGTGTGTTGACGTCTCTTTGCATGTGTATCCCAAGGACACGAGGATGTGTACATGTGTGTATACGTTCACATGAAGGTATATATGTCTGCGTTTGATAGTTCGTGTGTGTCCGTGTGTGTGATGACAACCCTGTTATCACAGCGTCTGTATTAGCATCGCAGCGTCTCACTGCTTTGTTTTACTCTGACCTGTATAATCAGTGTCACATTAGCAACACAACAAATCAAACACTGAGTTTTCCCCACTTGCAACCTCTCACACACACGCACACGCCGCCTTCATGCTCCCAGCTGGCCACCATACTGTGTCAAATAGATGCTAATTAATATGATAACTAATACCTACTGCACAACATTCAAAGCTCCAAAACCACTCGTTTAATGTCTTCTTATTCAAAAGCTGAGAGATTAAATGAATTTTAAAAAACTCTTTTTGCTGTTCAGCTAATACAGTAAATATCTGAGTAGGTGGTAACGCAAATTAAAGTCTAATTTTAATTTCTTGTAATATTAACAGTTTCTTCTCTAACTCAAACTACAATATCTTAGCTACGTAATAAAACAATTTAATGTACTCTGATTAATCACATAATTGAGTAAATCATCTAAAAAATGATATTTTCATAATGGATTTATGACTTAATAGACAGGATCTAAGCAATGTAATCAGTCAGATGTGCACACATCTCAGAGATATAAAGTGACCTTAGATCATCAATCCTTATGCTTAGATGAACATAACAGTTGTGTTCATGGCTAAAATGGCACCAATCACAAAAGCAATGGTTGGAAAACATCAGCTGTCCCAGTGAGAAGTAGCTGGTAGCACCAGGAACCTGGTCAAAGCTGTGACCTTTTTACGATGGTGAGGCCAGACAGCTCACATGGTTACTGTACAGTTGGTTATGAATTCCTAAAGCTCTTTATTTGATACGCCTTTATGGTTATATTTTGGGAACAGGTGACAGGTTATAGAGGAGCAGACGGATTTGGATATTGTGTTTTATTCCGTAGGACACCGATTAGGCATACAGAGATCCAGTGCATAAGATCAGTGGGTAAATGATTCACTCTGTAATTTTTCAGTGACTGGTTTGATGCTAACATTACCAACAGCACAACCTTAGTTTTATAGTCTGTGTTTATCGGCTGAACTTGTGCTGTCAGTTGTCACAGGTCATTTCTCTCTGCCTGTGGTGTTAATATTATGAATTGACATTGACTGATTTACAACAGACATTATCACTGCTAACTAAGATTAGCAAGATGCAAATCAAAGGTAAAGTGTGGTTAAAAATAGTCTATATAACGCTAAAAGTGTATGTCACAAAGATTCACCTCCAAACAGCCTTTTCATGAGTTTGCAGCAAGCTGAAAATGCCTGCCTATGCGCCACCGCTGACACTGTGGAAATGTGTTTTCTGCCTTCTGGATGCATGCGCATCTTTGACTGTTAGAAACCTGACTATTGTTTAAGCTACTCAAATGTGAGAACTTGCTGCTTTTCTCCATTTTACGTGATCATAATCTGCCCATAATCTGTGTTGGTCAGATAAACTAAGCACTTTAATGATGCCACCATCATAAAGTATAACAGACATTTTCCATGCTATATAAACAGAATGACTGACCAGTTGATCAACTGATTTACCTTTAATGTAAATAACTATTAGTTGCAGCGATTGATATCATATTTTTGAGAGCAAATTAAATTTGTTATGAAAAAATGTATTTCACTCATCCTACTCATTCATTAACATGAAAATGTCACAGAAGTGCCATTTGTAAAATACAAAAGACACTACAGAGTTTCATGAAACCAAGGTCTTCATGTGTTTGAATTTACTTAGATATGAAATAAGGTACTTTACTGACATCAGCTTTTGTTTTTAGTAAACTTAATATATGTTTTTTTTTTTTTTTTGATTTTTAGTGAAAATGATAGAGATTCAAAAGGGAGGTTTTAACTAAATGGGGTTAAACATTTGGAGGGCTGCAAGTGAACATTAACAGTATGAGGTTGTTTCTTAGTGTTTCATTTCCCTGATGACTTATAACAGATGTCAGAAACTGGGATACATGAAAAGCTGCTTTTTTTTGGCTGTGAAGTAAGTACCCTTTCAACTAAGAGTATAGCACAAGTTTACTGAGGAAAAAAAAGTAGAGTGGACAATTAAAATAAAAAGTATGTATTGGATTTATAGATCAGCAAACTCTTCTCCATTCCTGATGCATGAGAAGGAAAATCAGCATCCGTTTGCTCCTTCTACTGTAAACCCTCCACTGTTGGAAAAAGGGAGAAGAAAGAAGGAGAGAGGAAGGAAGAAATTGAAAAGAGGAAAGAAAAACAGAGGAAGGAAGAGCGAGAAGTCAGACGGAGACAGATGGGCAAATAGACAAGTGCGGAAAGTCAGACGGGAAGAGTGAGCTGAAAGGAGATAGAGGGATAGACTGAGTGAGGAGAAGGAGGCGTACTGTAGGAGATCCAGCTGACATTAGTGGGTGAGTTTATGAGATGTGATGATTAGCCAAATCCTGCTAATCAATGACACATTCACATGGGTTCCTGCTCTGTTGCTAAACACTAATTGGTCTATTCTGCAGCAAATAGGGAGATGCTGTTTTCCACTTCACTTTAAGCAATGTGAGCTGACACGGGGGCACATATGGGCACACACAAACACACGTGTCAAATGTTACGTGCATGCACATACTGTACATCTGTAGCAGATTCTGGTGCATAAAAGGTCAAATTGAGACTGATTCAATTTGAGAAGCAGAGGATCCTGCTTGGCTCGCTCTAACAATAAGGAGAGAATGGGATCCTGGAGCGGGCCAGTTGAACTAGCAGAAAGGGAGGCGGGGGTGGAGAAGGAGTCCTAAATTCAATTTCACTTTGTTGAGTATTTAGATAATGTCTCCTAATTTAATGCCGGGTCGTGAGTGGATCCATGGTATAGCTACGGCAGTCATTAATCAGAATGCAGCAGCAGCACCACCAATGTCCAAGCACAGGCACTGCATTACTGAGCTGCAGGCTGCAATCTTAACACCTGAAGACCTGATTCTGTGACTACACCTACACGTGTAACAATCACGGAACTATCTAAATGTGAGGTTTATGTTGTCTGGTAAAATTTATTATTCTTATTTAATTCTGATTATATCTACTACTGTGCAAAAACAGCTACCTGCACATATTAATTTGTACATAATCAGAATTATCATTACTTATTATATAAATTGTGCAAACATGTGGGGGTGCAACTCTAATTATTATTTTCACTATTGATTAAGCGGCTGCTTATTTTGTCAGTTAAGTAGTTAATTTTTTGTTTTGAAAAATGTCCCCAAATTATGAAAATTCCCCTACACAATTTCTTGAGGGTGAAAATTATATCATCATGTTTCCTTATATTATTTGACCACTAATCCAAAATACAAAGGCATTAAAATACAATTACAAAGAAAAGTAAAAAATCCTGAAAAATGAGAGGCTGAAATTACAACTAATATTTAAAATTGTGTTTGTGCTTGAAAGATAACAGCAACAGCAATAATAATCATTTATTAATTGATTGTCAAAATGTGTGCCAACAGCAGCAACAACTCATTTGTTGTATGTACATGCATATACTTTAATATATTTCATGTCCTCTGTATGGGCATACATTATCACATTACTATTATCCTTATGCCTGTATAAAATATAATATTTCTGCAACACGTATAACAGTTTGTTAGCAATAAAATATGGCAAGAGATATGGCAACCTAATTTTGGTCCCAGACAAACTGACATTTGTCAGACATTTGATATTATAAGTAAAGCCAGAAATCAATAAACAAATAATTGAATAAAAAATGATTGTGTAGTTCAAGTAAAAATGCCAAAGGATTCTGGGGGTTTATGCATCTCCAATGCTTTTTTGTTCTGTTTTACATGACTTTAAATTTTATCTTTTTTGGTTTTGGACTGGAAATTTCTAATGTTACGCAGACCAAATAAGTAACTAATTATTCAACAGAATCAGGAGTGATTAACAGTTGCAGCCTTATCATAAACAGCATATTCATGAATTACAGATACATATTTGCTCTCTTTACAACACCCCAGAATAGACTTGGTATTGTCATAACATTTTCACGTACACATCTCTGAGTCTCTGTCATAAAAGTACACACCCGCACACATAAAGCACATCCACACCCACAGCATGATGAGTACGGTCAATGCGGGGTGTATTCCTCTCTCAGTGAGTGCCGGTGGTTAACAGTGCTTTGCGTTGGAGAGGAGGACAAGAGGAGGGTTCACTAAAACACATGACTGTTACTACCTAAATATTAGTGCAGGGGCTCTCCCACCCTCTCTCTCTCTCTCTCTCTCTCTCTCTCTCTCCCCCCCTGAGTGTGCCTCAGTATGTGTATTGTGTCTGTGCGTGCGTGTGTGTGTGTGTCTGTGTGTGTGTGTGAATGTAATTATGTGCAGAGGAGAGGCTGTTTGGGGGTAAATAGAGTTGCAATTATTCTTTTAACCTGTTAGATTGTCAGCTGTACTAACACACAGGGCCAGGAAGAGCTAGAAAACAGACGGAGACATAAGTACTACATTTAGCCACAGTGGCACACATTTACCTCAGGACTAAATGATATATGATATATATGTTTGGAAATGTGAATTTGTTTTTCAGTCAGTCAGTTTGCTCCAAAACAGACACTCATATTTGTAATTCAATTGTAGCGCCTGTAATATTGAACAGATGAAAAGCAATGAATCAAGGGGTTTATGTGAAAGTATATTTTGTTGTTACTTTTTCTGTATTTCAAAACCCTTCTGATGAACAAGGAGTGTTTAAAGCAGGTGCTAAAATTACTGCTATAAGTGATTTGATTTGATTGCTGTGTGTCAAGACATGATAACATTGACTTGATTTAATTTGCAATACACTCACTGTTGACAGCTGTTTGACTGAGCTGAAGTGTAATGCTCTATCAGCAGCAAATGGAGTAACCCATTCAACCAATAGTGCTGCATTAGAGACACAAAGTACATTTTATTTTCCCTCAATACTTTCTAAATAGCCTCACAGCAAAACCAATAACTACCTTTTGAATTATTACATTTTCCTGGAAAGATTTCATGAAAGAAAATAGAAATTCAGGGCTTTTATTATTTATATGTAAAAATAATAAAACATACATATATACATATATACACACACACACTATGTTTATCACAAATAACACTGCATTTCGTACATTAATATTAAATATGATATTAAAATAGGCAATAATCTATATGCATTATAACTATTTGATCTATTAAAATACACAGTATCAACAACAGGCCGAAATAATGTGCATATATGTGCACAGATAATTTAATCAACTGTTTAATTTTGGGTAAAACAGATGATCAAATATTGTCTGAAGAAGTATAACTGCATTTTCACTCTAGCCACACACACACACAGACACACAAACACAGGCTAATAATGTTATCGACTCAGATCACCAACTCAGCAGATCTCAACCACGTCACCTACGATAACTCAACGCATGAATGCACACACACACACACACACACACACACACACACACACGAAGACTTCTGTGGCCCTTGTCAATAGGATGTTAAGGGTTTTGGCACTAATGACCAGTGTAGAGATAAGACAGGAGAGGTTAATGTGTTGCTGTGGGTGATCAAGATAAGACCGATCCCCTCAAGCCTGCAGACAATGAGACAGTGAGAAAGGGAGAGAGGAAAACAGAGGTACAGGCAGAAAAAAATATTAACAGAAGTAAGAAAAATGTATGTAACTGTTATAATAACACTCACTGCCATGTGGAAACCACTGTTTATCATATTTGACGTGAATAACTGGATTCAGTGCTGTGCTGTGCTGTGCACATAAATATGCACACAGCAGAGCACTAAACACAAAAAAACTCAATAGCTACCACCAACCAATCTAGCCTTTCACTGAATGCGTTATCAGCTCAAAAGACAAACCAAAAATACGACCCTGTCTCACATACAATGGGGCTTTATTTGGAAGCTTTCTTTGTGCAGGTCAGGATGTGTGTTTACATGTGAAAACAACATCAACAGCATGTGTGCATGTGAACGTGTGTGTGTGTGTGTATCTGGTAATTTGTTTGTTCAGTGTATTCTTAGCATCATTGGATAAATGCTTTATTGCTATACAAGTACTTGCGCAGCCTTAAGAGACACTCACTGCATGCATATATGTATCTACACACAGACACATACGTCTCTCTGCAGTTGTGAGGACACTCATAATCATAATGCCTTCCCTTCCCGCTTACCTTACTTGAACGATAATGAGGAACAGCTAAAATGTCCTAACAATGGCATCAAACAAAAAATTTGTCAACATATCTACATCAAGACGTGTGTATACACACACACACACACACACACTCACACACCTTCCTCCCTGTGAGTGAAAGTAGCATAAAATGCCTGCCCCCCGTGTGTGTGGCCGGCTGGGTCGGCTGACATTTGGACACTTGTCAATCATCTCTTTCAATAGCCAAGCGGCAGGAAAAATGGAGTCGGGGGGTCAGCAGCTCAGTGTATCACCATGGCAACAACTGCACTGAAGTTCATATGCCTGCTGGGACTGTAGTTCTAAGTGCGTGTATGTTTGTGTGATAGAGCATGTGTGAGAGAGAGAGCGAGTGTGTGTGTGAGAGAATGTCCATTTTTGTTTCTGGTTTGAGTGTGTGGCCAATTGTTCCCCATCAGCCAGAGGCAAATACTCCTCCCATTTTAGCTCTTCCACCTCTCACCTTGCAACCTCACATACAGCTTTAGTCTTCCCTCCCTCCTTCCCTCTCTCCTGATTTTTTTCACCTCTCTTCTAACCAGCAGGTCAAGAAACAAGGCCCTGCAGGAAGTAGAGCACCCCAGAAAAAAAAACAAAAAAAAAAACGAGAGTACTTAACCTTTCACCACCTCGGCCTCTCCCTCTCTTTGCCCCTCTGCCCCTCGCCAGTTTCCTCTTCCTTGCCACTGCTTTCTTCACTGTGATCTTCTACTTTCACCCACACTACATCTAATTGTTTTTGCATCTTCAGCAGTTGTGCTTTCATCCGTCCCCGGGTGCTGCATTCAGACTTTGCTGTTGAGTAGTGAGAAGTGTGCATGTGTTGTCCCCTATACAGCCAGCCAAAGAACAAGAAACCACGGTGAGTAAACATGCAAACATGGCCACAACAAACTATGCAGAATCTGAGCTGTTGATGGTCTGTTTATGGGAGGAATACGGAGGATACTGCAATTTGTGTTCTCAGTCAGGGAAAATAGCTCAGATTGAGCCGCGGAGGACAATCTACTGACCCGTTTACTGAACACTTATCACAGAGAGGTTCACCAGCACTATTCATCCTCCTGTGGCTTCAACAGCCCCACACAAGCATGGAACAAGTCCCTCCTATCTACCCAGACTTTAATGACAGCACGGTGTGCAGTGATAGTTGTCGGAGAAATGAATTCAGTACAATGCTGCAAATGGCTCAAAAACCTGTAGCTCTGGGAATAAATACTGTACTACCTCCCGTGACAATGTTGACATACACAACAGTTTATTGCAGATTTTAGAGATTTTATTAAAGTTCAGTTAGAGGACTACCAAACTTTTGTTGCATCAGATTTGAGCACAGTTGTGTTTTTTGTGGCACAACAAAGCATGCCTCCTGGAAAGCAAACAGTGCCAAACCGTGTGAGAGAAAGAAAAGTCCACAGGTTGCTAGGTGTATATTCATTCTGTGTCCTTCCTATTTCTGTATATAGTGACTTTTATGAGTAAAATCTGCTTTTAATAGCCGTTTGATGAGGATTAACATGCTCCATTACCCCAATGTACCAACACTGCCAGAATCATTACAGAGTGCACACACACAGATATACACACTCCATGACACAGACACCAACACTGCTCCATTCAAATCTCCCAGACAACATGTGTGCACACACACATGTCTTCATCCAACACTCTCCCTCTTCCCTTTTCCATCAATGGACAATGCCTGACTGGAATGGCGTAATTCTGGGGGATAATTCATGGATAATTTTGGGATAATCTCCAGCAAACCATTCGGAGCAGTGCCACCCAGTTTGCCCGCAGCCTGATTACCAGGCTCCGAATGCCAGCCACTTGTAGTGACCAGCACCGCCAGCAAGCACTTTGCTGTATGCAAATAAACAAAACAAACAAGGACCTCCAGCAGGGAAACATCCAGTTCTGTTTGCACAGATATTTACTAAATACAGCAGGTTGAAAAGATACAAACACACACACACAAAGGAAGCAAACTGAAACAAAGTAATGTAAAGACATCCTGTGATATGCAAAAGAATGCATGGGAAGAGCATCCACTCCCAACCTCATCCATGCCCCTGATACACACACACACACGCGCACACGCGCACAAAGAGTCAGTCTCAAACTAGCGAGAGGCGTTTCACTATGTGTGATTGCCATCTTGTGGTAGGAGTAACCATATAATTTAGAATAAATACATAACGTACTGTGGCATTCAACTTTACAATCGCATCTATTTCTAGCTGAGACCAAAACATAAAGGGAAATTTCTCTGTTTTCTCTGACTTTAAACCCACATTAGGATAGTGACAGTAGTTTTATCATTTTAAATATTTAAAATACTGTAATAGTAGTAAGTAATAACAGCAGAAAACTAATTTATTTTTGTGATATCTATTAATTCTGTACTAATTAAATCTGAATCAACAACAGATTCAGATTTCATCATCTGCATAAACACCAAACAAGTAAGTAATCTAAGAGAAAAATTGATCACATGCTTGTATAGGTGTAATGTGGGACATGCAAAAGCTTCTGCAATTCTGGTTCATATGTTGACAAATACTGACATCTAGTGGCGCTGAACAAAAACTCTCAGTGTCAAATGCCTAAAAATTACAAATTTGCAAATACCACCACCCCTTGGCCAATACACCCACATAACAACAAATGACAAGAGGCAAGCTAAATACATTTTGTAATGCAATTTTTTATAACCAATCCCTGAATACATTACTGCAAAACGTAACCTTCTAAGAACATTTTAATCTTTCCACATAAATCATAAGTTTGAAAAGACCTGACGTGGTTTGCATTCATAAGAGGGGATGTTAACCCCCCCCCCCCCAACACAATTCTTAATTGCATAACAACTCACTCTCCATTTGCCTTGATTTGCAATATTTAGTAACACATTAACTAGTGTGTTAACTATCATTAATTAGTGAGGCAGAAAGCTACACACACACACGCGCGCACACACGCGCACACACACGCGCACACACACACGCACGAAGAGTTCAGTATCTAGCACTGATAATCTGATAATTATAAACTATAAAAAAAAAAAAGGTTACTAAAATCATATAAAAGCTGCCATTTTCAGTTCTCAGCCATATTCTGTTTAACATTCTGTATACTAAAATGACTCCATCACTGCTAAGAAGTAACACTCTCTGTAAACACAATAACTTTGATGTTTTGATCCATAAAAGAAACTGGCAGGGACTGTTAACCACAGCTAAGCTATTTGGATTATTTCTCATTCCTGACATCACATTTTCTCCGTACTGTATGCACATGTGGTAGTGTTTAAGAACTTCCAGTGCTGGAGCAAACCGACATCCCTGACATACTCGGACACCTGCACAAACTTCACCTAAAAAGTGCCATTTCAGGTCTACTCACCATTAGTTAAGGTTTCTGTCTCTTATGCAGTAAAATCAAAGTAGAGGTGTTTACAATTTCACTTTTGAATTCATTGTCTTCAACATCCTCTGTCTCGACTGTCCAAAACTCTGTCCAAGATATAGTCTCCGGAATAAAAACTGGGAGTCAAGGTTGCAGCACAGGGCAAATGTTTTCCCAAAGCATCCAAAGAAATGCGTGTCTCCAGCCTAAAACAGTTGCTCAGAACACAAACAGGAACAGGGTCCCCTTAGTCCACCTGTCACTCTACAGAGCATTTAAGTCCAGCACTTCTTTTTTTTAGTCCAGCTGTTTGAGAACAACAAATTGAGAAACTCACTTGTTAAAGAATGTGGAGCCACAGCTGAAGATCGTGACAGAGAAGCTGACCTGTATGATTACAGATAATAGTAAGAGATAATCCAGATAGATTGAAGCATCTAAGTGGCAAGAAAGCTCACCTGTTTGTTTAAATCCCCCATCATGTCTCCAGGCAGTGAAAGCCCTCCTGTCAGTTTCATACCATCGCAGACACACTGGTCTCCTCTCTTCGCCCCTCGCCTGTTAGGCATTGACTGGATTTGCTCTGCTCCATCTCTGCACTTGACCAATCCACTCTATCAACTCCACCACCTTCAACTCCACACAGATTTGCACTGTGCAACCCATTCATTTTTATGATACTCTCACTCACTTGCCTTCTCCCTCCACCGCTGCCAAACCAGTCATCTGTAGGTTTAGAGGTACTCAAAACCATTTCCCAATCTCCTGCCCTCCTTGCCTCCTTCTTATCTTGTCTATCTCTCCTTGTCCTGTCATTTTCACCTCCCTCACTCCCACTCACTTTTCACTCTTACCCACTTTCAATCCTTTCACTTCCTCTAATAAGTCCACTGACTCTACCCAACCATTACCAATTTTCTCTGACCCACTATTTGCTATTAGCCCCTCGTCTTCCTCCTCCCCTTCCTCTTATCCCTCCACTCTCCATCCCAGTGTCTGCCTATCCTCCTTATATATCCTCAGCCTTCGCATTGCCTTCTCCCCATTTCCAGCGGCATGAATATATTATTATCTACACAATAGGGCCCTGCTTATTGTTTATGAATTACCAGCCTTGCGGCCAAACAAAGCCTATTTTCATAAGAAACCTCCATTTCATTTCAGCTCCAATTAGATTGGGGGCTAAAGAATAGGAGTCCTCAGGCCTCAGCCCCTAAGGATGGCAGGTCCATTCAGCTTCATTCAATGGGGCCTTATTGCTTTCCCATACAAAAGAGCACGTGGATGGGCTTTCAGACTGAAACACCAACCAAAAATGACTGGGAGACAGTACTGTACAATAACAAATCTTTAAAGAAAGGACACTGAGTGCTTATCCTCCCATCCATCAATTCATCCCTCACTCTTTGCTTTCTTCTTCTCCTCTGTTCGTATATTGTAAGACCTGGACATTAATGACAGACAGTTGAAAGAGAAAGGGAGGGAAAGAAAGAGAAGAAGAAAGAGGCAGAGCAGCTCAGTTTTTCACAATACATGTCAAGTCTAAATGATCACTGGCTGCTGAATAGACAGAGGGAAGGGAGAAGAAGTGAGTCGTGTGTATGTGTGTGTGTGTACAGCTGATTGATTCTCTGCTTTGAAAAGAGAGAGAAAAGAGTGAACGAAAGAGTGAGAAAGACCTTGATGCTTTTTCTGAGCTCCACAATAGTCGGGGGGTCTGAGCCGTATTGTGGCGCACCCACAGTGACAAGCTGTCACCCCGTCCTGGTAGGAAGAAAGAGGCAGCGAGACTGAAGAAGGGCTGGGGCAGGTCAGAATCCTGATAATATATGTCTGCCTCTTCAATTCACAAGTTTCTCACCTATCAGACACTTGACAGGAAGAAGACGGCTCAGAAGAAGTTTGTCTTGCTAAAGTGGGAGCAGAAATATAGGGAAGTTGGAGCTCAGGTATTAAAGCGATGTGTATTTATGTACCTCCGCCTGGAAATCAGGTAACAGAAGTCAAGAGGTCCAGGTAAATTCTCCACTATCAGGGCAATGGCTGTTTTCATGCTCTGGTTCATTACTGGGGACTGAGCGGCAGGCAGCCAACCAGACCGTGTCAGAGTCAGGCCAGCAAGGTCAGAGCACGACATCGCTGGCCTGGCTTTATCTGCGAGGATCAGCTTCACAGAATGAATGTGATTTGTGCCTTTGTTCCTATGAAGGAATATTCAACGTGAAACAAAAGGCAACTGTTTTCATTACTAATGAGTGGACAAGGTGAGAGTCACAGTGAAAAGGTTGACATCTGCGCTTATTCATCCAGGAGCAACAAAATGGGATCATCTCCCCTCACAAAGCTTGTTACAATTATCAGGGCATACAATAGGTTTCAATAGAGTAGCTATTTCAAAAAGAGGTGGTATCCACATGGATACACAAACATACACATGAGCATGAATTACTTTTTGTTAGAGTCCAACGCAAGATGCAATCAATATCACTGCAATGCAACAACAACATGAACACAAAACATGTATTCACATAAGTCGGAACTCATCACTCCCTGCAAGTATACGTCAGAGTTATAGTGATCGTAAACTTAATAAGCAACTTGCATGACTACCCTCTGGTGGATACTGAAATTGGACATATGAAATTCATTAAAAGCTAAAGTAGCAGTAGCTTAAAGTATTACAAAAGAGCTTATAAATATGCAGGAGGGAATAGTGTATTAACTATTAAATAGACTACATATTGCAAAGGTTGCACAGTTGCAGCTGCAACTTAGTCTAACTCAACATAAACAGTTTAATCATATACATACAGACTCATGTCTACCACACATCAAGTACAGTACAACAGTACAGACCGGGGAGTAAAAATGACTTCTTTAACAAAGCCATTTTACAGTACAAAGTGTAAGCCAGGTAGTGGACACTATTGTCTTTTACAGCACCTGTTGTGTACCTCGGACCAGTAGGGAATATGATATATAAATCCACGTGCAACAATCCTCTTAAGTGCAGCAGCAGGCTAAGACATGGAAACTAAGCAGGGAGTAATTAAGGCAATGCACACCCACAAAGGTGCATTCAGCTATTCTGATTAGATCTCTGGCGCGGGTTGAAGGAGGGTGGAGTTGTGTTTGAAATTTCATGAGCTCGCTCATGCCTGTATCTACAAGAATGATGAAGGATTAATTTGTCCTACTCTCACTGGAGAGTGAAGGAGGTGGAAATAAAACCGCTCATAGTCCTGAGCAAAGGTCAAAATCATGCAGGCGACAACAGTGCACATGGGGCTTTAAGAGAAGCATATACAGTAGATGTTATTCATGGCCAACATTTTGACGTCATAACAGTAAAAAGCCATGATATTCAAAGTCAAACTGTCTTTTGTGAAGAAGTATCTTAGACTAACGAATTGTCTCGCTTGGATTTGGCACATCTCTTTTAATGATCAGTTATCAGTTGGTGATGAGCACAACACATGACACATTCATGGATAAGCTACTCATCATTACGCAATATTAATTAAAATAACAATAAAATAATTACAGTAACAATAAAACAACAACAACCAGAAAGCAGACAACTGGATGGTGCCTACAGGCAACCGTGTTATTAAGCGCAGGCAAGTTGTATAACATAATAAAGCAGGAAAATATAGCTTCATAACAAATGTGACCAAGTTTTATTAAAAACATACACCATTCAATGCATGTCTTACTAAGTCTTTGGTTTTAAACACGTCCCTTTAAATTGTAGGGGAGTATGGAACAATGCTCAGTTCAGCAGCTCATAACGATGTATACGGATACAACAAAATACACAAACACACCTTCAGAACATACTGTACAAATAAGGCTTAACTTGTTGAAGTGATGTTTCTGGAGTCCTTTGGTTCAGACGCGCTGAGAGGAAAACTCTGAATCCAGAAAACGACAACACGAGGACACTTTAACTTCTGAATAAACGGTCACAGTGGAAATGTTTGTGCAGACTTAGCAAACAGCAACATGGCAGACGGAAACGCTTTAAATAAGCCGCCTTCTGGGGAGGAAATGTTTGGTTTTTCTTTTTTTCTTTTCCCGAAGTCTGCACACAACTCAACGCGGTGTTTATTTATTAAAATACACAAAGCAAAGAAATAACTGTCACACATGTGCGTGGCCTTTAGCAAAGACAGAAAATCACATCAGCCAAATAATTAAAAATAATGAAAATGAAAAATCAATATAAACTAAATATAAATAACAAGACAAACATAGGAAAACTCATATCCTGTTTGTCTTCTTAATTTGTGCTGTTTGCATGAACGAAGTTCAGTTTATAAAATAATTACTAAGTAGCTACAAGTTGGTTAAAATTTATTGACATATACTTTATTTCAGTCAATAAAAACTAAACACTATCATAAATAATATGAATACACATATAAATATTTATGGTCAAAACGTGTGATTTGCACGCTCATTAGTTATTGTGTTTAAGGGATTACAGGTATTGTTTGGAAACAATATATGAGGCCATCTAATTGATGTCATTATGTAATGCAATGCAAAAAATTCTGTGTTTGGCCATCACCCACCTCGTCACATCACAGTGTACTAGCTGATCGTATGATTTTCTTATGAATGTAATGTATATGGATTTAAACAAAAAAACGTACCTACCTTACTTAATATTGTATATTATAAATTCGGATAATATTTCGCAGACACTCTCAGTCATTCTTTTAAAAACACATTTATTTCTCCCAGAGGTTCATCAAGGCTCATCTTTTAGCATTATTTACATGATACAGCACAATATCTGTACATTTCCTTTAGGACACCCAGAAAGAAAGTCAAACCACAAAGTGGTCAGACAACGAAAGAACAGAAAAGAAAAAAACGAGTTCCCTGGCACAAGTTTAACTTCAGGCTAAAAATCCTGAGCTAAGCCTGTGTTGGGGAAAGGCACCTCATAAAAATTCATAAAAACTTAAATAACAAAAGAGGTTATGAAACGGCATGGTTCAAGTTCAGACTTGTCCAAGGGATCTGCGACCAGTAACACAATTTAAGTACCATTTATGTACCACTGGACAACATACTGTCAGGAACAGGACCAAATACACTGATGGTGGATGCTGAAGGGACAGAAGTGTGTGATTTCCTCACCCTCCTGATTGGAATGTTATTGTGGAATAAATGATCTGTTCATTGATTCCTGTCTGTCAACACCCATCTTAGGGCACACGCATCTTTCTGAATCAAGTACACAATCGTTTACAGATGCAAATTTCCTCTTACTCACACAACCAATGTGCATTTCACACACAGTGCAAGCGCACATACACACCCTTTCTTTTTTAAAGTTTCCGATGGGGATGGTACACGAGTGGCTCACAGGTTTGTCTCATCCCAAGTTGGGTCATTCATGCTCTTTAAAACCCTCCTCACAATCCTTTCCAGATCCTTTCGTGCTCTCTGCTCCTCTTCCAGGGACCTCTTCATCTTCTTATTATCCTGTGGTGGAAAGCAACCGTGTAAAACAAATTGAGAGAAGACGTCTAGTCATCCTGTGTCAAACCTCTTTGTTTCAAACGAACAAGACAAATCCCCATTTAACAAAAAACACAAATCAGTTCCACTTATTTAATATTCTGTCTACCCTTTCCTCAGCTAACATTAACATCCCACCATCATAAAACATCCCAGACATTCACCTGTTTAAGCTCCTGTACTTCATCCCGCAGGGCGTACACCACATCCACCAGGCTCCTTTAAGACAGTAAGATTTAAAGGTCAAAACCTTGATAATGGCCACAAGCCTTGTTATTAAAGGACAGCTTCACATTTTTCCAGGCTATTTTAAAAAAACATTCACGTTGTTGAATTTGGATCTAATTATTGCAAATAGCTGCACACACAGAACAAAGCCTGTGTCCTCCATCTCAGTCCATCTGGGCAGGATGAATAAGTGAGCATTTAGTGAGTGTTGTTTGTATGTGCATTTTAAAAAAGAGGTTAACCTATCCAATTAATGCAGAAGCTTAAGCCAAAAGAAGTTCCTTTAAAAATATTGATGACATTAGGAATTACAGTAGATATGAAGATGTTTGCCGTAAAGATAAGACTGAATATATTTTATATATCTTATATGTCTTAATGTCAACAAATCTCATGAAAAGACCAACAAGATAATAAAATGAAAGAAGGTTGCTCTCCTGCATTGGAACTTGTGAACAGTTTTCATTTCACTACTAGATCATCCAACATTTTAGATTGACATTTTGTGTGTCTATATCCATTTTTGTATTTTTTTTTGGCACGTTTATATTGTATTTTTGACTGTACTGTTTTAAGCATTTAGTAGAGCATGTACTGTAAGAGATGTTTTTAAAATCTAATATATACAATTATATGCTATATAAAGACATTTTAATTTATTGAACATAGTACCAAATTGTTATAGCTCTGTGCCATAGACTTTTATTATTTCCCAAAGCTTAATAGTGATAATAACGAAACATCTGAAAATGGTACCCAACAAATGTACTCGTTTGAGTAATGTCTGTAATAAGAAATGAAAAAAAAATAAATTGAGGAAATTTTTAAAAAGGTTATTCATACATTTGTGACTGCTGTAGAAGATTTTAGTTTTCAGCGGGGTATGAAAGTAAGCTAATGCACTGTCGGTTTCACCTTTACAAGAGATTTAAAATATGTAAAGACACAAATTCAAGTGAAAGGAGAAGCATAAGAAATAGACTTATTATCTTACTTTTCTTCCACTGCACTTTGCCCATTGCGACTTGGATCCTCCATGAGGACTTTTTCCTCACCAGGAATGATCACATGTAGTCCTGTTTCCCTTCGCGGTCCTGTTACAAAACATAAGAACCCTCAACAATTGGTACTTTGCTTAGTTTCACTTTTTAATATGATAAGCCAGTACCAATTCAGCTTAAGAAACTTAATTATCATTACTGTCTAAAGACGAGCATACACCTCAATTGGTAGTAATGTGTTAGTCGTGCGCAAGCGATATATCAGACAAGAGCCACAGGAAAGCAAAAGGAAATGAAATGCTCTAAAAATATCTTCCAAAACGCACACAAACATACACACACAAATCCATTCATTCATAACGAAATTCTCTCTTAATCTCAAATTAATGAGATCTCCACAATCTTCACCAGTCTAACAAATCACCAGTATGCCAGCGTCTACCAAATGACAGATTTATTCAAAACTCATAATGTAGCGTTTGGGACTCGAAGACTTCAGCAGTGTAGAATAAATACACTGAAGGCGCTGTTTGCAGATAAGACATGGTCACATGTGTGAACTGAATACAGCATTAGAGCACATAGAGGACAATGTTGGTCAAAGACATTCTCTTCACCCTGCCAGTCCCACAGTTTGACTTAAGTTTCTTAAACCACAGAATACACCTGTCACAAAGTATAGCACATAATATAAGGACAGTGATATTCTTAGCTCAAATACTCATAGAAGGTAGAATGGATTTTTTTTCTTCCATTTGTTCCATTACAACTAATATTTACAGAAAGGGAGAGTATGCGCTCTTTATATTTCAAGTCCATTCTGACAGTATTCTGAGGTTGAATGAGCAGTTCACATAGAAATGTTCCCGTATGATCACGGTCTCTTGATTCTTAAATTCTTTTTCTTTTCTTTTTTTTTTAACCTTCAGTGCTTTCAAAACACTAAAGGTGAGCATTTACACTACGAATGAGAATTTCTTTACAGTTACACTTAATATTTAAGTCTACCTTTAGGACTATAGTCATTCACACTCTAGGCAGACGACAGAAAGTACAGATTTTAACAGATTCTATCCCCCCCACCCACTGCCCCATTACATGATTGTGCAAAATAATTAAACACTTCATGTTATGTAAAAAAAAATTAAAGAAAAGAAATTATTCTTCCAGGGACCATTTTTTAAATATGGACATACAGAATAACATAAATCAAAAATACAAAATCATTACAGTAAAGAAATAATTTCAAAAGCATTAAATATTACTGAAACATGTGTCACTCAAATTGCTTCCTGTAAGAGGAGATAGACTCTAAGAGGATGTCAACCTGTACTTTAAATACCAACACTGGAAAAATACTTCTTCATAAAAATAGTCATTAATCCAATATAGCATGGGAAACCTCAGAAGCCAGACAACATGAAGGCATGTCTGACTTATGAGACTGTAGCATAGGTGCTAGTTTGTTACCTTGTGACACAAGAGAGGTTTGTGTTTGATATTAACGCTAACCAGCTCAAATGATCAGAGCACAGCAACATCTACATCATGAAAAGCAGTGGCTTCAGAAAGTCTTCAAACCTGGCCACTTTTTAGAGAGCCAAAAGGGTCATAGACCTTTAGCAAACAAGAGACATTTCTAAAAACACGTTTTCACTTCATCATTACTGAGTGAAACCAAATGAGCAATAGTTTATTTTGTCAATTTAAAATTAAATAAAATTTAATCTATAACAAAATAAAGTCTTCCGAGTCTGAATACTTTCAAACATAAACCACTGCAGTTCAAACAGGCTTTGTGCTTTTTTCTGTTGGGGAGGTTTTTAGGGGTGGGGGTACTGAAGATAAGACAGGGACCACTCTCATATCTGTATGGCAAACATGAAGCTGGAGACAGCAACGGGTTAGCTTAGATAACATCACAGAAGCTGCTCAACTGGTTAGAGTAAATTCATTTGGCTTTTTCTGCTCTCCTGGCAAAACTTGTTTATTCTGACAAGATGATAAATACCACTTTTTGGTTTGAGACTTTAACATGCAGCTGGAGTTAAGACATGCCTAGACAAGACCCTTATTTCTACACAATATTAACAAAGCACCACCTCTAAAGGTCATTAATTAACACACTCTGCATCGTTTCAATAGTAAGGATTTAAAAAGGTGCTGTTAGCTAGATTTTATTACCTTCAGAATGAGCTAATCTTCTTTTTCCTGCCTTTATGTCAAACTAACCTAGACGCTTCATCCTCCAGATTCATGTTAAATGAACAGATATGAGAGCAGGACTCATCATAATGCATCACTTCACATTTAACTCCCAGCAAAAAAAAATTAAAAAAAGATAATCAGCATATCTCTCAAAACACAAAAAACTATTCCTCTAAGTAGCAGGAGACATATCCCTATCAAACAAAGGCATTCAGTTTGTATTACATGACAGCAGCTGTGCTGGGTTTTAGGTTACAGTTGATTAGTGTCTAGCTGGTACACAACGCCTGCTTCTATATGAATCCTTTTATTTCATTAACAGAGTAACTCGAGATTAAAAACAAAATGTAATGTAAATGCAACCCTGTGGAAACACTGACAGCAACATTACTGAATCTAAGAACAGGTTCTGTTAAAATTAACGACTTAAAGGGTCAGTTCACCAAAAATACAAAAACATATCTCACTTAACCGTAGTGGAGGTATCTACTCATGCAGATCGTAGGCACTGGCCATTTTTTCATCAGGAATGAATTCTAACTAAAACAGTTCGGTCTATGTGGAGACCCACCGGTGCAGATTTTTAAAAATGTCATTTTTCAAAACTGTGATTATTACATTTCAATCACATTAACCTCACCTGCATTAGAGCAAATGAAGGACTCTAACAAAACAAAACAAAAAACCTGGAAAAAAAACCGAACAAACTATAAGCACATCTAGATACTATTAAAAGGTAAGTGTCTAAATGTGTTTTTTGTAACGTGGATGAACAGACCCTGTAACCACACACGTAGCTTTTATCCAGTTGGTAAAAGCTTGATTCAAGAGTGATGTGTATGTGATGATCTCCTCTTTCTGTAGCAGCTACAGATAAATATGGACCAACTATTTAAGTTAGCAAGACTTTGAATATTCAGTAGCTGTCTGGTTACGGTGAATATTATTCTGCTTTGGGCTGGCAACATGAATAAAAGTTGAAAATTATACAAATTTAGATATTACATTTGCATGCTACTGTATTATTAGGCAGCAGCAGCAGCATATTTGCCTGAAAATGTGTGTGCGCATGTGTCGCATCTGTGCTATGTTTGAGCATACATACTCTAAAAACACATACTGGAAAGAAGTAGTACATGGTAAATAGAATACACTCGTTCCTGAATTACATCTGAATATCAGACAGGAAAATCATAGTCCACATCTCTTCCTCCCCTGGGTCTCCCTCCCCTATATTCCACACCAACATCCCACTACTCTCTGCTGAGAGAGTCAGCCACATTAATGGTAAAACAAGGGGAGCGGTTAACATTCAAGATAAATAAACAAGAATTACCAAACACTTACTGCATGACAACTACAGAAAGAGAGGAGGCACATAAAAGGGAAAGTGGCAAAGGCAACAGGGAGATGCATTAAACATCTGCAAATAAACTATAGAAACATAAATAAACCAAATAAATTAACAAAAAGGGACAAATACATAATAGAAAATAAATAGATAAATAAAAATTCTAGTTTCCTTTAATACATTGAAGGTAAAAGAGGTAAACGTGCTGTACGTTACATTACAGTACAGCGTGGCAGTACTGTACGCTCTTTAGTTTTGGTGAGAGATGCAGCTCTTGCGCGGCACTGAACCCATCCTGTAACTGTGGGTGGTCCAGATGGAGTCATAGTCAGAGTCTTCTGAAAGGTCAGAGCTCAATTCTGGCCTAGACACGCTGCTACGGCGGCCCGGTGAGTCTACGCAGGACCGGTCCACATCTGCCAGCACGTGATTGTGCATCAAGTCAGTGCCCTGCCAGGCTGGTCGAAGCAGGTCAAGTTGACAGTGATGTTGCAAATGTAGGAGGAAGAAAAGATGGGGGCGAAGGAGGAAGAGTGACGGTGCAAAGGGGGAAGGCGGTAACGTGTGCAACGAACACGCGACGATGATATGATGATAATGATAAAACATAAAACCAATGGGAGGTGCGGAATGAGATGATCAGAAATCAGAAAACATGGAGAAAATTATAGCACAGTATGGAGAAAACAAAGTTAATGGAAAAAAACAGAAATGCCAGATAAACCAGAACAATGCCGAAGTGTAAGGAGTGGAGGAGAGACAGAAAGAAGAAAAGATATGGTTAGAAAGATCAGTTCAGAACACCAGTGTTAAAGAAAGGCACTCAGCAATAGAATACAGACATAGCCAACACAAAGACAGCACACTGCAGTATGAACTTCATACACTTGATCATGTACAAGTGTGAGTAAAATGTTGTGTTTTCTTACTGGAGTTCAGAGTCTGCCTGGTTTTGGCGCTGGTGCAGTAGGCCTCAATAACTTTCAGGATCTGTGCATCTTCTTCCAAAGCAGCCGTACCTGAGAACAAGAATCGAAAGGTATTTAGTGTGCTTGTGCCACTTAGACTTGTAGTCACTACTTTTGTGTTTCCTTCCCAATATTTGTCTAAATGACAGCATGTGCAAACAAAAAATAAGAGGTCCTGTCTACAGCTCAGTTATTTAAAATTAAGTTGTAGTTTTCCAGGGAGTTACAGCATGCTAGTTGTTTCTTAGCAAGACAAGTAAATAAGCAATTTCCCAAATAATAATAGTGATTTGTGTAATTGAGTTTAACAGAAACTCTGGACATAAGTAGGATTGTCTGTGAACATACTCTTCCTCAAGGCAAATTCCTCCTCAGATTGTTTCCTCTCTGGTTTACGTTTGGGCAGGAGTTTCTTCACACTTTTAGGACTTTTACTAAGGTCCTGTACACGAGACAATGTTAGAAAAAGTATAATTATTAATCTACATTTAAATAAAAAAACATATTAGGTCCAAATTACATACAAACACAGTCCCTCACCTCTTTATAGCACAGTGCAGCAGAGGGCCGCAGTGGGGGTGCAGGCCGCAGGCAGCTCAAGCTCCAGGGTTTGGGGGTGTTGGGTGGCTCCAGTGGGGCCCAGGCCATGGTACTGTGAGACAGTCCATGGGAGGAGGGGTGAGGCAGAGTGTGGTAGGTGGGGGCCACTGTCATTGCCCTCCCCTCAGCATGCCGGGATGGGGTGAAGGGGTGAGACGGGAGCTGTGGAAACAAAACAGTTATTACACAATGAACAATTCTGCTCCTTTGGTAACAGCCAATTTTTCAATATCTGATAAATACACAGAAAATGGAAAACATGCAATGAACTTCTTAGCATAAAAAAACAAAAACATCCCCTCAGGATTAGAAATAGGTAGATCTTCCTTCATTTGACATCTCAGGTATTTCTATTAACTGCCTTTAACTAAAGTCCTGCAGGTCAATTTCTGGATTTTAAAATAATTGTTCAGACAGTTGCTTCTTGCCCTGACCACCAGCACACAAGTGACCTACTGTATACTAAATCATCATTATTGTTCAATGAACAATGTGTATGATTAGGTATGTATATTCATTTCATTAAATGCAATTGTATATTACAGCTTTTTTAGTAAGAGAAGTAAGTCGCTTAACACAGAACTGTAGTAATTTCACATGATTTCTAGGTATTATGTGAGCCAACCTCTCATGGCACATTGATTTTATGGTCCACACTCTAAAATCAGCATGTATATATTCACAGTGTTTAATTTGGGTATCAAATGAATAGGAGGAAAATTATCTGCATGTGTGAAAGTAATCATTAGCTCCTGACCGTGTGGCAGGGAACAGTGAGTGGTTTGTGGCTGGGCGCTGTGGCTGCAGTGTGTTTGATCTGTCTGGTTAGGTGTTCGACCCAGTCCTGTAGGTCCTGCTGGTTGGTGCACACCACCTGGAGACGGTCAAACATTGTGCCTGCAGGGACAGTGATAATGTTGTTGAAGGCATTACATCTAAATGCATTAAACTCTGCATTTGCTCATCTCATGTAGCCTTACCACTGAGCTCAAAGGCATTTTTATGGGCTTCACAGTCTTCTAGTTTGGTTACGGTCATACTGGACAGGGGCAATTTTCCCTGGAGAGAGAAATCGTCACATGAGACAAGGCATAGAAGAGAAATTACCTTTATTCCACAGATCTCGGAGGTTACACACTGGAAAAGGGGGTGGATCTGAGAGTGTGTTAATTACTGACCTGAAATATGAAGCCACTCATCCTGGGGCTGGCAGATAACACGAGGAGGACGTGTGGGAAGAGCATGAGGTAACGCTCACTCTTCTCCTGACAAACAGGAAGAAGAAAGAGAGGAAAATGTGGAGGGGATGGCAAGAGTGAATGCAAGAAATAACTAGTTTGTATATCAATACAAACCAAAAAAAACAAACCATTTTAGAGAAAGAAAAACTGCAGATCTGCGGAAAGATGTTCACAGAATATGTCAAGTTACAGAACGAGACTTTCGCTAAAATGGCTGTAATTCCTAAATGGTAAATGCCTTATTTTTGTGAAACCTCTTTTATATTTTGATCACATCTTAAAATTTTATTTAAAATCTATTGAGGTAGTGTATAAAAGCAAAATTATAAAAACTCGTGTCACTGTCTAAATACATTTAGACCTAACTGTAAATAGTTACTATTCATCTCTCGAGAATCATTATTTCCTTATGTTCTTTTATCAAATGTAAAATGTCCAGGTATCAGTCCATGGTCCACAGATTTTAAACCACTGATGTTTGGGAACGTTTCATGCAAAATAAGAAAGAAGACAGTGGTAATAAAAAGGAACAATGGAAGGAGGCATTCTCGAGGAAGAACCTAACATTATCTATGTTTACAACATTGATGCGAAGTTCGGGAGTTGTAGATCACATTCTGTTAATTGCAACCTGTCATGATTTGAATTATTGTCAATCTGACATGAACAAGCTAATTTTACAAGTGTATGTAGAAACTGACGGAAGCATTCAGGTCAAGCAAATGTTGATCAATAACAAAAAAAAAACAGACAAATGTTTTTTGTTCGAAGTTGCTTCTAATGCTTTCATTAGAGTGAGCTGACTGTCACAAACTGCCACAATCAAAACGTGTTTGACAAAAGGCTTCTAGGTCAGACAGAAGTCAAACTGTGAGCTACACGATATATTACAAATAAATTAATTCTGACGTTGAAAGATTGTGACGAATACTGCACATTACTTACTGATCATTATAAAGAAATAATTTTAGAATTTTATAATTTAAAATAAACAATTTGCAGGTGGTGCTGGTACCTCTGAGCCTGGACTCTGGACTAAGACCTGGCTCATGTAAAGCACAGAGCCCAGGGTCTTGATGTCATCTCCCTCCCACAGCCGGATGCTCTCTGTGAGGATCTGTAGCTCCAGCTCCTTACGCTTCCTTACCTCCTGGCACTGAACCTGGTATGATAGGAACAGACAAGTGCTTAAAATGGCTCCTATCAATTAATTTCAGTTAGTATCTATTCATGGTTACATGATACATCTGACTAAAGAGGAAGTTCATCTTACAGACAGATTTTTGAAAGACGCCATGCACTTCTGAATGTCTGGCCTATCAGGATGATTCTCCTGAAAAATGTTGAAACATGTCGGTTATTAAACACACAACACAAAACAAGAGCTCTACACTAATATTTATTCAAAGGCGCGCACCTCCATGTGCCTCTCCAGTTCTTTGAGTAAGGTGGGGTATTTGTCGAGTCTCATAAAGGGTTTACTGAGTCCTGTGGTCAGTGTGAGGATCCCAGGGCTGACTGCACCTCTCCCCTCCATAAACTCCCCCAGTGCTTCACTGCAAGACAAGGGAAAGAGAAAATGAGAGAGACTAAGCCGAAGGTGTCACCTTCAAATGTCTTGTTCTGTCTCACCAACTTAATTTACAATGATATAAAACACCAAAACACTTCACAGGTCCTCTGAATTTCATGTAACCCCAACTGCTGAGCAAAAATTATATTCAGCCTCTCAGCTTGTTCACTGCTGCTGAAGGTCTCAACAGATCATAGGATGAGTAAAAGCACCGATGAGAGTTTAAATAATATGTACTGTTGCTGTGTTCGACTGCTGCTCCTTGCAAACTGGTGGAGAGTTGTGCTGCTGCCTGTGTTGCTCTCTTTCTCTTTAATTGGGTCAGGTCTGATTACTCTCGCCTGGTTCTGGTTGTCCTCTTAGTTAATGTATGTCAGGTTTAGATATTTAGGTTTTTCACAAACCTGTTTTGAATTTGGTCTAAACCTTTGGATCTTTACTTCTACTTCTATTATGTTCACCGAAATTTGCTTCTAACCTGCACTTTTTTTATATAATTCTCTCACCTTCACTTGCATTTAAATCATTTGTTCTCCATAGATACAGCACTGCGCGAACTGCAGCTGTGCTAATAATGCAAAGTAGACAGTATGCAGTTTATCTCCAAAATGACAACCCATGATATATGTCTAAACCAGCAAGGTAACTACAACAGTGACAAATAAATCAACCCAATACAACCAGTCTATTTTCCTCATTTCCAACACTAGCCCGGACAATCTGTGTGACATGAAAACATAGACTGTTCTTTTTCCATGTGATCAGCTGCAATTCATGAAGGCAAGAACAAACTAAAGGAAACTGATGTATAAACATACCTGTGCTGGGTGAGCACATTAACTGCAGAAGGGTGATTGGAGCAGTAACCAACATTAAGAGCCTTCATCTGTGGCATGAGGTTGAGGAAGAAGCCACCTACCCTTTGCTGGCTTTCTGGAAGCCTAATGAGAAGAAAAAGGTCCCACACACACACACACACACACACACACACAAATATATTTGTGCAAACAAGAAAATAAACTATAATAATTAAATAAACTGAGCAGAAGTTATATGTAATGTGTGCAATGGGCTAAAAGCATAAAAAAACTAACTTTATAAAGCTGTATATTTCACAGTCTACAGTCTAATACAACATGCCTGTAGTACAGTCATCCCAACACTAGATGTCTTTTATTATGAAACTGTGAAGCTGCTGCTGTGTTTGAGCCTTTGTGCAGGGAAAGACTTACTTGGTGCAATCCTCCAGTGATTGGACAAGCATCTGCTGGAAGGTGCTGATTTCCTCGAGGTTTCCCAGAATTAAAGCCACATCTGAGCTGCTCAGTCTGGAGGAATAAGAGATTATGGGAGAAGTATTATAAAAATAATAATAGCAAGATGGTGACTACGTATTTATTGGCATGTAAAAGACATTTTTTGTGATCCAACTTTCTGTTATACAAGACACTAAAATATTGTCCTGGTTTTATCAAGCTTTATGGGTCCTACTTGTCAGTGCTCTGAAGAGGTCGCAGATAGTTTGTCAGCAGGCTCTGAAGATCCTTGGAGTATTCTGTCTCCGTTTCTAAAATGTTCTGCAACACCTGCAACCAAAGATGTGCTTCACAGTTAAAAGTTAATATAAAGTGAAAAGTTTAAGGTAATTACAAGGCAAAGAACGAGAAGTATTATATGTACTGGAACTGAAACACAACATCATATTTTTTAAAGCAGAGGTTGTGCTACAACAACCATATACAAAAATGCATAGCTACATAAGGCATCCTACACTGTGTGTCTGAGAAAATATATATATATAATTTGATTTAGCTTAACATGCAACTGTGCTCACAGCTTTGCAATCCACAGCTGCAACAACATCGTCGAGAAAGTGACGGTGCATTTTAGACAATAGAGGAGAGAAAGTAAGTCAGTGAGTTTTTGGACGGGGCGGTGGTTGAAGAGGCCAAGTATTCCTAGTAAATTACTTTCAGGCAAAAGAACGAACACATTTTGAATGAAAAAAAAAAACAAAAAACACAGACATACAGATAAAAAACAGGCACTAACAAAAGCCTCACACCACCAGAGACATAATCCTATTCAACATGATGTTAGTGGAGGAAGGAGAGAGAAAACCAAAAAAGCAAACAACAAGAAAGTAAGATTAATGTCAAACAACTGTTGAGTTGCATCCTTACCAGGTTATAGTATGTTTTGCTAATTGCAGAAGTGTCAAAGCCTTTCGGTGGGCTCTTAAGGGTGCCAGACTTGGGGGAAACTTGTTTGTCTGTGACCAGAAAGAAATGTTTTCAAATTCAGAAACCAAACATGTAATCGGCTACATACTGATGTTAGGGAGTCACTGTAACAAAAAGTAAAATTTAAGTCACTGATGCTTTGCTGCACATCTAAGCACAAAACCTTTTTTACGCTGTTCTAAATAAGTGCACATCAGACGTAGTGTTGTTTATGTTTTCTGTCATTAAAAAACATTTATCTGAACCAATTATTCAGATAGAGCAACAATGCTACAATCATATGGGTTTTAACACACATGCTTTTATGGTTTTCTGATGTCTTGATGCAATTAAACTAAAATAGAGTTCCTCTATTGGCTCAGTAATGAAACGGCACGAAGAACTGTCACTGAAAACATATCTACATCATGTGGGTAGTAAAATTCATTACACGTGTCCTGATCATTGGTGCCACATGGCACGTCAGACTGTTTCACAAGCAATAATAAAAAAGAACAACAAACCACAGCAGGCTGTGAGAGGCAACAGATGTGGAGCTGTTACTGTCATAAGTCCAGCTGGAATAACAGCAACAATCCCAAACTATGGTGTTGTCTACAATTTGGCTTTTTTTTAAACATTATTTAATCTGTCAAGATGCTCAAACGTAAAAATTATGAATTGAGAACATTCTGGGACAAAGCATCACAATCAGCCATGATATGTACTGTAAGGTGTCTGCTCCCCAGAGTTATCTGAGCTACCTACCAGAGCCTTTGACCTCACGGACATAGTTGCTAGGAAACCACCCATTCTTGCCATTGAGCATCCCCTCCCACCAGCCGCCCTCCTCCTGACGAGTTACGCTGATGATATCACCCTTCGCAAATGTGAGCTCATCCTCGTTAGTCTGCTGAAAGTTGAAGCGTGCCCTCACCAGCAGCTGCTGGCCACTGTTTTCTGACATGTCCTGGCAAATAAGAGAACATGAATGTCACCAAAGAGGAGTAAAGAAGGCAAAACTGAACATAAACAGTGGGCAGAGAGAGATGTGTGAAAATGTGTCACAGGAATGATAAAATGCGTTTTTGTGGAAGAAAAACATAAAGCTTCCACTGTAAAAGTAAATTATGTTAAATGATCACAACCTACAATCTTCATTTTCTAATAAGACATCCCACCTGTAACTACCAACGCCTTTCTTTGATCTGATTAAATTGTGACTAGGTTTACTAAGTTGTGACAGACAGCAGGTGTGAGCAACAAGACGCCTTCATCTGAATCATCACGAAACTCACCCAGTTACTCATCAGCTGAATGTGATGATTTCAAATTTCATTTGCATTTGTTATTACTTCTTTGTCAACTGCATAAATAGACAGTGTGTGTATCTATACATGTCAATTCATGACTGAATGACTGAATGTGAATATTTAAACCTAAGCAGAGCTGATCAGCAGAAATAACTGACGACATCTTTTACAATCCCTTTGGTATTTATATAAATACAGTACATGCGGTGACCACTTATTAGACCAAACAGTCTGTGAGCTACCACACTTAAACAATTTTATATTATTGATAGTTCATTCATTATGGCTATTATAACAAAACAAACAGGACATTTCACTGAAAACTGAATCATCACCTCTCATCAATAACTGAATGATTAAAAACTGCTGGTTTGCACTGGATTATATTTGATGTGTTGTCATTATTTTATTGTTTCTGCTGTAGATGAGTAGCAGAGAGCACTGAGCTTACCAGACTGCGAAACTGGTTCTGCAGGAGCTTGGAGGATCGGCACAGTGAAGCCTGAGAGGATAGTGACTCAAACGACTTGATGCGATGGGCTGAAGAGTGTCGGGCACACACCGAATCACTGCCCACGCCGATATCTGGAAAGAAAGGATAAAATAGAAATACACTAGACCTGGTATTTGCAGACAGCGCCCACACGCCTACGACTACTGTCTTTCATTAAACACCCCCCACACGTATCACGAAACTCGCACATAGCACATAGATTTTGACTAACCTGCAGTCACTTTATTCAGAGCAACCAGACTGCTCAGCACCTTTGAGAAGTTCAGTCCCAGCAGCAGATCACTGGCCTCAAATGGCTGTGGATAAGAGATGACAGTCATCAGCCAGTTTCCCTTTTATTTGCCTTCCAGTGCAACAGGACTGTGTCATCACATGGCCACACTGGCAGCACTCAGCAGTCAATCGATAGCTCTTGTTATCTCTGACAGAAGTAGCTGGTAAAGCACATGAGCTCAACAGACACGCATTTCTTCAGCAGATACTATTTACAGCATCCGACTATACTGTCTCAATTGTGAGTGTTACAAAAGGTGCTGATAGAAACTCAGCCCCTCTCTCTATTTTATGAAAAGCAAGAGCATCAAAAGATAAGACCTACTAACAGTTACATACTTCCTAGTCTACATTGCCAAAGCATTGTGCTTAAGGCTAAACAGATAAATGCTATTGAATTTCAATGGAAGCAGCTTATTAATATCAATGCAGAGGTCCATTATCAGATTTCATTTAACAATGAAGGGTGTGAGGTTTACAACAATTATGATTTCACAACTCTGAGCGGATCAATTTTCTAAATCCTGACTAATCAATTAACTGACAACATGTTTCAGCACAACTAATATACCTTATTCTTCAGATCTAACCGTCCAAAAACTGCTAAAAACACACAAATGAGCCACGCTTGTAAAAGATTAGGCAGTTCCTGACAATTGTAGACAGCTTTCTATGTTTTAACATTATAGATCTGAGGTGTTTGGTTTGTTAAATGGAAAAAAAGGGTCCATCCAGACATGTTTATGCATCTAAAAGCCCATTATGAGCCATTCTGGTATCTGTCTGAACACAGACAATTATTTAGCACTTGTATATATACAGCGGGGGAAATAAGTATTTGACAAATCAGCATTTTTATCAGTAAGGGGATTTCTAAGTGGGCTATTGATGCAAAATTTCCACCAGATGTTGCCATCAAGCCAAATATTGAATTCATACAAAAAAATAAGAAAATTTTTTGTATGAAAAAAATATATATACATATATATATAAATATATATTCAGCCCATTGTTTGAGTTATGTCTCCCAGCATTACACTTGTGAGCTATTTTTTAAAGATGAAAGTCATGAGTAAGTGACTCTCACTAGCCTCTTGGTTAGTATGAATGGCAGTGATTGTATCTGTGTTGATGACTGTAGTCGTCCTCGCTCGTCCTGTGTAATGGCTTCAAATGATTAGCTTCTCCCACTTCAGTTATACTGAGAGTGAGTGACTGTGAGATATTAGTCTCTTTCATCTTCCGCTCTGATTGCAGATATGTCCTCAGGGAGTACGTGAATGACATTGTTTGCGAGAGTGTGCGCTTGCAAAAGAGAGTATGCAAGTGTTTGTGTGTGTACAAGCGAAAAGATTCGCTGACATCAGCGAGCACTCATGTGAAAGCACCCTCTTCCATCTATACTTTGCTGGGACTGGATCTACAACTCACATACAGTGTTTGTACTCAACTTTTTTTCCTCAACGCGGTGAAATGCAGACTCTTCCTCCATCTTAAAAGCCAATTTAGTTTCCCCATTAGGAAAAAGGTAACCATCAGTGAAACATTAAACATTCACACAGGAAGATAATGAACATGATTGACATGACAAGCTTAGACATGTCTGCTAGCCTCCATATCCCAGTCAGGTAAAGATCTGTCAGAGCAACCTGAGGCAACAGAGTAACACGCCTGTGTTGTATTATTGTTGCCTATGACTCACCAAGCTACAACAGCGTAGTAAATTGCTCTCACATTTATCATGACAGAGCAAACAAGTGTTTACATGAGTATTACAACCATCTACTCCAACTAATTTGGACTATACAGTATATTTGAAGTCATATTGAATATAACTAATTGGATCTGGTCATATGTCAGACTGTGAGATATTACGTAATTAAACTTAATTTTATTGAAATATAAATATTTCTACGTATCCCCACAGAGTGGATTTAGAAGGACTTTCTTTGCTATCTCTAGGGCTCTGATTCAGTTTAGTACAACTATAAAATGTTTTGTATTTTTGTATTGTATGCATGGGGTGGAAATCCAGAATGGTGGGGTTAGAGGTCGAACTGCAGCTGTGCTAATAATGCAAAGTAGACAGTATGCAGTTTATCTCCAAAATGACAACCCATGATATATGTCTAAACCAGCAAGGTAACTACAACAGTGACAAATAAATCAACCCAATACAACCAGTCTATTTTCCTCATTTCCAACACTAGCCCGGACAATCTGTGTGACATGAAAACATAGACTGTTCTTTTTCCATGTGATCAGCTGCAATTCATGAAGGCAAGAACAAACTAAAGGAAACTGATGTATAAACATACCTGTGCTGGGTGAGCACATTAACTGCAGAAGGGTGATTGGAGCAGTAACCAAGGTTTTACAACCTTGGTTACTGCTACTGCCACTGCCACATTAATGTCCACTTAGGTCAGTGGACATTAATGTAAAAGTTATTGACAGATTAATTGATAGTTTAAAAATTTATTTTTAGCCGCACACTAGAGCCATTAGCACAAAAATATATCTGTCCAAATTCCTCAAAATAAACGATACACTATAGACCTTGATTTTAATGGCAATGGATGGATCCTTTCTGCAGATGGATGGATCTGTAATTACTGTCAGGGAAGATGCAGTATAAGGTTACTATTCCAGAGGGAGCAGTGAGGTCATGGGAACTCTAATGATCGCTTCCTGTGGTCAAAGGCATTAAAGGCTAAGGGTCAGCAACAGCAGCTGCCTAAATGTCAGGCATGGTCCAGAGTGTCTAATCTGGAAGAGGTATGCAAATTGTATATAAAATATCAATTCTGTGGAAATATCCCAACAGCACATGCAAACACATGTTCAGCCAAACAGGCAGCTTAACGTCTTTAAAATGAGGTAGGTCAGGACTGGAAAAGCTCAGTCTTTCACATGTAAGCGGCCACTGCTCTAATCTGCAGCCGCAGCTAGCTAGGGTCAGAGCCAGCAGTGCTCTGGACTCTGGAGAAGATCCATCGTTGCTCTACAGGCGGTCAGCAGGAGGACTTTCACGTTCCAAACCACGGTAATCCTGCTTGGTCCAGTTCACACACAAAAAAATGTCACACATGTTTGAAGATACTCAAACATGCAAGAATGGATCAAAAATGAAAAGTAACTGGGGGTAGTATTACATACAGCACATCCTCTAGTGAAGACAAGAGTCAGTATGACATAAAGGAAAACGTGTTATGATGAATTTGACCATTTGTTGCTAAAGACTGTCAATTATGTCTAAACACTGGTGCCAGAGGCTGTACCTTAAGTAAGAGACAACAATCCTCTTACAATAAAGTCAGGATGCATGGCTTTGGCTTCTCTGACATTTCATCTGCCTGTAACTACTAAATGACATGGTTCACACTCTCAGTGTGACAGGGCTCCGTCTCTCCCCATCCCCACCTCTTGTTCAGCGGCTGGAGTCTCAGTAGGGAGAGGCAATGCTGAGGAACACTGAGTTGCATTGTCAGACTAGTATGTTTCAATGACCCCTCTATGCACTGAGATACAGCCTTAAACAACTCACTGTCCCATATTTTCTGCACATTATGGAGGTATTCTTATTACCCATGACTACAACATACCCAAATATTTCTGCACAGGCCTGCATGGGTGAGGTGCTTAATATGGGGACATGTTTAGACTTTACACCTTATAATAATAAGACTGTAATTGTCATGTTGGAACAAGCTCTATTGTCCTGCATAGTTCACAGACGGAGTGGCAAATAGATTTGTAGGCAAAGCGTGTTCATACGATGGCTTGCTGTGACCTGGTCGCGACAATAAAGCCGCGCATGAGCCTGACGACAAAGCTTTGCATTAATTAGAAAGCGTAAACATCACCCAGGCGCTCAAACATTTAAGTAGGGACGTTATCAGGCTGCAGTGTAAGAGTTTTATCGACTGGTGTCACTTGAGATTGCCAAAAATGCAGTAAATGTATCGCCACTGGATGGACAAGTCAATCTTTCTTGAGCATGCGATGGGTGATTGTTCTCGGCTGCTGGATCACTCCTCCCTCTGTCAGGGGCTCCGTCCGTCCACTGCGTGGACCCATTGTTTATTGTACCAAAGTCTGCTCTTAAACACGCGAACTGCGCGTTTCAAGCAGCACCTCTCTGGGCAAAGGAGATTCACATACACGCCACAGATAAGCACACATGTGGAAAGGCACTTACCTCGACGCGGAACGATGTGCAGCCCTTGAGAAACTCCTTAATGTTGCTCAAGCACTCGCCGTCATTTTTCGGTTCTTGGTAAATCTGTAAAGACGAAAACGCTTGTTAGAGATTCGCGTCCAGTGCGCGCTGCGGGCGTCTTGCTTTTCAGACTGCGATTATGTGCGAGTTTATCAGTCCTGCGATTTTATCTACTCTCCCGACACGCATTCTATAGTCTGTGTTTGCTCTGGGCCTGACGCTCCGGCAGGCTGAACACAAATCCCGCAGCAGGGAAGTGGAAGAGGCTGTGGTATTGGGTCGAGGGAAATGACGTTGACTACCAAGGATCCCCACTGATTTGCGTTACAGCCTACCTTTGTGTGTGTGTGTGTGTGTGCACTGGTTTCTATAATAATCTCCTTTAATAAACTGGTTGAGAAGAGAGATGGAAAGGAAACCTAAATGGTTTCAAAATATTTAGGAACATCTCTCAGAATAATGCAAATCAAAGGCACCACATAGCCTTTTGTCCTCCAGCCCCCAGCCCCTAAGCTCTAATGTGTGGCTGAATGTTTACATTTAATAGATTCACATTTACATTCAGCAGCCATGTAATGTGTACCAGAAAACATTACATAACATGCCCATGCATGAGGGCAAAGTATTACACCTCTTACCACCACACCATAACTCTAGTATAACTATAAGCTCTTAATAATAACTTAACTTAACAATTAAAGGAGGGGATGGAGAAAGGGAGACAATTTATCTAATTATTAACGCTTCTATGACAGTCCCAACAAAAACTGAACAGTATATACAACATACAAGCAGATTTCCTCAGCACATCAGTCATACTGGATTGCATTAGGTGATAGTGATACAGATGTGTGTAATAAAGTGGCCACTGACAGTATAAAGATACATACTATCTGACTGTAATGGATTTTTTGAGTCCAGTACCAATATAGGTAAGTCAGAGTTTTTAAAAATCTGATCATCTCTAACAGGCTGATATTTACTTTTTTTCACATTAACACAACATAAGAATCATTCTGTTGAGGATTTTAAATTCTACTTTGTAACCACGATGTGTAAAAATTAGGTGCTTTTATAATAGAAAAATGAACTTAGTGTTCTCTGGTGGACAAACTGTGAATGGGAGCCGCTGTTATCTTCAGAAGTGGTAAATTACTAAAGTACATTTACTGAAGTACCGTACTGTAGCGCAGTTTTGCTATGTTATGTTACTTTTACTCCACTTTAGAGAAATATTTTGTCCTTCGTACTCCATTAAATTTATCTGACAGTTTTAGTTACTATAAACTTTGCAGATACATATTTTCAATACAAAATGTAATCCACTAATACACGTTAAGCATTTGTGAAATAAATCTGGACTAAACTTGTACATTTCTGTTATTCACAGCATCTAATTCAGTTGTGTCTACAACAAACTGTTCAGTGGAGTACTTGCACTTTGTACTTGATGTAAATTTTAGGGCATGTACTTAGTGCTACAGCCACACAAGAGTACTTGTGATGGAGTTCTTTTACAAGCAAGTACTTGTACTTTTCTTTGAGCACTGAGTTTCTGTACATCTGTGTGGTGCCTTACTGTCTCTATAGGGCCAAAAATGAGATATCTGCAATCAAGTTAAAAATATGTAATGAGGAATATCTGAAGTATAGATTCATAGAGACTGTGTCTGCTCCCCGTACACCTAAATTATATAAATCAAAAATGAACACAAGAGGAGTGAATGATAAGAACTTAATAAAAATAAAATCTACCCCTCTCACAGAACAGAATAGAAACAGAACAGTTAAATGTGGATTATTAAATATCAGATCTCTCTCGTCTAAATCCTT
>JAUYWH010000013.1:7808995-7864947 GCA_034779795.1 Ctenopoma multispine
GTAAAGTGCCCTGAGATGACTTATGTTGTAAATTGGCGCTATATAAATAAAGTTGAATTGAATTGAATTGAATTATATATATATATATATATATATATATATATTTTTTTTTTTTTTACTGAGAATGGTGTTTCCCTGCTTTGCTTACTTGTATTACTCAATACTGTCCATTCTCTGGCCTACAAATTTCTAATCTTCCCCAGTATTAGATTTTCCATTCTCCATGTTGCAAATTTGATAATGAGAAGGGCCTGTTGCGTAGCCTGTCCAAGGCAGAGATACGTTTGTATATCAATCATCATAATCAGTAATTACTACACACATTCACAATCATACAGAGTGTGGCATTGTTTACGGAAAACACAGGTGGAGTTGAGGCTATACAAATATCCTCCAACATTCTCACATCATGGCCTTGCTCCCTCTCATTATACTGTACAGTGGACTAAAACTGAGGAGTAAATCACAGTGCAGGGAAAGCAGCAGGAATTTATAGCTAACTGGAAAGAACAGGAATATTATCTTTGGTCTATAAGGTAAAGTCACTAGTGTCTACCTCAATGGAGGATGGCATCTGGCTCATTTGTGCCCTACATCTTTTATTTTCATCTGGTCCACATAAACATCTAGTACTTCCAGCAATTACTCAGTCCGAATGTGGCCACAGGGACCAAAACAGAGCTAGATGAGGGACACATGTCTGGGGCACATCTGGGGCACATAATGACTGGACGTGACCAATAATGCATCAGATATTTCCCAGGGATTTAGAATCACCTGACTCACTATAAACAAGTGAAAAATGAAGTACTGGATAAAATGTGAGGAAAAGTAAATTGTTAATGGTAGTTATGGTAGAAATAGTAGGAGGAGTACTGAGTGCTGAGAGCATGCAGCTGTGTATGTACCCAATGTTAGCTAACTGTGAGCATCAGTTAATATGTTGACTGTAACATAACCAGAAATGTTGATGGAGATATGATAAAAATAGATTAAAGTAATTAGGAAACAGTGTTAATTGTTAGTTTGGGTGGGCCACTATTCACTATGTAATTGCAATAACTGCAATTACATAATACTTAGCAAAAATACTCATGTTAGATTAAGAGAATACAGGCTGCTGGGTATTGGCTATATGTGACATATTGTTATCATATTTTTGTAACAACACATGCTGTAATATATTTGCATACATGTAACATAACATTGCAATGATAAAATAATAACTAATTTTATCATTGCAATGTTAGACCGATAATATGAAAATATTGCTGAAGAGCAGAGCAGAGGACTTCCACTTTGCCAAGTTTCTAGATGTACTTTGTAATTATTTGACATTAAAACATTAAATCCACTTCCAAATGAGATGGCAGCAGGTTTGAAGAGAATTTAGATCAGCAGTGGTGGCTGATTCCGCTTTGGATTTCATCCATCTCTATGAGGGAACAATTTTCCCAGTTGTATTCTGATTTAAAAACATGCCTGGAGGTACATCGGTGCAGATACGACCTACATCAAACGTTCATGTGCACGAAAATATAATTTGATGTCAGAGGAATTAAACAAAACCCCTTTGTCAATGTGAGAAGGAAAATGGAGGAACCTGTTTGCCATTTGACGGGCAAACGTTTCACGCTTACATGGAGCTACTGTAAGCCCATAACATCCTCTTTTTAGGAAAACGTTGGCTTGTTTATGTCGCTGTGCAACAGACACAAACACTGCGCTGTGTCTTTAAATGGGGAGAGGGTCCATCGCTGTCTGTGCGCCTTTGCAGTCAATGGCGGCCCACTCTTAAGATCTTATTATCTATAGTCTGTGTACAGATCCAGTCATCCCCGGCTGATCATCTGTGCACTGTGGGCATCAAAATACACTGACACACATCAGAATGAAGAGACGTTTAAAATAGAGGAGGCAGATCTGTTAAACATTTAGACCTGATCCTGAACATAATAAACGAGGCCTTCATTAATAAGATCATAAAGCACTAGTGAATCTAAGGGCTCATGATAAATCTGATCAATTAATTTTCATTTTGCTGTGATGCGGCCTCGTTCTGAACATATGAATACGCTGTGTAAACAGTGGTTTTTCTCTTTTACGCGCTGACACACATATGTGCAGATATATAGAGCTGTTTTCGCAGACAATAACCCGGGCTGCCGTGACCTACAAAAGAAATCTCCTCATGGACCAGTGGGCAGAAAGAGAAGCCAGACAACAAACCGCGTCGGTTTCACGGATCTGGGCAGCACATAGACACGCTGACGGGGAGGGTGGTTGGTTATGCAGAGCAGAGCGGGGTGGGGGGGGAGAGTGTATTGCCCTTACTTTCTCCGTGGACCCCGGGCTGAGCCGCTCCAGCAGTCTACACAGGACCACCCCATCTTTCAAGGAGCTTTGCAGAAATGCTTCAGGATCGGAGATGGTCTTCTTCGGCGACTCCAGCACCCCGAGCGTAATCAACCATGTAACCGTCTGTTCCGCCGAATTCATGTCCAGTCACAACAAATCCTATTCAACAAAGCGGTTGTGTTTGGGTATCTTAACAGCTTCACTACCCTGGTTACGCTGTCATCTGTGGATTAAAACAGACACATAATTAATCCAAAAAAAAATGGTGCATAAGGTGTCGATGAGAGAGACGCTGCGGGAAAAACCTCTACCTCGGGTGGATGCGGATGACGGCAAGCTGGTGAAAATTCAGCAGGTCTGGTTTCCTCCCTTGAATGGTGTGTTTTTTTCCCTCTAACCTGGCAAGCTGTCAAGTGCAGTTCGCTGTGATGCGTTGAGACAGCGGACTGCATACATGCGCATCGCATCCGCCAGCCACTCATCCATTGGATGACATCACACAAGAGGGGCAAGCCAGTCCAACCAGTTGTTAGGACACTTCAGCATGACATGAACAGGCTTACTCTGTTTGGCTTTGCATATCCTCTTCTTTTTATCTGTTTATTGTAACCAAGCCACAGGCTATTTGCTGTTATCTGCTGTAAGCTGCAGTGTTTTGGACAGGCCTCAATTCAAAAGGAGAAGCGGCTGAGCAGCCACAGATGTAGAGCAGCAGCTTCAGTAATAACGCAGTACTTACATTAGGTTGAACGCTAACAAATAGGAACACAAAAAGAGACAGATAATTTAGTGAAGACAGCTGGATTTGAGCACTGAGTCATAATCTGCCCTATGATCTGCTTAAACATCTGCTTAAATCAGAAGGATCACATCTCAGGCTCACTGTTCTTTCTCAGGTCTTTCAAATGCCCCAAGAAAAGCGATTCCTAGTCTGATCTATCATAGGAGTCACAAGATCAGAAAAAGAAGAAAGAAACAAAGAAAATAATTTTTTAACAAAATTTTCTTCCTGTGAAAAACTTGATACTTTCACCTCTTTGGGCGTCTAAATAATTTATATTAACCAGACTAAAAAAGGAACACACCACTTTATTCTGAGGTTGGGAACCACTCTCTAAGCGTACTCTCTCATGTACCATCAGTTCCTTCTCTGTAGCTGTTTGAGTCTGTATTTACTATTGGAGTCTTAGTGAAAGTCAGAGGAAACAGGTCGGACATTTAGACACGGGGGTAAACATATTCTCACCTACAATGGGTTTAAAGTCAATTCAACCTGAAATCTGAGAATCCGGAGAAAGTGAACAGGAGAAACTTTAAACTCCAACAGATGGTTTGCGTTTAAGTTATCACACAGAAAAGTTAAACACTCTCTACAGTCATCTTTAATGTGATGATTCTGTTTCTAATTGTCTTACATGAAGCTGGATTTTTTGTGTATTAGAGCTGATCAGATCACATCATAAATTAACGCGTGGTCTTCTGTTGGAGAAATAATGTAAACGTGTGTCTGTGTCTACTTGTATGCAACCAACTTCAATCCACTTCCTGATGCAAGGAAAAAATAGATTATTTAAGTAAAGTATACATATAGACAACAACATACAGTATCTGGGGAATTTGCAGTGTAGTCGAGTACTTCACTTCTATGTTTGGCCACAGGGTGGGGTTCTCTGCACATTGGAGCTACAGAAGTAATAACATCCAGCATTAAATGGATGGTCTCAGTAGTTGGTCTATAGCTAAACTCACAACCCGAGCAATCTGCTAAGTCAAAAATGGAACACTTATTGCTACTATTAAAAAACTTACTTTGTTTTGAGCAGAATTATTATGTTTGATTTATTATTCAACATGTTATTGTATATTATACAGTAAAACTAGTGAAAATGACCTGGACATGGTGGTATGGATGGTATCCCTACAAAAGTTTATAATCTTCAAGAGGCCTTGGGACTGTATCCAACCTCCATGAAGAGAACAACTTCATATATCAACACAATTTTTAAAGAGATATACAAGCTGGAGTTCAAGATCAGGGTAAATCGACTCACACCCTTCAAACCTGAAACATGCTGGAGAGTGGACCAAACTGCCTGTCGACAGGTGCAGAAGTCTCACTGAGCTCTACATAAATCACTCGTTCGTAGTGATTGCCTCTAAAGTTTGTGCAACAAAATATCAGGTTAAGAGACCCATCAATTTTGTCCAAGCTATTTCTATTTGCTATATATTTTTTTAAAATATTCTGCTGGATCAAAAATCAAACGCAGTCTAAAATGGTTTTAATAGTCTTAACTTTCAATCCAAGATCGTTTAGTTTAGATTGCCATGCTGAGATCCCTATTTATGCTCCTCTATCAGAACAGGTCTTAAGTCTTAAGTTCACCAAAACAAGCTCTTGTTACACAACAACCACTTAAAGTCTTGTTAAAGGCTTCAAAATACAAACATAAACAATTTCACTGGTGTAAAATATAATAAGTAATGACTTTTAAAATTTAAGATAAGCTACTTACTTTTTCTGTGGGATTAATAGAAAATTAAATAAAATTAATAGATAATAAAATGTTATTGATACTTATAACTGCAGATGTGTTATATAAAAGTGTAGTGATATTGATTATTGATTAACTAGCCAGATGGATTTCTTCTTTAACAATTAAGAAATGTTATTACAGCTTATGAAGCCTTTATAAAGAGTGTCTTATATTTCCCACCTGTCCTTCTCTCCGTCTCTACCTGCAGGAATCTGGAGTACCCCACAGGATAACCATGGTCAGCAAAGCAAGCTGCAGAGACAGACAGCGTAAATCAGACTCAGTTGTTCTCTACCAACACTTTTCCATCTCTTTTCTCTCTCACCCACAAAGTGTGAGAGAGAAAGAGAGGAGAGAGAGAGAGTGTGTGTTGTCAGGAAGGCTGACTCCTGAGGCCGACCGTGTTCTAAACAGGCAGTGTCGAGGGATGCTGTTGTGCCTTTGAGGTCCTGTCACCATGGGTCTGTAACCAAGGGTGCTACTGTGTGGTTTGGAGACTGGCTCCAGGCATTTCATGTCCCTTCATTCCCAGTTCATCCCTATGTTTCCACTCTGTTTCCACAGGAAAATGCTGCCATGTCTCTGTTGTGTTTGCACCTCAGGAGTGTGAGCATGCATAAAAAACTGTACAATCTGTATTGCTATTAAGTGCAACTATAAAGTCTACTTTACTGATCTTTACTTTACTTTACTTGGCAGATGCTTTTATCCAAAGCGACTTACAAAGGAGAAGACACCAACATACAGTAACTGATGTCTGTAATGTTGTGTGTTTTGTAGACTGTCACAGAGGTGTAAATAAAATGATATGTTTTAACACTGTGTATTGTGATGGTGTTTTACTAGACTACATTACACTTATATCCACATATCTCCAATAGATATAACAACATTTTTCAATATAATGTGGTCCAGTTCAACACAATCTTTAACTATTGCCTCAGTGACAAACAAATATACACATCTGATTGTACAGACATGACTACAGTAATAAATTTGTCACTAAGTGCATGCTGAGTTTTAACAGTCTCACAAGCCACAACAGCAAAAGCTAATTTACAGAAGACAGTTCATTCTATGACTAGAATAATTCAAACCTAATCCTAATATTTTCTTTCCAAATGCACAATTTTACACATTTGAGAAGGGGGTTGATACTTTAAGTGCTTCAACCACTGACCAACAAAAAAATCAAATTCATTTCCTTGAGAACCTGGAAGCAACAAATGTGTGGTATTCTTATGTAAAAATTTACCAAAAAATTAATCACCAAATCATTAAAGCTCTAATCTTTTCCCCATGGAATAAGTGATTGATGTTCTGGACCAAGACCGGTACCCAAACCTCTAAAAGCTCTGGCCTGCAGTGAACGTAGGTTAGAATGTCTTAATAAGTAAAGTAACTAACGAACTAACTAAAAAATTGCAAAAGCAACTTCTGTTGTGATTTGGTGCTATACAAATAAAGCTGAATTGAATCACACAACCTAAAAAGCAAACATATAGCTTCTATCATTTTGGTCACATAAACACATGTACAAGTTATTGCACAAGAAACAACATAAATCTGCAGAGTAAATGAAATGTCCCATTGAAACAGAAAAACATAAAGGTCACGAAAAATGTGTGGTGCCACAAAAACACACATTAGACGGACTAATGCAGCAAAACAATCACTGTTACTACTACTGCAAAGACGTCAAGTTGATTTAACTGTAACTCTTGTTACTGATATTTTCAGCACCTCAGTAGTTTCTAGTTCTGCAATGCCAGTTACAGGTAAACCCCACTGTCACGCAGGGACTGCCCCTGTGTTTATTCTTTGACAGGTGCCCTAAGCAAATAACCAGTGCTTTAGTCTCAGGGGTGTGTCACCCAAACTCAATTTTATATTCAGTATTTTAAAATGTTTGCTTCTGTCTCTCTACAGAATGTGCTACTGCTTTAAAAGCTACAAGGTGGTTCTAAGGAACATGCTGTCGCCTAAATCAATGCAGTCAGTGCTGTGATATTTCAAGCTTTTTGTGTCTATCTCTCCCTGTTGCCAAGAGCCATCTAGGCTGGTGAGAAAACTCATATTTTATTATGACAAGGCTAAATCCATGCAACCCAGAGCGACTGCATAGGCCAGAATCCATTAAACAGAATAATAAATGGACTAGACAAGCACACACACAATGCCAAGATGGAGGAAAGAGAGATGATCAGACGTACATTTTCTGTTACTAAAGATGGATGTAGCGTACAGCAGGACTCACTTACCCACTTCTTGTGGAACTTTTGACCATATCAAAACATGGTTTCCTCATGACGAGACTGTGTTTGCTCAGTTGTCTTGAAACTGTATGCAGATGTTCAGAATTTGCATGATTTGCGACAGCTTCAGTACCTCTCATCCATGTTAACTTAAAACAGTTATTCTTGACAGTCTTTCTTCATTTCTTCATTCTTCCAGTTGTACTGTAGGAAAATGAAAATGGAGACAACATTTAGTAAACATGCTCTATTAGATTGGATTAGTGCCATTGGTCTAAAATATACAGTAAACATAAATACAATACACAATACATTTTACATTTAATTCATATTTTATTAAAATAATTACATCAGTTAAGGTGTTATAATAAAGTTATAAATATTGGCTGTTACTGGATAAATCAAGTGAAGCTAACTTACTTACAGTAGAACAAACAGAAATAATAATAATTATTATTTATATGATACAGATAAGACCACAACAATTACACTAATGATTTCCATGTACTTTTTTTACCATTAAAGCAACTTACAGTTGTAGCCTTTATTCGGAGGAACTCAGGGTTCACTGCCTTTCCCAGTGTGGACTGGACGTAGTGGACAACCCGCTCTACCTCCTGAATCAGAGTGAATTACCAGTGCACTTTCTCTCATTTTATCATCTTTCAGCTGATGCTTAAAGTTCACATTTTTTGGTCACTTGCTGATTCAGTAAAGCTCTAAAATCTCACTGCAAGCTATATCTGACTAGTACTGAACACCAGCTGACAGCCGGCTGGGGACAAGGAAAGAAAAATAGCATATTTATATTTACCACTGTCCAATACAATGACTCTTAGTGTTGTTCACTGTCTCCTAGATATGCAAATAGGCAGCTTTTTGTTAACAATTTTGTTATAGGCTGTAGTCATACTACATAAGTAAAATCCGTTTACAACTTGTGGCGCTGCCCCAAGTGGCCAAAAAAATGCACTGCAGGTTGAGGGCCCCATTATTCACAGCTACGCCCCTGTTTGGGCTCTGTGGATGTTAAATCTTAATATATCAGCGACAGATAACGTCCCTGTGGTACTTAGCAGCTCTGTACAACCGTGACATCCAAACTGCGCACAAGACAGAAGCGGTGTTGAAGATCCACATGGCTACTGTGAGTCGTGATCTCTCTGCGTGAGCTGTGTGTGTGTGTGTGTCATCTCTGACATTACCGTCCCGCCTACATCGCCCTCTGTCTCCCACAGTGACACAGAGACTCTCCAGAAGCTGCACGGCTAATGTATGAGTGAAGAGCCGGGCTGGCAGCGCCACGGAGGGGCACAGCATCCGCTGCTCGTAACAGTCCTCACTGGCATGGATACCGGAAGAGAGCTCTGACCATCCAGAAACCATGCCTACTGTCCTCGGTGGCAAAGGGAAACTTTCCATTGTCTCTTTTCTGCTCCGATGCGCATATTCTCAGGTGAGAGAACGAATGGAGTGTGGAATAGTGTACGTGGAACAAGAATGAAAAATTGTGATTATTTTTGTGAGCAGTACTGGTTCATTTAAAACCGTTTGATTTGTTAGTGAGCCTCAATTTGTTATTCCTTCACTATAGATACTATAAAGTCACTAATTTGTACATGAAGTGCTTTCAGGTTATTTGTGAATAATTTCCCTTATTTCAGTTGAATGCTGAAAAAAATAAGGCAATGATTGCTGCAGAGTGTGTTTAGAGTCTGTGCTCCAGTGTTTATAAAGATTCATAGTTTAGCAAATAAAAAATTAAATAAAGATTTACCTTAAAAGCACTCAATGCAAATATAAGTGCTAATACAACCTGAAAATGAACATAACTTCAGTAATTGGAGATACTTTAAGAATGTAACAGGTGGTTAGTAGTTGGCTTACATGCTGCTTGTTGCAGGTGTTATGATGGGTTGTGGTTTGTTTGGCCCCGCGGGATTTCATTCATATGGGTATTGCACCAGAGCTATAACCTGTCATGCTAGTGGATGCGTGAAACACATTGCACATGATAATATTCATACTAATGGGCCTGAACGTGGGAACTGAGGAAGCAGACCTGACTTTTGACTCTATCCAGGCAACAGGAGCTAAAATACTGTCTGTCTGTGTTTATGTTTCTCATTTGCTGCCTTGTGGCGGCATCAGACAGTTTTCACAATGTTTTCCATCCGCAAGCTTAAGTCCAGCACTCAGACACAGACCTTAGTGAGTCATGCATGCAAAAAGAGACAGTTTCACACACACACACACACACACACACACACACACACACACACACACACACACACACACACACACACACACACACACACATTTATGCACACTGCACTAGACACACATTTTGTACTGTGCATACTTATGCTGCACAGATGGCACCGAAGACAAGAGTGGGACAAAGATGTAATTGACCAAAATTAAAATTTGCTATTTTGTGTAAATGAAATATTGAAGTGGTCTGTAACCAGGTAGAAAGACAATGTAAGTGGTCAGCAAATGAGGTACACATAGAAATTCTGAAATCTATAATGATGGAAAAGTTAAACGACAAGCAAACCTCACAAATGTAGTGAATACTATTATAAAAATCGAGAACTGAAGCAAACAATATTTTTTGCTAGTAATTTGTGTGGTAACATCATCTGTTTTCACACAGAATTCACAGTCAGAATGAAACTCCCACATACTGTGACTCCCACACACACAGTCACACAGATGTTCAAACAATCCAATTGTGCAAAGTGATTCGGATGAGGAAGTGCGAATAAAGTAAGTTATTTGTGCTCCATCTTAATGCTTGAGCAACATGGCTCTTGGGTTTCATGCCAATGAAGTGAATTTGAATTGTGAAAAGGAGAGAAATGTGGGGGAGGGAGAGAAAGAGAGAGAGAACAGGGGTTACCTAACATGGATGGAAACAGAAAGTTGCTTGCAACAGTTTCAGCATCCGTCTGATCATCTGCAGCTGTGATTTCAAAGATATGACTCATCAACGTCCTCTCAGCTCTCACATTTACTGCATGTGCATGACTGTGAGGTTTACAGTGCTACGCTGAGTTTTGAATGTTGCAGCAAAAAGGCGGGAAGAAGTGTGAAGAAGGTGATATTTTTATATGTATGTGTGTATCTGACTTTGTGATGGAGACTGAAATATGAAATTGCAGATCTTGAGCAACGACTGGTTAAAGAAATGAATGAGTTTGTATTTGTGACTGTGCACAGGTATGGTATATTTGAAGATGAATACACGGACGTGGTTACAAAATATGAATTTGAAACAAGATAACGTACTGTACACACATTGCTGCTAATTATAGAGATATGGTTTCAGATATGGTTTGAGTGCACTGAGTGTCTTTCTCCAAATGCATGTCCATTTTATATCTAAACGTATATTTGTTTATTTTAGGTGTTACAAAACTCTCTGAATAGGTGTCTGTCTTAACTTCCTGTCACTTTCACCTCATATGCCATCAACTCTATGTCTCTGTTTGCACAGGTAACAAGAAAGCAACACAGCAGCTGTTCCAAAGATATTCTGGAGGTAAGACATTACTTTAGATTTGTGTATTACTTAATTTAAACTTTTTATTTCTCACTATAGTAGTAAAAGACTAGTAATTAACCAATTTATTGTCTAGTGTAGGGACATTGCAATAAGAGAAATTAGAAAAATCATAACACTGGGAACTTTAGAAACATTATGTGTAGTAGTTCTGCATAAAAATATAAAAAAACATTAGAATAATTAAAAATGGATACAGGTTAATCTTCTGTGGATCAACTAGACTAATCATCTCATCTCTAATCTCACAGATCTCTGAGCTCAGTGGCCTAGTTGTCTTCTGTTGTATGTTTTTGTGTTATGTTGGAGGTTTAATAGTGCAGACAATCTCCCAACACTGTGGAACAGAGAGAAGGTGGAGCAGAGAACAACAATATACAGAGATAGGGATTATGGGGTGGGCTATGGTGGGAGGAAGATAGCAAGACATAACTCACCAACTGGGAGCCTTGTTGTTGTTGGAGGAGGAAAGGGGTGAGGGCTGGTGCTGTGTCCTTGGTGACTGAGGGAGGGGAGATAATGAAGTGAAAGGATGAGCAGAGAGAGGAAACACTTGTCCTCAGGGACTTACTGCAGAAAGTGGCAATAGAGAGGAGGAGAAGAGGGAAAGACAACTTAGAGTCACATGCCAGTTTAATAAAAACGGGTAATTTTATTTATTTTGATTTAGATGAAAAGATTGATACTACTGTTATGACTAAATATGAAGGTACAATCAGCAGCTGGTTAACCTAGATCAACATAAAGACTGGATGCAGCTAACCTGCCATTGTCCAAAGGTAACAATGTATGTACCAGTACATCTAAAAGTCACTCATTACCAAAAGTTTAACAATGTAGAATTACAGGTTGTCGGTTGCCACAGTTTGGAAGATTTTGGATAGTTCCCCAAGTTTCCAGCCTTTGTACTAAGCTAATCTAACTGGCTACTGGCTGCATGCCCTATATCAAACAAGAGCGACATTTACCTTTCCATCTAACTCTGCGCAAGAAAGAAAAAATTTGTGTTTCCCAAACAGCTCCTCTTACCACACTGATCTGCACTCAGCCTGTTGCCCATTAAAACACACACACAAACCCTTAGACATCACAGTTGATAAAACATGATCCTTTCCAGAGCTTGTTCACTTTTTCAGCAATCAAGCAGCCTCAACCTCTCGTTTGTCAAATCATTGTTATACATACATACCGTACATTACAAACAGAACTCCCGTGCTTACACATTACAACACTGATAAAAAGTAGATCGTGCGAAAAATGCAGCATGAATGCAATAAAATCAGGACATTTTGTCAGCAACTATGAGCACTGGTTTGTGTGAGTGTGACTGCAGGCAATTTAATCAGCAGAGATAATAATCAGAGCAGGAGCAAAGGCAGTGTGCTCTGGATGGAGAGCTCTCTCCATGTGGCTGGTTTCCTGGAAGAAATAATAAGAAATTAGGTAACTCTTCAGAATAGTCCAGGTGTGTAATCATGCATAATTATCACAGACTCTTCTATCTTACCCCCAGGGTGAGCAGTAATATATGATGTGCATGCACACATACAACAGACAAACACAGACACTGTCATTTAACCGCATGTATTTACCTCTGGATAATTTGCAATTTTTCATTGGTCATGCATTGATAAATTCTGAACTGAGTATATAAAACTGATATAGTACACACACATCTGCCTACATTATCTTGTTCATTTTTATCTACATTAGGATTTATGCATAAAAAAACATAGTAATATATGATTGAACTGACTGGGAGAAAGGAGGCACCTCTAATGTAGGTATTTCTGGCCAGAATATTAACAGTTGATTCTTTTATTAAGTTACTTCTTTAGTCAACTAATCCTTTTGAGTGAATTATATTATTACAGTGATATTAGTCCCTCATTGGGCTGTTTTTTGTATGTAGAAGTATCTGACATGTCACTTAGCTTAAGGCCCAAGTTGGTTGTTTAGATACTGTACAGTGTGAGTGTTTCCTGCAGCAGCTCATGGCTAATGGGTGGATGTTTCTTTTAGTTCCTTCCTTCCGAATTCTTCCTAAAAATGCTCACATGATTCAATTCCGCAAGTGATTTCCACCTCAACACTACAACTCTATTATTATTTTAAATGTACTGAAGACTTGTTGGCTCTCTGAGCCACCTGACGCATTTCATATTCATCTCTCCAGGGCTGCCACAGAAGCAACAAATGTTTTGATGAGGTGTCTTATGTTCTCGTTGACTGATGGGACACCTTTGAGATTGCTGCCTTTGAAATTTTGAGCTCTACAGTTTAATTATACTCAGATTTATCCTGCTGAAATGAAAAATCATGCACTGCTCACAGTGTGATCACGACCATGAACCCTTTTAAAAAGCTGTGAAACAAGTAAATCAGATAGTAATGCCTGGAAAAAGATCCTAACACCACTGCAACATAGATGCTTCCAATACAAGTGTGTACTGTAATTCACAATCTATATTTGCACCCAGACACACTCCCCCTGGTGGGGGGAATCTGTGCTGATACCAGAAGTCAGCTGTCAAAGGAGCTCTGTGTAAATAGAAGCAATAAGTTACTCTTAAATAAAAGAGAATTAAGAGGCTTTGGGGTTTGCTATGTGAAGATCATCACTCATAGTGGCATTTCATACTTCACCTTTGACCCCTCACTTCTGTTACACAGGACATGACTCAGTCCTGGCCGTCCCAGCAAGCCTTAGAGGGTGACCAAGCCCAACGAATCCTCTACAACCCTAAGGTATGTGTGTGTGTGTTTGTTTATTTTTTCATAATGAGGGGGACCTTTTTTTACACATTAAGATCTGCTTACAGGGGAGTGATTGGAGAGTTCCCCTGCATTTGTTAAAAAACTTATTTTAAAATTATATTAACGTTTTCTATCTCGTAAAGGAGATGCATCAGCCTACCCTGGAGTCTGATAAATTGGCATCATGTCACTTGAGTCTTCGTTATTTGTGTTACAAATCAAATGATATTGGATTGTGGATGTGAAGTAGTAAGCGACATTTTCTTGAGGGTATATTAGCTGCTACTAGCGTAACAAAACTGAATCTCCAGTCAGACTGTGAATGTTCAGGTTTTAAGGATGGAAGTACAGATTTTAACACAATATGTTTGGTCTCCTTTTGTCCTAAGGATCCTAAACAACTGACAACACAACAAAGGCAAAGTAAGTGTTCATTGATTTATACGTTCCCATATCTGACACATGCAAATATTTACAGCAGATTTTCTGTTAACTGTTGATATATGAATTGTTGTATGACTTTATATATGTTTTCCGTCTGTCAGGTCGAGGTGACGTTCAGCTGCGAATGACCCGTCATCCACATGTGGCACCTCACAAATCGTAAGTGGTGGACGAGGAAATATGATCCAGCAAAAAACATCAACCGAACTGTGGAACACGCAGACGATAAAATACATCACACACATGACTGACATGTTCTTCTAAGCACATTTTGTTACAAATTATGAACATGCTCATCTGTACAACAACAATAATAGAAAACAAGATGGAAGTAAAGCAGATATACAGATTAGGGTCAGTCAACACATATGAACTGTGTTAATACTACAACAGAAACAACAGGCTGCACAGCAAAGGTTGGGTCAAAGATCACTTAACAGTCATGAAAGCTGCCAGTGGAGACTGATGTGCTCCTGTTTGTCCTGTTTGTTAACTCTACATCCTGTTTTTAATGTGAAACAGGTGTTCAGTGCAAACTACACGTCTCACATGATGATACAGCCTGTGTCATGTAACAAAGGAGCTTATGACAATTTTCAAAATATTTAAACTATTGACCCCTTTTCGCATTTGAAATTTGCTAACACACAAGCAGACAGTCCCCTTTTTTTCATTGCTTAGTTGGTTGGTTATCTGTCTGCTTTGTATATGTTTCTATTTTTTGTCTTGTCTTATTTGTCATAATTCTTACGTGTGCTGTTTTTTTTGTTTTGTTTTATGACTCCTACACATCTGGCCAGGGTTCACGAGTGGAAAAAGAGATTTTTAGCAAACAAAGGCAAATTTACAGTAATATTAATTAACGTACGGTGTCCCTGAAGTACAACTAGAATAGTTACATAGATCAGCAAGACAATAACAGAAAATCAGTACGGTAAACTACTATTCTTTTTCCACACGACATACAGACATTTGAGTAATATTTCTTTTTTATTCAAGAATGATTAGCTTTATGGCACATTTTTAAATTATTCATGATCATAAAAATTTACATGCAAAACTAGGTATTGTTTTGGAAATTTTACAGCTTTGGTAATCTGAGGTTTTGAAATATTACTGGTTTTCAAGTTAAACCTCCGATACAGATATTCTACTGGACATTCTGTGTTTTATTTTTTGACTGTGTGTCTTTCTTTGTTTACAGAATGCTTGCTGATGACCTGAAACTAAGCAGTGATGATGATGACACTCAACGGGTAACACTCCGAACACTCAAAGTTAATGTAGTCATTTTTACCTTAGGTGGTCGCTTGAGGTCATGTAAAAGAGCATGAAGGGACAGAGCAAATGTATAAGGGAAATGACAAGAATATGAGTATGAATGAGTATGAGTATATGAATATGAGAATATAAGTTTTTGTCAGCTCCTACTGGAGAATGCTGGTCTTTCTGGTAGCGTTTAATGTTTCACACACCAAGATGTTTTAACTGGCATTCTGTTGGGAATTTTGTGTTATTAGCTAATTACATAAAGACATCAAGCAGCAGCTTATCACATCATTTGTTGTAATCTGTTCACTACACTGCTGCTGTGAATGATAAGTTTCTGTTTTCTGTTCCTGAAGGCACCGCATGAGTCAGCTTCCTGGGATAGACAGAGGTACTTGATTGCAAATATTGTGTGTCTGTATATTTGTATTTGCACGAGTGTTTGTCTGTAAACACAATTTCAGCCATGTGTGAATGAATAACAACATATCTGGTTGTCTGTGGATATAAGCACCACTGGGCTATGTACCCACACTGACCCCTAACTGATGTTTGTGTGTGTGTTGACTGACAGCCTGTCAGCACAGCGAGCGCACACACATGGCAGGCGGGTGAGACATTCCAGCTCGGACTCTTCAGGCTCAGACTCCACGGCTGAGTCAGGAAGCAGTAGCCCTCGTTCCCGGAGCCCCAGCGAGAGCCCAGAGGTACACCTAGATCCTGCATCACCCGCCAACACACAGCCACACAGCAACGGCAAGGAGGTACGAGTGCTGAGCTATACACTCCTCTGCTCTCTGTCTTCTCTGTCCAAGTCTCTCTTGTCTGCATTTTCCTCTCGCTGGCTTCGGCCTACAGGGAGTGGTGGCCTAAAGGCAGTTACTGGCAGGTGTGGGGAGGGACACGGGAATGAGAAATGCCTGTGAGCTGGAGTGGAGGAGGAAGGGCAGAGGAAGCTTTGGGAATTCGTGCAGTGGGTGTCATGTCAACAAGCTAAGTCTGAAAGAGGAAAGCCCTCTGGAGGTGGAAGTAATCAAGACTAGAGTTCATGTTGACAAATTGAACTGGAGTTACCCTCTTTTTCATACAGTGCAGAACAGAATGTGAATGACTTCCGTTTCATTATTTCAGATTAATATTTAATGGGTGACGCATGGTAGTTATGATGGGTTTTAGAAGGAGACCGACATCATGGGGGTTGGTGTGAGACGTGTACTATGTGGGGAATGAAGGGGAAACCTACTACTCATTTATGAATGGAAGCCCCTGTACGACATAACAGACTGTATTACTAGCTATGCACTACATCGGGCCCCTATAGAGAGGGAGGGTGAGGAGCGTGAGTTTGGAGGGGGGTGTACACCATGTGTTTTTCATTTACGTGGAGTGTTCGACTGTCTCCCAGGGAAGAGATGGGGGTTGGAGTTGTGGAGGCAGCAAATCCAGAGTTCCAGGTAGTGAGAGAAAAAAGGAGGGACAGAGAAGAAGGAGGGAGGGTGGCCGAGACGGTACAAGAGATGCAGTGTCTTCTCTGTAAAGAGGGTGAGGGAAGTTAGAGGGGGGCTGGGGTGTCACTGTTTGACTTGAGGAGTCGAGTTTTAATTTAGCTCTAGATCTGCTAAGACAGAAAAAGAGAACGTACTAAAGAGAAGGAGGTTTGATCTTCAGCTGTGAGTATCCTCTGTATTTCTTTATTTGAGGAAAAGCTTTCTCTTGTTTTCTTCTCTTTCTTACAGTTACCAAGCCAGTTGTTAAGTAAACATTAAGTGAGTCATTTGACATAATTGGATGGGCTTCAGGCTGCTGTAAGCACAGATTGGGAATGTGAGGCCATGTAGTAACTAATCCACTGAAAGAAGGCTATAATGTCAGTTGATTTTTTTTACTGATCAGTTTTTAGACATGAGTCATAATTTGGATTTGTCATTTGGAGTTTAAATTTAATAGCAGCTGAGTCAGTGAAGCATAGTTACGTGGCCCAAATGTGTGCATGGTTCTGTATGTGCACACTACACATGTGTTTAAATGTCATGCAAAGTTACATTCTCTGTTCGCATTAAGGTATTTTCTTAGCATGGTGGAATGGAACAATGTGCCATTATTCACTTATTTTACTTAAGTGCAGGTTTGACTTGAGTATTTCCTTTTTCTGTTCCTTCACACGTACAATACTTAACATTTCATCCATCCATCCATTATCTACCGCTTAATCCATTTCGGGTCGCGGGGGGTGCTGGAGCCTATCCCAGCTATCTTCGGGCAGGAGTACTTAACATTTATATATATAAAATGTATATTTACTGTATTATTGAATTCATACAGATATGTAAATGATGTAGTTATACTAATGCTGCTTTTCAATCAGTTGCAACAGTAAAATGCTACTTAAACTTTATTACAGCAGTAATAATACCTAAATAACAGAGTATATATACATTACTGAATAACAATGAAATGGAACATTGTTCTGTACTATTATTTAATTAAATTATACAAAATTTAATGTGGAATTTGTGTGTTTCTCTCTTTCTATGCTTCCTCAAGCCTGATCACCCCTCTGCCGCCCAGTGGCAGTTGGATAAATGGCTGAAGAAGTCTCGGAAAAAATCTTCCAGCAGTGAACAGGATCCTGCCCAGAGCATTCCAGGACGCCTGCCCTCTCCTCACGCCCAGCGAGCCCCATCTCCAGCCAGGGCATGGGACAGCAGTCAGGAATACAGCCCTAGCCAAAGCCCTATTCCCAGTCCACAGTTTAATTACAGCCACAACAACAGTCCCCTACCTAGCCCTGGCTACAGCTACTGCCCTAGCCCGAGCCCATTCACCAGTACATGTCCAAGTCCTACCCCTAGCCCAAGACATAGCCCCATCCCCAGTCCAGTTTTAAATGATTGCCTCAGTCCGTGTGGGAGCCCAAGAGCCAGTCGTAGCCCTAGTCCTGTATCCAGAGAGCCTCCAAGAAGCCCAAGTCCCAGCCTACCTCAACCACCTAGAGTGCGTCACTACCCTGAAGTTCATAGACAGAACCAAACACAATCGGCTCTAACAACCAATGCCCACAGGACAAAAGTTAGGCCATGGATTACCCCAGTGCCTAACACTGTCACCAAGAACAAGCATACAAATACTCATCCTGAGCCAACTCATCAGCATAGGCCCAAGACTCAGCCCACACAGGACCAAGACCAAAGAAAATCCAAAGCTTCTACAGTTTTAAACTCTACCCAAAGTCACAGTCACAAATGTAGACCTAAGTCTAACTTTTCTCCAAATTCTAAACAGCCCTCTGAGGCTCCCAAAGCTAAACACTCATCACACTTTGAGCAACCCCAGGGAAGCAGGTCCAACCACAGCTCCAACTACAAGCCAAGGTCTCTATTTCAACCAGGCTCACAACAGAGTCCCACAAGAGCAAAACACTTAGTTCCTACTAGTCGCAAAATCAACACTGGTCACAATTCTGATTCCCAGTCTACCTCTAAAGCTCCTAGTAATTCTAGTGCTGGGTCGAACTCTAGGTCCAGTCCTAGTCTAAAACCTAGGACCAAGACGTGGGAGGCTAAAGCACCAACTACTTTGAATGTTAATCAGACACAAACACTGCAGAAGAAACCCCAAGCAAAGGAACAAGAGGTGGACTACAGAGGTGATCGTCTGACACAAGCAGAGGGGAGAAAACACGAGAGAAAAGAGGAAAGACATAGGGAAAAACCACCAGGGAAACAAGAGAGAAAAGAAGACAGAAGGCTGGCGGAGGAGCAGCTACTGAGACGTCCCTGCATCCAAAGTTCAGCAGAAGAAGAGGAGGAGGAAGAAGAAGAGGAGGGACTGATAGAGCGGCACAGGAGGAAAGAGGAGACAGCAAGAGGGGAAAACAGGAGGAACAGGGAGCAGCAACATAGACACGAATGGCAAGCAGCACAGGCCAAACAGAGGCTGCCAACCAACACAGAGCGACATCGCCTTCAAGAAGACTCACACCACCAGGGGAGGACAAAAAAAGGTGGGAGAAGTGAGGAGGAGAGAGAGTTACAGCAAGACTCTTCAGCTCCTCCGTCACGATCCCCAACTCCTCATAGGTCATCCTCCTCATTCTCTGCCTCTTCCTCTTCAAATTCTGATTCAGATTCTGAATATCAGGCTTTGATTACGAAAGTTCCAGCAGATTCTACCTCCCACAAGTTACCCACTAAGAGAGGGCACTCAGGCCCAGGCAGACCTGATGCCAACAAGCCAAAAGTGGTGCACTCCACAGTACGCACCTCAGGTAATCCAAGTGAAGGGCAGCAGAGTGAAGGGAAGCAAAAACTCTACACTCTAGTCCCATTTGGGCGAAGTGAACAGGCTTCAGCATCTTCCCAGCGAGGGCTTAGAAATCTTGTGGTGCAGATAGACCTCTGTCTTCTCAAAAGGGTCCCAGACAGCACTACTAGTTCCACTGTTAAAAAGCCAGCTTCTTCCTCCTGCTCCTCCTCGACCAAGGACAAGCAAGGAGAGGCTATGAAACACCTTTATGTACCTGAGACGGTGACAAAAGACAGCAAAAGGAAGCGAAAGGTAGACAGCCTTTACTGTATATTCACTTTTCTTCTCTGTTGAATGTCATGAGTATTGTATCTGTACACATCTTCACGCCTGATGAAATTAGGAAGAAAACCTTAATACAATCTTGTTTATCAAACCATGCATATGTGTGTTTGTGTGTGTGACCAGTTGGAGAATGGTGTGTCACACAGAGAAAATAAAAGGAGTCAAGTGACAAGTGACCTCTCAGGCCATAAAGAGTCTTTATCTCACACAGCCTTTGTGACTGAAACCACACACAATGGGTATGAAAACACCACACACACCTATTTTGTTTAATCTACTGTAAATGTATGTGGAATTAAACTTGTTGGGTGTATTTGTGTGAACGCATGTGTGGATGTGTGTACTTGCAGATATTTAGAGGAGTACTTAGACAGCAAGAGGCCATTATCGCCTCTGTCTCCCCTGTCCGACAACCCAGAGTCCACCCAGCCTCCCTCCAAACCAAAACCTTCAGAGCAGCATCACATCCACACCCACAAGAACAGAGACAAGAATAGAGAATCGGATGTAAAGGTAATACAAAACAACTAGTTGTTTAGCTCATCTCTAATCCATTACTTGCTTCATTCCAACATTTTGGTCTAATTCACCTGTTTTTAATCTGTACATACAGCCCAAGATGGAGGTTGAATGTGTAAAAGTATCAAGACAGCCTCAGCTTTCCGAGTCCTGGGGCACTGCAGGACACAGGGGGACCGTGCCTAACCATGAAACGTGAGTAGTCATACATACAGTAGTCATCACTGTGTGCATCAACATACAGCCCACAGTTTTTGTCAGATAGAAGACTCAGCAGATACATGGGTAGTTTGGCTTCATGATGACATAAAACAATCTCACTGTATTGCTCTTTATTTTTTTTGTTTTTGCTCATTCTCATAGTCCACATCATGCTGAATACTACTTACATGAAGCCAAAAGGATGAAGCACCGTGCAGATGCAATGGTGAGACCTTGATCTTTGATTGAATATACAAGGTAAGTTCCAAAAAGTCCATTCACTTTAATACATATAAACAACAATAACAGTGATTATTTTTCTCAGAAACCTTTTTTATTCTTGACTTCTTCACAAAATTGCCACTGACCTTTTTTTCAACCATTTCCAATCACAGTGTTGGCATCCCAGGGCATCCCTCTCTGGGATCATCTAGATTGCTCAAATGACCAAACCAGACAAGCTACTTCTGAGCAGTTGTCTGAGTTAGAGCATGGTCATCAAGTGAAGCTTTCTGCTGCTGTAAAAGGCAGTGAAAATGGCAGAGTAAAGCACTTGTTTATTTTCATCAGAGTAATTCACTTGCTGGTACACCATATGTTCAACACTCTTTGACCTTCATTGCTTGTCTCCTAAAAACCTGAAAATGTAACTAGACTAGAATAATAAGCTTTCTGAGAAAAAAATCTTATCTCTTAGTTTTATTAGTGGACATTTGGAACTCCCCTTGTAGATGGGATGATAAACTGAATAAGCTGGGATGTTGTACAATCACAATGAATACTTACTTATACAACATTTTGGGAAACAGGACTTTTTGATTCTGAAACATCTTTACCTATGTTGGATTTTTTTCCAGGTGGACAAGCTGGGGAAGGCTGTGAATTATATTGATGCTGCTCTCTCCTTCATGGAGTGTGGGAAAGCAATGGAGGAAGGTCCACTTGAGTCTAAATCTCCTTATACCATGTACTCAGAGACAGTGGAGCTTATTAGGTGAATCATAAAGTCATGCAAAAGCAAATACAAGTAAAGTAGAAATTGACACACAGAGAAATTGACATTTACAGACACATACATGAGCTGCAGCTCCATAATTAACAGTTCTGTGTCTTAAGGTACGCAATGAGGCTGAAAAGCCACTCTGGTCCTGGGGCGAGACAGGAAGACAAACAGCTGGCGGTGCTGTGGTGCGTATACAATGTCCTCTGTTTATGCCACATCTATCATCACGCTGAAGGACCTGCATTTTGAGTATGATTTGTGGTCTGTCTGAGTATTTTTGACGCTTGTGTGTCCACAGTTTCCGATGCCTCGCCCTGCTATACTGGCAGATGTTTCGTCTAAAGAAGGACCATGCACTGAAATACTCTAAAGTGCTGCTGGACTATTTTAAGGTAGCTAGTCTATACAGAGACATTTACTCACATTTCTTGACTTCTTTGTTACAATATAAACATCTGAGTTTAGATAACCAGTTAGACTTGTTTATGCTGTCATTACAGAGTTCTCCCAAAGTGCCTGCTGCACCACAATGTTGGAATGACTCTGGGAAGTAGGTTGATTAACTTTGTATTATAGGCTGTCCATTTAATCGGTTTGCTTATATTCCAGCTACTAAATCGCTATCTGTCTGTTGTATATGTCTTTTCACTCCAAGGGGTAAAGGAGGACCCCCTTCACTGTCACCCAATGCCAAATACCATGGACGGGCTTCAGACAGGGGCGGCACTGCCCCCTCGCTCATAAGCATTCCTCAACGCATCCACCAGATGGCAGCAAATCACTTGAACATTACCAACAGTGTCCTGTACAGCTATGAGTACTGGGAGGTGGCAGACAATCTTGCAAAGGAGAACAAAGGTATGTATGCAGAAAATTATTTGTAACAGATTTACATGCAAACCAAAAAGTGACGGGAAATGTTTTTTAATCTTTTTAAAAGCAGTGTTTTTTTCTTTTTCTTCATAGAGTTCTTCAACTATTTGAATACTTTATCTGGACCATTGACTCTTCACAGTACCATTGCTCACACAGTACAATACACCAGACAGGCTCTTCAGTGGATACGCATTAGTGCCAAACTTAACTAAGGAGGGGAGGATTTATGTCACCCTGCTAACTGGATCTCCAGACTACATTTACTCTAGAAGAGACAAAAGTCTGGATCTCAATGCAGCTCACAGGACAACGTGAAATGGAGTTGGATAAAATCCCAAGGAGCCTGCCATTTGTCATCCTCATAGGATGTTGGGGTGCTCACAATCTGGGCCTTACTGTGCGCAAAGCCTTCTGAATAAGCAAACTTCTCACTGATGTTCTCCTTGCACCTTTCTCATCATTGGATTAATTTGAGGAGTTGTATGCAAAGTGGATGATTGCAGCTTAACGATTTGCCAAAATGTCCCTTGGACATCACATATCTCATATACGTTTTCATACTTTGGAATCAATATTTACTGAGTGTCCTGTGTCTTTCGAGCCAGAACAGGAGAGGACGCTAAAAAGATCAATCAATCACATACCACTTTCTCCAAAGTAGAAAAAATAACTGCATCTTTTGCTAGTTAAAGTTTTAATACCCCTTAAAATATCTAATATTTTCAGTTTTATGTTTTTTTTACTGTGCAATATTTGATGGATTATCTGTTTTTAGAAAAAAAGAAAATAAAATATTGCCAACATTACAGAATTTTTTTAATGTATTACTTTGATTGTGAGATTATGTAAAATGAGAAATTTATCTAGAAGTTTTCTTTCCTGAGTTTAGTCAGACTCAGTAATATGCAATGTATATTTTCAGTTTTTATGACTGCACAGATCAGCACGGATGTCAAGCTGCTTGGTCTTTTATATGTTCATTTTTATGTGAATCTCTTAACAGATAAAACACAAACAAAGAATAAAGAATGAAACAAATCTTGCAGCCAGGCTGCAAGTCACCCTTAGAGTCTCAGAAGGGCAGCTGTTTTTGCTTTGGTTACAGAAAATTTCTCCCTCAGCTTTCAAGACTGCATTAGTTAGATTTCCTGTATGTAATAAATTTGCAACAGACTGTAGGTGTGCCCATACAATAAGTGCTCTTTAAAGCAATTATTTTTATGAGTTGCTTTCTGGGGATCTCAATGAACATCTTCATTTTTTATTACAATATATTAATCAAAACGTGGATGGCAGGATACTTTTTAATCACTCTGTTGTGTGTTGAGGTAGAGAGGGATTTGCCCTGGTAATCAGTAGGATTGTGTAGTTTGTTTCCCTGCTGTGACTCTGTTGCTATCACTTACGTACACAAACACGCACTCACAGTAGGTGTAAGTGGTGTGTGAGTCAGACTCATTAGTCAGTCCAGTTGTGCAGAGATCTCCCTCTCTCTCTCACACACACACACAGACACACACACACACACATCACTCTCTCTGACTCTCCATCACTGAAACTAGCATATACTGTACTTCCTGCAGCATCAACACAAAAGTCGCACATGAAACTTCAGCATCTGATGTCTGGTGCCATAGCAACAGAGAACAACCAATAAGGGGGCTGCATGGGACACAACAAGCTATGGGTCGATTGCATTCTGCTTTCTTTGGTTCTGTGAAATGAGGTTTGTTGCTAACTAATCCAACACCAGATTAGATATTTTTGTATTTCCCTGAACTATTGTCTACCATATTATGCAGATGTTTACCAGCAGCTGTCAGGCTGTCTGAGCCAGCCAATAAGTTTTAATATTTTTATTGATATATTTGTTTCTTTGATTTTTCTCAAGAAGCAGATACTATAAGTCAAGTGACATATTGATCTAAATCAGACACAAGAAAAAAATATAGGGAGATTTTAAAGGGAGAGTGTATAATATTCTTTGTGTCAGTTCCTACCTGTGCATTTTACTGCATAATTATTCTGATTATTCAATCCATTCATCGAGCTGCTGACTAACGTAGAAATGCACAGCAGCAGTGGCATTAGATTCAAATATGTTTGATTTGTTTTTTTATATAAATTTGTTTCTGTGGCCGTACACATTTGTTATTGTCACAGTGTGGGGTAGTCGGAGCAGACCACCATGTCCACAGGCTGCACTGCTGGCTCGTTCAGCCGGCACGTGTCTCTGCGTCACAGGCGTTAGATGCCTGCGTGCCGGGCCGTCTGAGGACGACTGCTCGGAGCCAGACAGTGCACACACCAGACAGGAAAAAAAATATCACTGCTCTCGATCGACTGCATAAGCAGACAGTGAGGGCGGATTAGCACTATGCACATAAATCTCCCCTAATTTAAGCCACAGAGACACTGTCAAAGATGAACAATCTGTCAGAGTGCGATGATCCGCCGTTACAGCTTCACATCAGCTGCTCACTTCATCTGATGAGTAAATCAGGGGGTATCATAAGTAAGTATCATGTTGGTGGCTTAAAACTGTCCACAGCGTCCAAGGGCTACCAGACAGTCATTCCAGGTGACATGCGATGGACTGTCCGCAGAGTGGCAGCATTATAACACAACTTGAGGCTAAAAACAACCGGGGATGAGCTCTGTCAAGGCACATTAGACGACGTAGGTGAAACCGGAAGTTCAGCGTCTCTTGTTTTTCAAAATACAGTGCACAAAACTCTATGACTGAACATGACTAAAGACATTTAGGTATATAACACAAGTAACGTTTTGTTTTCATCTCATTACTTAACACACAAGGGAATAACATTATAAATTACAGATACGTATGATAAAGTCTTCTACATAAGTTAAAATATGATTTATCAAAACCAACATCCATTATTCAGGGTGTCAGTTACCAAGATTAAATGTCAGAGTAAATACAAAAGTATTTATAACATTTTACACTCATGAAGATCCAATTATTTTCAGGCCTCAGTCCGAAATAGCATAATTTTAATATGATGATGTTGTCTAATCATGAGCTGAATAATAATGGCTTAATATTGACATGTATTTAAATATTTATATTTAAATACATGTCAATATATTTATATTATATTTAAATATACTGTAATAGCTTCTACAACATATTCAATATGTTCCATATAAATTCTTATAAATATACACATTCTTTAGATGTGTAATTTAAATAAATTAAGAAGTGAGAAAATGTCATCTAAAAGATGACTATGCTGGAATGCCACAAACTTAATTTCCTAAAGTCAGCTAAACATCTTAAGTATTTTATACATTCTTGTTTTTGTTAATCAACTATGACTTTTTAACCCAGTGAAAGTAATATTATATTTGGCTGTTTTCCATTATTTTCTGCACTGTATTTTAGAAAGTAATATTATCTACACGAGGTTTCCATGCTTTTGATGATTTGGCTCAGAAATAAACATTAAACACAACTTTACAACAAGTCTCCACAATATAACCTAAATCAATTCAAAACCTAAAAGGTAAAACTTTCACATAGTCCCCCTTTGTGTTCAGGATCACAGGACCCACATAATAAACCTTTGGGGGCTCCTGGGTGTCAATGGCCACATGGACGTTGCCCACTTTACCCATTTGGTAATCCAGCCATGCTTACAGAATGAGTTCTCTACATGTGCAACAACCAGGTAAATAAATTTACCCCATAACCATAAACATTTTTCACGGCTTTTGTGATAGCCAAATAATTCACAGGCCATCGAACACTTTATTTTGAAATTCCTTTCCGGAACTACTGTTTGTCAGTCACAGAGCAAAGGAAAAGCAAAGCGTTCAGGCGGTAGAAATGGAGAGTGAAAGGGCTGGGAGGGTGAGCGAAAATGTTGAAGAGACATGGCGTGGCAGCATGACAAAATAAGGGGATTTCAGTCGGACCAAAGGACTCCTGTGGTGTAGGTCACGGCTGAGGAGTCGAGCTAACTGTCTGGGGGATTTTCATTCCCTCTTTTCTTTGGTCTTACCTCGTTTAATCAGCGGGCACGCACGGTTTATGCTGGCCAGTATCTGCAGAGAGAAGTCTGTGGCTAACAACCCCGTCTGACAGGATAAAAGGTAAAAAAAAAAAAGCAAGTGACTTCTGTTAGCGAACAGTTAGGACCGCTGTTTGTTTACAACCGCAAATAACAGTGTACTGAAGTTAGTCGGTCGTGTAGCTACACTACCCATTGTTTGGTGGCGTTGTTGGTGAGTGCGGACGACACTCTTGTACTCATATTTTTGTTTGCTCGAACTGACAACATGTTACCAGCGCTGCGACATGCATCATTAACTGGCTAATGTTATAGCGTCGCTAAGTGAAGCTAGGCTAATGTTAGCATGAAAGATGTGACAAAATGCCACATGGGGCTTTGGTGTAACCTAGCTACCTGTCATTGGTAGAGGAGCTGCCCGGACATGTCCTTGGTAAATAACATAACCCCCCGAGTACTTTCCTAACATTTATGTTGATTTTAGACCAATTCCAGATCCATTAAGAACACCTGTGACCAGTGCCACTGCTTGTCTGTGTCCTTTGGATCGAACTGTTGACTTTTCCAAATGTTACCCTGTAATGTCAAATACTTGTCAATAAGTTGGTAATTACAATATTTGTCACACCTTTATCAGGACACATCTGTCATGCATGCATACATTTAGGATGTATTGAAAGCTGTTTGTGATTACAAATGTGCAATATATACACATTTGTCCATTTTCTTCTTACTAACATCTGTAACCAACAAGCTCTTTAACTAAGCAATAACTACGTGCAGTCTGTTGATTCAGTGTAGCCGAATAGCTCCTCTTGTCTTTTCAGGCAGCTCAGTATGAGTCGAAATGGGTGGTCAAAGAAGAGAGACACTGCTAATGATGACAATGGTTGGGCTGAAAGGGTGAGTGTCTCTTAGTTCTTCATAACCCACAATCTGTGGCGGTAATTACACTGTATGACTGAGGATGGCAACTGAATAAAACATTTTTGATTATTAAAACCAAGTAAAAGAGAAGGTACTGTAACCTTGGTACCCAAGTGTCAGATATTTGAATATAATGTAAACCACAAAATATCTGAATATGCTAAAACTCTGTGTGTGACAGGTTCAACTCTCAACAAGTCTAAATGTATTTCACCTTGTCTCACTGCTGTCCTTCTTATGTGTAGGGTGGCTACATGGCTGCCAAAATCTCCAAGTTGGATGAGCAGTTTAAACTTGATGCCCCCAGGGAAAAACAGAAAGAGGGCACATGCTCCAGCATCTTCTGTGGAGTAGCCATTTATGTAAATGGATATACAGGTAATATTGTAAGACATTTATGTTAGTTTGTTTTTACATTTTTCTGTTTTGTCTATCTTCTCCTTCTACAGTCTTTCTCAATATGATGCAATGACAGTGTTAATGTTCTCTTCAAATGTCCCGGTAGACTGAATAAAAACAGGTTTTCTGCATTTCTCTCACTGCAGCAGCAATTCCCTTTCCTCATTAAAATTTTGGTTGTACAGTTTCTATAAGAACAGGTTTATCGCTTTTAATGGTCTCAATAATGTACATTATTGTAGACACAGAAATAACCTTTGTTTGTGATTTTGTGTTTCATGCTACACCATAAATAGGTGTTCAAGTCATCATATGACTTGATGAAATTTTAGCATTGTGATCCGCACACTACTTTGTACTTTGTACTACTTTGTATTTTACCAGTATCCTGACAAGTGAAGGAGCTTCCACCCATTACGATATGAGGGCTTAAATAACAGATAATGGTCTATTTGACTTTCTTAAATTTTTTGTTTCCATCATTTTTATTGTTGTCTTATGTCTTGCCTGTCTCGTCAACAGATCCAAGTGCTGATGAGTTACGGCGACTGATGATGTTGCATGGTGGCCAGTTCCACATGTACTACTCTCGCTCCAAGACCACCCACATCATCGCCAACAACTTGCCCAACAGCAAAATTCAGGAGCTCAAAGGAGAGAAGGTCATCAGGCCAGAGTGGATCACAGACAGGTGTGTTTAGTGGGAGTGACTTATGTCTTTGTGGGTACATGCAATTATTAATACAATTGTTATGGTACAGGGTTAGCTTAAGGTCTCTGTGTCAACTTTGTCATTTGTCTAAAACAGTGTCAAAGCTGGGCGGCTTCTGCCTTACTTGCAGTACCAGCTGTATGTAAAACAGAAAGGCCCTCTCTTCCCTGGCTTAATTCTGCGCCAGACCTCAGAAACTGCAGGACCAAGCCATGGGATGCTGCAGCCGAAAGTCCATCAAAATCTACATCTACCACAGCACAGTGTTCAGAGAGCTGTCATGAGCCTTGAGCAGTCCTCTTTCAATTACCAGAATAATGCCAACTCTAACCCTAGCAACAGCCAACCTCAGTCCGTCCAGCACAGCTGTGCACCTCGCTTCGGTAATGAACCGACTCACTTAGCATCTAGCCACATCAATAAAGCTCCCAAACACAGGAGCCCTTTACAGACCCACGCTGTCTGTGACCCAAGCCCCATGAAGCCCCCACAGTCTACTTTTCAAGCACCTCATCCTAATATCCTGCACCAGAAAGTAGGCCAACGACCACCTCAGACCAACTCTTTTTGCAACACACATCATAGGGACTGCAAAGAAGTGGAATTAAAATTGTAAGTATCTGAAGTGAAGAAGAGGGAGGAGTTGTTTGTCGTTTGTTTCAGTTTTTCTAATTCCCAATAATTTGAAAGTCTTTTTGCATTAGTGTACTAAAGAGTGATCTATTCTCTTTCTAGAAATGGATTATTGCAAACCTCATTGGACATGAGCCATTCAAAAATCAATGAAATGCAAGAGTGTGGCAGAGAAGATCCTTTCCCACAGGTGGTGACAGATTCACCCCTGACCAATGGACATTCCCACCTTGTTAATGGTGCCTTAAAGCCAGAGGACCTGTCTCCTGTTACAGATGAACCCTTTGACAAGGAACTGCGTGAATGCACAGTTAGGAGTGTAGCAGAAAAGCCTCTGAGTCCTTCAGCACAGTTTCAAACCAAACCTGACCCGTATGAGTTTCCCCACAGTCCTCCAAAGCAATGCCATCAAGCACCCAGTGAGCAAAGACTTAAACCTCCTTCATCCACCTATGAAGATACTTCAAAGGGAGCAGAAGCCCAGCCACTCCCAAAACAACTCCTTCCACAACTCCATTTATGTCCTGAAAAGACTCCTCCTTCACCCGCATCGCACTCTTTTTCACATTGTCCAATTAGGCTGAATGGAAGTCACCACAATGCCTTCTCATCTGAGACTGCCTCACTCAACACAACTGACATAACCGACAAACCTGATCCTCGCACTGACAAATCATCATCAGGAAGTCTGCTGGTGCAAACAGGTCATTTGATCTCAGAGTTCTACTCTCGCTCACGTTTGCACCAGATCTCGACGTGGAGAATAGGATTTTCTGAATATGTCAACGAACTGAACAGCAAACGAAAAGCAGCAGGGGGTGCCTCCTTTCCTGGGAAGGAACGATTGAGGAAATATGTAGCCCAACGCTTTACAGACAGTCAAGGTAGGAATAGAAAGGTCCCTATGTTGCTTTTTTTTGTAAATGTAGCTTTTTGTTATCAGAAACAGTGTATTAGGGGCTCAGTGGTCTAAGATGTCACCACAGATTCCCAGATAAAATTCAGCTGTAGACCGTGATTACATACCAGTCACCTTTCTCCTTATGTGTTCAGCTGAAACTGCAACTGAGCTGGTCAGAAAAGGCACAGTATTAAACACATTTTAATGGCCAATACGTCTAAGTATTTAGCTATCTCAAGAATTTTACAATGTGTCCCTGCTAATTTCTGAGATACTCAGTGTAATCATGGTGCATTGTATCAAACTGGCTATGTTGAGAAAATACATGTTGGTATGTGCATTGTTTTTGTGATTTGGAAAACTCCACTGATGGTCTGATATCTCTTTACACCTTAGGTACATCCGCACCTGCAAGTGTTAAATCTTGTATTCTTCATGTGGACATGGACTGTTTCTTTGTGTCAGTGGGGATCCGACATCGGCCGGACCTCAAAGGTAAGACACTTTTGGACAGGGTGATGTGTTTTAAGTAACAAAGATACTTGCTGCACACAGTAATCTCGTACAGTTGTTGCCCCTAGTTACATTTGTGGTGGTCTTACAGGAAAGCCTGTAGCTGTGACCAGTAATCGTGGACAGGGCAGAGTACCCCTGAGACCTGGGGCCAACCCACAGCTGGAGCAGCAGTACTACCAGAGAAAGCAAACTCATCCTCAACATGGTTAGACTGTCATACCCAGAGTCTGATCATTACAGATTAATGATTTTTGTTGTTACATTCCTGGCTCAGTGTACTTCTGTATTTTCCTGTATACTTTTTACTGTAATGTAGTCTGCTTAACTAAATGTGCCCTTGTCTGAACTCTCAGAGAGAAATGATGATGATCTACACAGAACTCCTTCACAAGAGAGTCCTGAGTCCCATGTCAAGGGAGTGGACCACGACACTGCTGCCCTCTCAATGGCAGAGATTGCGTCCTGCAGTTATGAAGCTAGGTAAGATCTAATTACACATTTATGTTTCATTGATTTTATGCAGCCCAAATAACAGTATTATAAACTTCCTTAATTTGTTGTCTCTCATAGGCAAGCAGGTGTGAGGAATGGGATGTTTTTTGGCAAAGCAAAACAGTTATGTCCCTCACTGCAATCTGTCCCATATGATTTTGAGAGTTATAAAGAGGTGGCTCTCACTATGTATGAGATTCTGGCTGGGTAAGAACCACTCGCAGATCTATTTTTCACCCAGTTCCATGTCACTGACCTGCAGAATGACCAAAAGCGTTCTTTCTCGCTTAATTTGTTTTTGCAGTTATACCCATGACATAGAGGCGCTGAGCTGTGATGAGGTGTTGATAGATGGTTCTGCTTTGGTATCTGAGTTGGGTATCAGCCCAGAAGATCTTGCCAAAACAATCAGAGTAGAAATCAAGGAGAAAACAGGATGTTGTGCTTCAGTGGGCATGGGTGAGTTTATGTGTCAAATAGTGGAAAATATAACCAGACAGTGTTTGTATTTTACTAATTGCTCATCTGCTCAGGATCCAACATCCTGTTGGCTCGGCTGGCAACTCGAAAGGCCAAGCCAGATGGCCAGTACTTCTTGAAGTCTGAAGAAGTGGATGATTTTATCAGGGACCTGCCTGTTACCAGCTTACCAGGTACATATACAGCCCCACCTGCTGGTCATGTCTGACAGTCTACACTCCTTGAGCTTAAGTGTTAAAAACATTTGCCAAATGAATTACCTTTTTATTTCTAGGTGTTGGGCCTGTTATGGGCAGAAAGTTGGCTGCAATGGGTGCAAGTTCATGTGGGGACCTCCGACAGGTCTCTCTTTCTCAGCTGCAGAAGAAATTTGGACCCCGGACTGGACAAACACTGTTTCGTTTCTGCAGAGGGCTAGATGACCGACCTGTCCGATATGAGAAGGAAAGAAAGTCTGTTTCGGCTGAGATGAACTACAACATTCGTTTTACAAGGGTTAGACTTATTCTCCTCGTCCTGTGCTGTCTTTTATTTTTATGTTTTATTTTTTATAAATTTCCCCGTCTCTCTCTAACTCTCTTGTCCTCATCTGTGTGATCAGATTGATGAAGCGGAGTGTTTCTTGACTAACTTATCCATGGAGGTACAAAGACGCTTACAGGAAGCAGGGTTGCGAGGTCGCAGAGTTACCCTGAAGGTCATGATTCGCAAGGTTGGCGCTCCGCTGGAACCAGCTAAATATGGTGGTCACGGCATATGTGATCATCTAGCCAGGTAAGAAAGAAACGCATTCCTGTTTGTTGTTATGAGTGATTGATAATGTCCTCTTTCCATTGCTCATTTTTATCTGTCTCATGCTGTCAGGACTGTGATGCTCGCTCAATCCACTGACAGCGGTCAGCTGATTGCCGCTGCAGTCATCAAGCTGTTCCATGCCATGAAGTTGCAGGTTCAGGACCTGAGGGGAGTCGGCATCCAGGTTCAACTTCTTGAGGGACATCACTCTGTCCCCCAGGACTCCACAGGTCACCGGTCACGCTCCATCAAAGAGATGTTTCTAGGCCAGGGACTCAGTGCTAAATCCCACAACAGAGGTTTGTATAAGGTTTTTGTGTTTCAGTTTATTTATTTGATGTTGTCTATAAAGTCACTTGAATTCAAGATCAATGTAACAGATGCTGCAGACAACAACACACATCAGGCAAAGACTTCCTCAACCACAGCCCCATCATCTGCCTCCTCTCCACATCCTGTGTCGTCTCCTGAGCCAGTCCCGGGAACTAGCAAAGACCTACTAGCATGTGGACAAACTCCGAAACATTCTCGAACACGTCTCAACTTGAGCATTGAGGTCCCCTCACCGTCACAGGTGACTTTTTGAAAGATATGAGTGACTGATATAACAGGGACTGAAAAACGAACATTTTACAACAAGCTGTTTCATTATGATTTTTAAGGTGGATCGTTCTGTGTTGGAGGCCCTGCCCGCAGAGTTGAGAGAACAAGTGGAGCAGTCATGGAGTCATAGAGATGGGAGACCAAATAACCGTCGTTCACCAAGTCCACAGGCCTCTGCTCTTCTTCCACAGCCGCCTACCTTAAGGTCTTGCCCTACCTCTCCTTTTCGTCCTCCTGCAACTGTAGGAACATTGGTTCTACAGATTCCAAACCAGCCAGACAGTCAAGCAATTGTACTAGAACTACCTAACTTCTCACAGGTAAGGACGCAATGGGTTGAAATTTAATTTTTAATATTATTAAGTGTTGAGCCAGAAACATTTACTCGCATTAAAGACCTTGGTAGATAAATAATGTTTTGAAAATATGTTATTCAGATACAGAGTGATCGGATTTTTACAGTGTTCTCCTTCTATGGAGCCATTTTGCAGAAATGTAACCGAACAAGAAAGAAGTTACACTTGGACTTGGCCCTCCAACATTTCAAAAAGGAGCATGAGAGAATCCTGTTTTAAGAAAATTGTTGAAGCTTTTCATTCATTTACCTTTTATATATGTTTAAATATGTTTGGAACACATATTTCTCTTAATACAGTAGTTTCCTGTTTTTGTTGTTCAAAACAGTTCAGTTGGTTATAATATTAGCCTAAACCCTGTATCTTCGATAGGCTCACACAAAAAGACAAGTAATCTGTAGTCAGTTACATTCTTGTCATTTGTTGTAATCATGCCAGATAATATTACTTTTTTTTTTTTGTGATTGCTGAAAAAAATATTAAAATATAAAACATTTCATCTTGGCCTCTGCAATTAACAATTTTAAAATTCCCAGTTGAGGAACAGAACGAACATGTCGTGTGAGATTTCTCCATATATACATTATATATTAATCAACAAAATATACAAAGTTTGTTCCAGATTTTCCGACTAGACTTTCAGCTTCACTTAGCCTCTTGGGCCTCTGACTTCAGGTTGATCCAGAGGTATTTGCTGCCCTTCCCAAAGAGCTCCAGGAAGAACTGAAGTCTGCTTATAACCATGTGACAACAGTCCAGCTTCAGGCAAAAAATTGTAAGTCCCCAGAAATGCCTTTTGCTTTGTCTAATATTATGTTATCTTCTCCTAATATTTGCCCTCTTTGTTGTTTTTCTACAGTGGAGCAGAAGAATCCACTGTTGCAACTAAAACAGCCAGGACATGGCGTTGGTCGGGTCAAGCGGCGCTACAAGAGAAAAAATGCAGTGAGTCCTGTTAAAAAAGGACTGTCACCTGTTAAGAGGTGTCACACAATAAGCAGCCCAGCCAAAACCCTCACACTGTTAAAGTCACAGGAACCAGTAAATGCTGTAAAGGTGAGACTATAAACCATGCATGAAGATCAAGTTCTTTTCTATATGGTGGCAGTATGTAAAGATAAAGGTGTTTGGAACTTAGGTTATCTCTGTATCTCATAACTGTTTTTCCTTCCCAGTCTGAAAATGGGCCCTCCACCTCCTTCTCTAAACAGGACATCCCAGAGTCTTTTTCTAAATTCACTCCTCGCCCTGCTCCAGCTTTGGCTGGAACCAGTGACCTGACCGATATTAAAACACTCTTACGGGAATGGGTCACCACTATAACAGGTACACAGCGAAGCACGTCTGTAATAATTCTAGCATGTGCAGTCGACTACAGGTTTCTGATTTTCAGATAGCAGAAATGCATTTTTAATCACCTCTTACTTTTTTTTTCAGAACCAATGGAGGAGGACATCCTGCAGGTGGTGAAGTACTGCACTGAGCTGATTGATGATAAAGATCTGGAGAAGTTAGATTTAATTATAAAATACATGAAAAGGTAAGTACTGCACAGCGTAGCCTGTTCCTCCTCCGTTTCCTTTTCATTGTCAGTAATTACTTATGTTGCATGTTGATGTTTTCTCTGCAGAATCATGCAGCAGTCAGTGGAGTCTGTTTGGAGTATGGCTTTCGATTTCATTGTGGACAACGTGCAAGTGATTGTGCAACAGGCTTATGGTAGCATCCTGAAGATAACCTGAAGAGAAGGAGGGTTACTGTTTTCACTGTCTCTGCACTACCATCACCACTTTATGTTTTGATTTGCTTTACTTTTACAAGGCCATCTGCAATACACATTATGATATCTGAGTGATCATTTTCCTTCTTCTCAAACATTATTCTCAAAGGCCTCACCCACACACTCAACATGCAAACATGTTACAAGAGCCGCAGCAGCACTAGATGAGAGTATGTACAGTACTTTTTTTTCTGTACGTACTCTTTGAAGAACAATTAACACAAACTGAAGGGCAAAAAATATACTCAAACTACGAATCAGAACCCAGGATGGTGATAATTGTAGCAGCTTTTTGTCAAAATGAATGGGTTTTCTTATGGAGTTCTTTTTTAGATTTAAAATTAATTTCCATACCTATGTTTAATTTTAGATTTAGATTTTTCAGGCAGTACTTATTTTTTTTCCTTATAAGACTCACTTTTACTGGTAATTTCAATATGATAGAGCAGTTGACTTTTCCTATTTGCCTAAAGATTGTTTGGTGTAACACAAACATTTAAAGTTTATTTTTTATTCATTTGTGCACTTAAATCAGTTTACATCTAAAGAAGTGGTAGGCATTTTCATCATGTTGAACAAATAATCATTAGTAATATTCAAAATTGATTAGCCTCGAAGCTTCCTTAGACATCACTCCTACTGTATGATCATTTCAGAAGTAGTAGGAATAAAAAAAAAACATTTCTGTTTCTTTGGTGCTCCATACCACTTGTACTGACCTGTGAAATATCTACTACTGCTGTGTCACGAAAAGCAGACAAAATAGAGCCTGGTGTCTACAGTGGTATGTTTTTTTTTTGTCTCTTGCAAAAAAAGTGCCAAACCCTGTTATTATAGTATGTAAATAATGTTTTTAGAATTCCTTGTTAAAATTTTTAAAAGAAAATATGTATGTAGAGGGCTTACCTCTTGTATTGTTTACATGTAGTGAAATCTTAGTAACTGTCTCTAAATTGTAAATCTTCTCACTCTTTGTAAGTGGTCCAACATGGAAATCAGAAGCTGGCCAAAGCACTTCATATGAGGTTAACTGTTGATTCTCAGTAGCACTCTGACTTGGGAGGATGTTGACAGGGGTTATGGCAATCAATAAGTAGCCTATGCATTTCTTTTTTTGACTAATAAGTGAGATGTCCCTTCTGGAAAATGTAACATTTCATACAGCCTTTGTATATAGACTAAATCTTGGTATTCAAGTGTTTTAACTGGTTTCATAAATCTGAGTGAATAAATAACTCTTAGATTTTAATAGGAACAGGTGAACTGATTTTTAACTGGAACTTATGTTGTGTACTTTACACATTTGCAACATTTATATGCATTGTGGCTACATCATTGTATTTCTGTGAAGTTAACCTTTATGATGGTGATTAGAAGTACTCAGCAGATGCGGCTGGTTGGCTGGATGGTGAACTCGCCATTAAGACATTATGCGTGTGGATGAGATGTTTATTCAAAACAGTATCCCTATATGCAAACCAAATCTATCTGTCATTTTGGACACATTGAAATGAATGTAATTCATGAAGTCTCCAATAACTTTCAAAATGTTGCTTCTCTTCACCTGTCATTTCTTTTCTGAATGGAATGGCCAGGAGCTAAAATTGGCCAGTCTTGTCTTCTCTAAACTGGCTTGTGCCTGAAGACCTGAAGCTGTGAACTTGTTTGTAAGTTTTATAAATCTTGGTAATAAACTCTGTATTAATTTATTTGTCTCTGTATTTATTTTCCAAATGGACTAGTCCAAGGGTGTTCATTGATAATGATCTTCAGCCACTTAAACCAGTGACTAACATGAGCGTATTCCTCTCTTTTATGATGGTTCTCAAAATGATCTTTGAACAGGTAGATGGCTGCTTTTCCTGTAGAATCATAGGGGTGCTGGAACCAGTTCCTGTTGTTGGGTGAGAAAGGACAGGTCTGAGCAGGTCAGCAGTCTATCACAGACTTCATATAGAGTCACACAACCAGTCACACATTTTAGCTGTTTACAATCACAAATTAACGTAAGTGCAACAGGCAACTCTAGGTCCGACAGTGCTAACCACTAGACGATCGAGGGAAAAAACGTGGTTACGTTCGAAACAAAGTATTATCATTTATTGTTGTGTATTTCGTCTTATTTTATAAATTACACGGATGTATTTTTGCATGACGTCACCCGGCCTGCTGTGGCGTCATATCCGTGGCGACGGTTTGCATTTCCCGCACGAACTGAAGCCTTGACGAACATCTATAATTCACTAGGTAATAGTTTGTGTGTGGGGTCATGTATATTTATGTTTCTAGTATATAAATGTATGTTATTATGTAACACATTGATCACTTATTTTTCACTGCCCGTTGGAGTGTTCATATCTTTGGAGCTCGCAAGGCTAATGTTAGCTTCGTAGCTTAGTGGGGTAACATACTAGCGTTAGCTAGTATTTTCTAGGGCTTTCCTTGTTTACCAGCCAAAGTTATTAGTTTTATGACATTATGTTTATCGTGTAATGCGTAGCAATGAAGTCAGAAAAGTTAGTGCCTACTAAAAATAGCCGTATCCAGATAGGTTAACGCAGCTACGCTAATGCTATCTAAAACCTAAAACAAGGTGTGCCCAATCGTTACCATGGCTTTGTCTCCGGTTTACAGACGCTGCTCAGTCTGTCAGCTTTCGAATTTTTCCTCAATTAATTGCCAGTAACGTTATAATTGACCCTACAAAAATTGTTAAATTTCTGATTAGATCGTTTTAGAGTTTGTTTTCTAATACTTAAGAATTGACTGGAATAAACCTTTATAACCCACAAATGAGAAACTTAAATGTTACAGAGCTCAATATATATGTTATTAATGTTGATGTATTGTTCTAACCACCAATATTAGAAAGTGTAGATCAACTAATATTGAGCGTCATGTCTTAAGTTAATATTAGTCAACTGGAAACTGCAAAAAAGTGCACAGTTTACTGTCAGTACATAACTGTGTTTATATATAAATACATAGTATCATACATATAATCTCTGAAATTGTATGCAGTGAAAACTCCCCCTCAGAAGTCCCACTAGTCCGTTCGTAGATGACATCTTAAATGTTCATATTTTATCTCTCCACCAGTGTCAAACTCAATAATATTTAATAAACAACCATATATAACATCCTCATACTTGGGAATCTGAAACCAGCAAATGTCTCAAATGTTTTTGCTTGAAAAGTGGGCAGTTCATTTTCTTTTGGTTAATTGATTAAGAATTTGTAGCAAAGTGTGGCAGTCTTAGTGGTTTGTCACTGAATAAGAACAAAATATACAGATGGCAATAATGGAGTTGTGTCTTAACTGACTTTCCATGTTCTTTATCCCCTCAGGTCCAGAGAGAGTTTCACACTGAGAAGACAAACATGGCTAACCAGTCAATGGAAATCATAACAAAGGTTCTGGAGCAGTCAGCTAAGCTGGTGGAGGAGCAGGTAGATGCACAGTTGACCAAACTGAACGAAATGGATGAAGATGATCTGGAGAGACTGAAGGAGAGGCGATTGGAGGCACTTAAAAAAGCCCAGAAACAGAAGCAGGTACATGGGTTTTGCACAAGTCTCATAAACCAAGTTGTATCATTAATAAAATGTTATTTATAGCATCATGGTCATTTCTCTTACTTCAGGAGCTTCTCTAAAAAGTTGCTTTTAGCAGCTTTGTGAAACTCTTAGCTAGCAACGTTTACATCCATTTAGAAGGATTACTAGTGGTAGGATGAGAGCCTTGTTATTATGGCCCTTGGACTACATCAGAACTCCAAATGGATTTCCCTGGGGAGAAACTATTTACTGTTGTTCACTTCTCAAATCTGTCATCAAACAAGACTGTATTTCTTTATTGTGCTTGAATGTTAAAGTATTTAATCTTCGTTTTCTCTTTTGAAGGAGTGGTTGTGTAAAGGCCATGGAGAGTACAGAGAAGTCCCAAGTGAGAAAGACTTTTTCGGCGAGGTCAAAGATAGCAAGAATGTTGTCTGCCACTTCTACAAAAATTCCACCTTCAGGTGAGTCCACAGCCAGTGTTATTATAGATATATTTTATTATATCCGTATAGGGCTGCACAATAAATAGAATCGCGATCTTGATTTCAATCTGTACAATTACATGAATGCACAATGCTGCGATTTATATAATGAGTACATGGATTGAAGCAACAATCTATTATCTCTCATTCACTTTAATTTTACCAGATTACTAATGTAAGACTGGCTGCTCAGTCTCGTTAGCTTAAAAAAACAGTTGTATAAAATATTCCAATGGCCAGGTGATGTCTGTATCCACTTATTTAGCTCGACTGCGTTAATAATGTTGGTACCACTGTCGGTTGTAATAACCCACAGTGCGCAGCACAGACCACAACAACAGCGGCCCAGGGGAGCACATGGGTGGGCATGGATGTCGAGTTGGGCGACGGTGAACTGGGAGCCGAATAAAGCCAAACACGATATCACATGTATGTGTCACACCATGTGACAAGTCTACACAGAGATATAAAAAAATCACTGACTCTATAAATACTGTCGCAAAACATTATATTTGACCATATTTGACAGTACCAACATTATTAAAGCAGTCGAGCTAAATCAGTGGACACAGGCTTCACATGGCCATTGGTAGGGTTAATTGATATTATTTTTAATAGGTTACAGAAAATATTTTATACAGCTGTTTTTTAAGCTAACATATATTAACCATAGGGTTAAGGATATCAGAATAAAATAAGTTATGCATAGAATGTTATCTATGTGTCACATAGGATAGCAGGAAAGGCCCATTTCCTTTAGAGCAAATTATAAGTAAAAATCTTTTGTTAGAAATAGTTTCTGAAAAACACACCTGTCTTAGTTTTGACATAACTATATCAATATTAACAATGTGTTTACTGTAATTTTGCAAGTGCCCTTTATCATATCGCAGTATTGATCACAATAATCGTAATATGACTTTTTCCCAAATTGTGAACTTGTCAGTGTCCTCTGTCCCCTACACACAGATGTAAGATCCTCGACAAACACTTGGCCATCTTGGCAAAGAAGCACGTTGAGACCAAATTCATTAAATTGAATGCTGAAAAGGCCCCGTTTCTGACAGAGAGGCTGCGCATCAAGGTCATTCCCACACTGGCTTTGCTGACAGACGGAAAAACAAAAGACTATGTGGTTGGATTCACTGACATGGGAAACACAGATGACTTTCCCACAGAAATGCTCGAATGGAGACTCGGTTGCGCAGATGTTATTAACTACAGGTAGGACATACAATGATTTATTTATCTTTTAAAGTACTTTTTAGAATCAGAAAATCTGATTCTGATAACATTTAGAATTTGGGGTAACAACAACAGTTCTTCTAGCCTAATGTTGACACTGCCTTATTTTTCCTGTTCTAGTGGTAACCTGATGGAGCCTCCCACAGCGACGCAGAGATCAGGCACAAAGTTCACAAAGGTGGAGAAGAAAACCATCAGAGGACGAGGTTACGACTCAGATTCTGATTCCGGAGATGACTGAAAAGCATTGACAGTCACCTGGTTTCCTCTCTCAGGGCTACCTCATTAATATAATCTAGAAGACAGCCCATCTAAGTTTTTTCTTCTGAACTCCTCTCAGTGAACCTGTTCATTACAAATTTCCCTATTTTTATTTACTAGACTTTTAATGACATTTTTTGTTTCAGCCTTTATTTAAAGAATTGTCTGTCATGTTTTATATTTCAATGACATACATGCACTTCAAGAGAGACTACACATTAGATTTTAGTACTTTTCACTGAGCCACTGCAGTCACGAGGTAACAAGGTTAAAGCTTTTTAATCTTGCTGTTGATTTGGGTGTCTTTATTGGACACAACCTCTTGAATTACAGGTGTGCTGATGTAGGCAGTTCTGGTGATTTCATGTGTTTTCTTTTAATTTCGTATGTCTGTTTGAACAGAAACCATGATGCATGTGAGTGCCAAGATCATCTTTTGCATTCAGAATACATTTTTACACGTTTTCATGTAGCAAGAGTTTGACTTAACCAGTGTAACTAATAAAAAATATAAATTGAAATATTTCTACTCATATGATTTTGTAAACTTTGTTGAGTGGGGCTATGTGTGGTGACAAAACTCAATAGACCAATTATAATAATTGCTCAATTGTAATATATTCACTTTTTCTGTTTAGATGATGTCATATGGAGGAGCAGATGGACAAAGACAAAAGCCTCTGTACTATAAGAAATCACATCATCTGATGTGCTTTCATTACATATTCAGAGCAAAATGTTAATGTAGAGAAGACAGAGGGAAGTTCAATTCTATTCACATATAATTATACTCCCCATTCTAGAACCACTGGAAGCAATTCAATTCAACCTTCAAACTCCTGAAAGTAGATGTAGCTAATTGATGGATTTAGGATACTTGTAGGTAATATGCAACTGTGACAGCCAGTCTTCTGAATGAGAGCACGTGAAAGGACCCTGCCTGTAAATTGCCACTGCCTGACTCAACTATATAGTGAGAGAGACATCCTCCCCACAAAAAAGTGTACATAGCATGAATTTAATTTTAAAAAGTTTTTATTTGATGTTGAGTTGCATTTAAGAAAGAATCTGATCCATCAGTGGTTTTATGGAAGTCGTCATGGAAAACAAAGCCGCTCTACACTCCAGTTCAAATGCTTGCAGTTACTTATTACACAAAATTATTCAATCAACCTGGAAAACCTGCATCATAAAACAGCAAGTCCACATTTCCTGAAGGACTTGATAAATGATTTCCTTTTAGGACTAATGTTTCTGAATCTTGAAAGAGTTGATAGCAACATTTCTATCTTTAGATAGTCCAACTATCTAAAACACACTTCATACAGTTACCCTCAAGTCTGACTGATGCCTAAGCATTTTCTCAACATTGTAGAATCACATAGTGTAGCCTTCCTTTCTGAATTATTTAATTTATTGACAGTGGAGCTAAGATTCGATAGCCTTGGGCTCTACAGGTTGGAGGAGGCGACGGACAATCAGTTCTCCTTTGCTGTTAATGAATGTATCAGCCATGTCCTGTTCAGCAGGGAGCCCATAGGGAGTCTTCAGTGGCTGGATCCTGAGGGATTAGGGAAAAAGATACAGAAAGGCAGATAAATACAGTTCATTCAATTAACAGACAAATTATTTTAATAGGTATTTATTGAATGTTTTAAAACAGATATGTCTTCATGTCTAACTCTAGTCATAAATCTACGTCGGTCGTGTCAGATATTCTTTTTACCACATTCTTTGATCATTTGCAGTCATCTTACCTCACAAGGTGTTTGACAAATTTTAGTTGGCTGTTGACAGCAGGTGTATTTTTATGAATTACAGGGACATGTGCCTAAACGCAGGACAGAAAGAACAAAGTCAGTGGAAAAAAAAAAACCCAACAATTTGAACAATACAAATTTTATAGAAATCTCTCTCTAGAAAATACTGTTATCAATATTCTTGGTGCTGCTGTAGAGATCAGAAGTACAAAATTGTAATCAAAATAAACAAGTTTAGGAATCTCCCTTCAATACTGCTCTCCTAGTCTAATGAAGTGGTTTCTTCAGTGTACAAGGTAAGGCTGAGCTGCTGTTTATACAGCTTATCAGGTTGCTAAATGTAACTCTGCCAGAGACACAGAATGAAATCGATGTAATATTCACAAAGGAAATTTGATAGGAGGCTACTACTGAACATGTACAAAACATGATGATAATGATAAAATAACATAATTAAAATTCATTCCTGGCAGCTTTGATGAAGCACAGAAAAGATAAACTAATCTGTTGTGGGCTTTGAACAGAACAGCAATAAGAACTTTACCTTCTGAAGGCCCAGGTGTTTCACCATCTCTTTCTCCCAGTACGGTCTTCGCATCACACTTTTGACTCGTGTCACTATATGGAGTTTGTGAGGCTGGTCTGGATCACCGCCATATTTTTCATGTTCTTTTGACCTCTCAGCAAAAAGCTACAAAGAAAAACAAACACTTTTAATTATTTAGACATGCATAACAAAGAGCCACAATTACTACTGTCTGTTAGGGGGTCCAAAGTTGATAATGAACCCATCCAGTTTACTAACTATGAACCACGTGCATCAAAAATATAAACTGAAATGAATACATATATACATATACAAAATACATCTGCATTAGTTGGACTAAGGTGGGTCATTGTCCAAAGTGTTGCAGCCACACCAGGGATTGTGCCTGCTTACCTCTTTAGGGATTCTTGCTTTGCTAAATTTACTGCGTGCTGACACAAACCATGGGCATGGTGACAAAACTGAAGCTTCTCTCAGGATCTGTAAAATCACAAAATCAGAGTAAAAATGTGACTATCTGTGGTAACTTTCTATTTAATATCTTTTGTATTTTACTCTTACAGTTTCCCTATTAAATATATCACAATTACATGTTGGTAAGACAATAAAAATAGAGACATATTTATTATTTTTGTCATGTTTAAGTTTGCTGTAACTGATTATTTTTTATTTTACAAATTGGCAGATAAGTTTGAACATTCAGAATAGCTGTAGTTGAAGCAGACAGAGTTGGGAAATGTTCTGAACATAAAATTACTGTGATGTGTCTTAAAACACAGAGATAAATAATGTTATATTTCAGGTGACAAAGGCAGAAAACGCTGTCTCTGATTTAAAAATAGAAAAAAGCTTTGAGTCTGAAACATTAAACATACTGTGATGTTCTCACCTTGGTCGGTAGAGAGGTCAAACCACGACAGATACCTGACATGTTTTATTTCCAGATAAAGATGAACGACCAAAAGAAACTCCTAAGCATGCACGCCAAGGTTACAGCCCTGCTGTCCTAACAAATAAGCGTATAACTAAACACTAAGCAAAAAACCCACAATTTTAACAATATTAATATTCTATTCACCAAACGTACACGTATGATATGAAGTTTAGAGTTGAAAAACAGCGTCGAAACGGGATATTTACGGAGACATCTCCTCAGTCTCTCCTCCGTGAAGTCTCTACCGGAAGTGTTAACGCGTTACATTAAAACTGCACCGATACGACAAATGTTACTTGATAAAATTTTTAAAACTTTACTTAAGATTAAAAAATAGTATAGTATATATTTTAATATTGTATATTATGAAAGTATATATAGCTATTTACGCTCGGTGCCTCTGTTGAAACTATTCACATCTAACCCTCATACAGTATTTTGTATCGTGCAGTTTCCCCCGGAGTTATTTTCGCGTTGCACGCGAGTAGCTATCTTATAGGAAAAGTAGCACCACTTCATGTAGTGACTTTCCTGACACTCGTTAAGCATGAAAATCCTGCTGTTTTTCTAGAAACATATTAAAAATCAAAGGACTGACAGAGCATGACCCAAAATCATGTGTCAGGGATGGAGACGTCCGCCATATCTGTCCTAAAGCGGGCAGTGGAGCTGGATCATAGCAGCCGCTTCCAGGAGTCTCTGGTCTGCTACCAGGAGGGTATCCAGCTGCTGATGGACGTGTTGAAAGGTCCGTGTGTTCCTGTCTGTTACACAGATACAACTTTAGCTAAATAAAGAGACTGAGCGTCACTTTCTGTGTTTCCTTCCTTCTGTGAGCAGCGGTGAAAGATGAGTCAAAGAGAGGCCACTACAGGGAGAAGATAAAGGGATATATGGACAGAGCAGAGCAAATCAAAGTTCATGTGAACCAGATGAAGGAAGGTAATGGTCAAAAACACTGAATTACCAACTATATAAAGTGGGCAGATAACCCATTAAAGAAGGCCAGGTTAGCACAAAAATGAGCTGTGGGCCCCTATAATTTCTGTAACACACATTAATTTTTGATTATGTCACTTTTGCTATTGTGTTTCTCTTCAGTCTAGAAGACAGGAGATAATACTTAAGATTTTATGTGCTTTATGAAAATTTCTCTATCTGTCTCATGTCAGATGGGAAATACCATGAGCAGATTAGAATATCAGAGGATGCTACTGGTTACAGTTACGAGTCTCTGTTCAAGCCATACATCACCAGTGCTCTCACCGAGGTCTGGGTGGAAGATCCGTACATACGACACACCCACCAGGTAAAAGCATCCTTATATAATATTTGCACTATTTATGCTTGAAATGTATGCTTTCAATAATTTTATATGTTAATGCAGTATTACAATAGTTCCTGTTTGTTCCTAATTCTTAAGATAATAGTAATTTTATCTCTGAACACATCTCATCACTTTTCTCTGCTGTAGTTGTATAACATCTTACGGTTCTGTGAGATGCTGCTAAAAGCATCCTGCAAGGTGAAAATGATCCATCTTCTCACTTCACAGGATGAAGTAGGTTATTTAAATACTGGGGTCACTATGTAGTTATTGTATAATATACTCTGTAGTCTCTCCTATTCAGTTTATGCTGTTGTTTCACTGCCTTCATCCTGTGTTGCAGGGAGATAGCAGCCAACAGATCAGTGCTCTGGCAGAGCTGAAGGAGAGCCTCAGTGCTCAGGGAGTAACTCTGGATCTCCAGTACTCCTCCACTATCCATGACAGGGAAATCAGGTATGGCTGCAACTTTTTTTTTATTTACAGCAGAGTCATTAACTACAGTTTAATATGTGGTGTTAACCTCCATGTTTACATTGACTTTTTCATTTTTGTGTATAGAATTTATGGTAGTCATCCAGATTGAATTTTGTTTTTAGGTTTGACAATGGTTGGATCATAAAGATTGGAAGAGGACTGGATTACTTCAAAAGACCAAAGGTGAATCCATACTTCAAAAACAGTAATCAGTACTCATCTATCAATTTCTGTCACTGTCAAGATAGCTGTGCTGAATGTCTGTAATCAACCTGTTCAGTTCTGGTTGTAAAACATGTTCATTATGTCTGACAGGGCCGATTCTCTGTTGGATATTGTGACTATGACCTCAGGCAGTGCCAGGAGACCACTGTAGACATTTTCCACACCAAACACACAAAAACTCTATGAGACTCATGAACTGCTTTTGTCCTAATTCAAAGGAATTTTATTTGCTCACCTGCCCTCAAAACATGCAGGTTCATATGATCAGCCTCAAAACCAACTGTGCAACTGAGCAATTTTTATTTATGATATTATTTCATACTGTTTTATCATTTAGTTTTTTGTCTTAAATGTTCTTTTGACTTTTTTCCTATAATTATGGTGGTCTTCATGCAAGGTGCCTTTAAGGGTGTCGTATCACCATCTGGTCGAAAAATACCTTTTAAAATGAAAAATTACAATAAAAGTGCTTTAATATCATAAAATGTCTGTGCTTTACGTTGTGTTTCACGTTGTATCAGAGTCACAGAAGCCTATATTAACAGCCTCTCCACATTAAGATATTTTTTTGGTTTATTTACCAAAAATATACTAACACATTTTATATATTGTAATTTTAACAATTATGATGTGTGTCCATAGTTTTCACTGAATTTTAGAGTAAATCTACAAAACATTAGTGCTGCAGAAGCTTTGTTATTTAATAATTTAATATAAGACTATTGTTTTTATTCAGTCTCTTGTCCACACCTTTTGACTGCTGCTGTCTTAATGCTCACTGCTCTGAAAGAGTTAAAACAGCTTTGGAATAGTTGGCAGTCTAATGTTTATATATTAACTTAACATGGCTGTTGGATTTCTGGCTCACACTATGGAGTCTGGTTAATAGGTAAAAAGCTTTGATGTGTATAATATAATGAGATCTCGTACTTCTGTATACGGTATTTGACTGAACGTCCGCTGGCATTTGCAGAAGTGTTGAAATTTTAGTCAATATGTCAAATAAATCCAATTAAAATGTAATAAAAAAATATTTTCTCAGTATCGACATTTGTGTGCGAGCGCTTATTAAAGGTTCATGGGAAACTGTTTGAGTTGAATGATAAACTCTTGTGAGTTCAAACAGTGCTGTGATCGGATTATCTATCGGCCTTAATCTCGATATATGCACAGTCCTCATCTGGGCTCTGAGAGGAATAAATTATAATCCATCAGAAAACCATGTGAAACAGAGACAGTCATAATAGTAGTAAATGTCAATAGTGGTGTTTATGTTGATCTGAAAGGACAAAGCCTGCACTGCAAATAGCAGTCAGTGCTGTGTCTATGTATAGACAGCTTGGCAGGACAACATTTTAGTTTTATGACACAACATATCAGCTTTAATCACATTGTAAGATAACACAAGCTTCCATGCATATTGTCATTTAAGTATAGATTACTGGTTATAACTCCATCAATGAAAGGAATTCAATAAAACCACATCCCAGACTCTTATGTCACAGTCGTCTGTTAGCGTGCTGCATGTGGTACGCTGCATGAAATCCAGATGTCACCAGCTGAGTTTATATTCTGCCAGAGGAGATAAAGATTTGTGTGATGAGAAGCCTCATCAGAGAAGCTTTTTCCGGCCGCATATCCAGACATCAAAATGTGGATGCAAAGGTTTGCTTTCCATTTCCTGCTGCCCTCCCTCTCACTGATTGTAGCCCAGTGGCCTAGATAGTGTTTCCTTCTGTGAATACTAAAGTGTGTGAACATGCAGAAACTTGGATTTACTGCTGCAACACTGGAATAATTATTCAATAAGACATTTTGTCTTTTTTTTTAATGGCAGGGAAAGTATTTTTATTGGTTTAGATTATTTTATGTTTATTTTACTTTTACAGTGAGGATACAGAAAATAAACTCCTCAGCCACTAGGTCACTAAAATACCAAAATGAAGTCTTTGGTGTAAATGATCAATCATGTGTTTCTTACCATGTACTAGTTCTTAACTAGTGACGGGAGGACATTCATGGCTATTTATTTAACTTTTCTAAGACACACATTTACGCACACGCTCTCACACACGCCTAGATTCCCCCCTGTGATCGCTGGGGGTGTAAGCAACCTGGTGTAATGTGTAAACAGCTCTGTGAGGCATAATTCCTATTCGTCTGTCCTCTTTCCAACTGGAGCTTTATTTTTTTCCCTCTACTCTCATTTCTGGGCCTAAAATCAGGTTAGCGTTTTATAAGGAGCTTAACGCAGAGGGCCACAGTGTGCCACTAATGTAATAGAGTATCTCTCTCTCTCTCTCTCTCACTCGCTCTCTCTCACTCGTTCTTTTCTGTCCTCCTTTTCACTTGATGCATTTGCTTACCCTGTCATGAAGTGACCTTCTCTCTCTCTTTATCTCCCTGCCTGCTTTTCTCTCTCCTTGCACATCCCTTGTTCCTGTCCCTCTGCATCTCCCTCCAGCTGCAGATGTGGACAACACAAGCCTAAGGTTTAAACACTGGGACAGTGACACTGTGGAGACAAGGCAACACAGCGTAGAGAGCAGGACAAACAGGGAAGAGGAGAAGAACAGCTGCTATTCGACTTCAGTAAGTTTGCTTCATTTTTGCTCATTTTTGTGCTGGACTGTGTGTGTGTGTTTAAGCAGGTTTTCGCATGGTGAAGGTGAAGTATTCTCCCTGTGAATCTCAGTTAAATTTTGTGCTGCAGTACACAGTAGGAGAAGTTTTCGATTAAGCTGCTGTTGTGGATTATAGTGCTGTGAAATCTTACAAGGATCTCTCTGCATTGTCAATAATCCACAGGATTGTCTTGTGTTTTTGTTGGGCCTGTATCGCTTGGCTCAGTGGATGGACAGGCTGATTTATGAGCACTTTAGCTTCACTGATGAAGCTGAAGTTGAAATGTATTTGTTGGACAAGAGGTTTAAATATTGTGTGAAATGTCAAATATCCACATGTCACATGCAACTTTTTGACATGCAGCACTATGTGCATAAATGCTTTTCAATATGGTGTGCTCATTCACCTCAGCCAAGAGAGCTGACTGAGGTGATATGAGAGGCGCAGTGTGGACTTTGTATGTTTATCCATAATCTGACACATCTTGTCTTATCAGACAACCATGCTGTACAGGATGAAAGCGTTGTTTACACCAGTTCCCAGGCTACACAAGGAGAACTGTATGAAACACAGAAGATGGTGTATGCAGATTGCAAATATAACACATTCCCCAGGGCAGTGTACGTGTAAGGCTGTAAAACAAAGGAAACAAGCTGCCTGTACTAAATCTGGCATTCAGAAGCACATCAACCGAGTCACGATGTTTGTCAGGCATGTACTGCATAAGAAAAGCTTCCTGAGAGTAAAATTTTAGCTATTGCTTTGTTCCCAAGTTACAACATGCAGGCTGATCTACTCTGGGACAATGTGACATTTACATATACACTGCTATATTAGAAATCTTAGAACCTCCCCTATAACCTTCATAGTGTACCTTTTCTTGATGAACTGCACTAAATTTATTTTCTTCAGAATACGCCTCTTGTAAAAGCTTTGATTATATTGTTTTGATGTCAAGGAGTTTTCACACCACACCACACCCTGCCCAGCAACGGTAAAAGTTTGTACAGAGCCTGATAATGTCAATAAACCTTTGAACCTGAAGTCCAGTGGCACATCTTCAGCTATCACATGAGAACATTAAGTGTATATCGTACCAGAGAACAGAGAACATGCCACCAGAGTATTCACACCACATTAGGTGGCTCTTGCTGTGTTTGAAAACTGTTTGCCTGCAGTTTAAATCTTCCCATTAAGTGTGTTTTTCTTAACACTATCTCCCGTTGTTTGTTCTGTACATTTTTCAGAGATCAAACTGATGGAGTCTTTTTCTGGGGATACGGAAGAAAGCACTGAGGATGTTGCAGGTGAGATTTTCGGTCATGATGTTTTACATTGACAGTGTGGTAAAGAGAAAGCAAATGGCAATTAAAATAAGATTTTCTCAGCATGACATTTAAATACATGACTAGCATACACAATTTATTAATTGAGAACCATTGATTGTCAGTGATAGAAGATTCTATAGCATATATTGATGTACGTGAGCTGCTGTGACCTGGATTTGTCTCCATGTCAATCACTGTTAGGACGCAAAAAGTCCAAACTCAAGTCTCTGAAAACCCGTCTATTCGGGAAGAGTAAGAAAGCAGTTGGAGAGAGAAACGCCAAACTCAGCCAGTCAGCCAGTGACATTACTGCAGGAAAGGGACTTGGATCCAATGAAGATTTGGCGTGAGTGTCTACATGATAGTAACTCTTCTAAATGTTGACTAACAGCCCCATTTTCTGTCCTCATTTGCATTGTTGTTTCATTACGTTACTGTCTTCCTTCTCCGGCTACCATAGATGCTCGGAGGGAATGATGGGATCACGAGCATTATCCCATGACAGCATCTTTCTGGCTGATCAGGTCTTGACAGATGCTGAACCTGCCAAGGTCTTATCCCAGGAGAATGTGCACAGTAAGATCAAAACTCTGCAGGTACAATCTTTCTTCTAGACATGTTGCATTTTCGTTTTCATTTCACGTTTACTGTAAATTTAGTAAAAAGTATACTCTGGTATGATAGATGAAGCTTCAGCAGCAGAAGCTGCATCTGGGTCCACCACCTTTAGTTCTGCCAATCAGACGTCCAGAGGAACAATGTAGTCGTTCAGAGGATGACTGTTCTCCTTACAGCCCTGCTGAGATCTCAGGAGGTGATATTGCATCTCAAGGAGCCCTCAGCAAGGTAACTAATTATCTCACAAATGATACCTAAACAGTTTTCTACATAGCTGCTCTATTCAAATTCACTTAGGACTTGGACGGGATATTTATATGATCTTGAGTGTAGCTTCTGAGTAGATTCATCATCATACACTTCCCAGATGCATAGCCTCAGTACTGTATATTAGCCTTAATTTTCACCATATGTTATGGCTAACTCTGCCATTACTTTCAGAACAGGAAGTAAAGAGGTGGAACAGGTATTAAGAACATGTGCACATATCCCCCATGTCTGCCAGGCAGTGCAGTTAAAGTGTTTTGTGTGTTTGTTTGATTGAGAGTCTGTCTTAAATTATGAAGGTCCAGCACCTTGCATGGAAAATGATCTGCACTGTGAACATCTGCTTTCGGGGGTTTAGTTCTTAGATTAGTGTTGGTTGTTGGTTGATTTAAATTTTTAACTAAGGGAGATGATAATTTGCTTATATATTTTTTTTATTGCTAACAAATCCCATAAAAAGAGGGTGGCACTTCAGCACCAAGCCCAGTCTTTTCTGTTGTTAGATGGGTCACAAATATTTAGTCTAATTAAAAAAAAAAACTATTAATGCCTAAACATCTGGATACTGTGTTTTTTTAGCAACAGGGATAAATTTAGCATTTTCAAACACAGCGCACTAGCAAGTATTACAGCAGCAGGATAATGAATGAAGGATTGTCTTAAATAATGCCCATATTTTAATAAAGAAATCAATCACTCAGGTCTACTGTTTGACTCACTAATGTGTGTTTTTTAATTACTTATTAATTAATTACTTGCAACAATAGAGGTCACAAATGATTCAGTTTTGTTTGCAGAATATGTTCGTAATACTACTTTTTGTTGTCCTAAACTTTCATATACAGCGTAACTATATGCGTTTTTGTTGTTTTGATCTTTTCAGACCATATCCCCAGCATCCTCTAGTCCTCTTTCACCCATCCCTAAACCTGCTCTGACCAGATCTGTGCCCCTGACTCCAGCTCTTCCTTTGCCTATTCCTAACTCCTCAAATTCCTCTCCTACTGTTGTTGAGCCACCACTGGACTTCAGTTCTCCAGCTCAGTTCACCCCCTGTCTGGATACTTCTGCTGCACGTCATCGGATGTCTGTCAAGCCCAGAAACCAGAGGGCCAGCACCAAGAAGAGACTTGCTGCAGTGAGTGACCTTACCTTACCATTCCCTGAAGATATACAGCACACATCACACTGCTTTCAATTTCCTAACTTTGTATTTATTTTTTTGTTTTTATCAGACTGATTCCATGTCTTACTCACATACCCTGAACAATGTCAACCACCCTGAGCCTGTGAAAGAAGAAGAGCAGCAGATTGGTACACAAGACGAGGTGACACTAGAAACAGAACAAGGACAAGCAGACATTCATATCCTATCACAGCTTTCTTCAAAATGCCCAGAGGTGGCACCAGTTACATCAGAAATGGCACCCAAATCATCCAGTCTAACTTCCCAACAAGACAATGTTCCTCCAGTGACAGTGCCCGCTCTATCTTCTGAAGTACTTCGAGTTAAGCCTCGCAGACCAGTGGATGTAAAGGAACGGCCACATTCATCCTTTATAGAGTCAGAACTGAAAAATAAAAGAGAGGGGGAGTTTGAGATACAATTAATGTCTCATGATAAGAAGAATGCTTTAATAAAGACTGAAGACTCCTCCAACCAGCCCTCAACTACCTTTGGCTCCTTGGTTGCATTCAGGTCTTCGTCTTTTCACCAGCAGGTTGTAGGTGAGATAGAAAGCACAAGAGGGATAAAGAGAACTGCCCAAGGATCTGGGTCTTTCCATTTCTCCCTTACCTCCACCAAAACCCGAGATGGAGAGAGACCCAGATCAGGCAGTTTTGTTGGAGCTCTGGAACAAGCTGAAGCCAAGGCAATAGGGAGAACAGATAAACCTTTTTCAAGCATGAAGGAAAAGGAGGAACTGAGAGACTTGCAGACTAGAGGGGGGGGCTATGCTATGGGGCGACATAGGCAAGAGGGAGCTCCACCTAAAAGCTCAGTACTTTCATGGGAGAGGAGGGACAGCTCCAACAAGACAGAGCAAGTGACAGTATCTAATAATGTAACCACAGATACAGGCTCTATAGCAGTGGAGGAGGCAGACAGCAACCAGGAGGTGGTGGAAGAGGCAGTGGAAATGCAGGAGGTTCAGGAGGGAATAGGAAAAACACACATGTTTGGTATTAAACTACGCCCGACTTCTCAGTCGATGAGATTTCGATCCGATGCCTCTTCTAGCCTTCATTCAAAGCCACCAGTGTGTGAGGAGCAAGGGGACAATCAAAAAAGACAGGAAATAAGTGATACAGTAACCTGCACTTCTAAAAAACTGCCAACAAACATCTCTAGCCCGCCATCCACCACTGGAAACATCCAAGTGACAGGTGAGTTTTTCTCAACATGTTTAATGTCAGGTTCACTTAATATTAAACAATTGCTTACTCTATACTTTGTTACTGGCAAAGGTTTAAAATTGCAACCCACAGCAGTTGTTTTCAGTTCCATATAAGGTTAAACATTGCACTTATGCACACTCTAATGCTACCACTGGAAGGAGATAAGTTTCACATATAGTAAATAATCTCTCTAGAGTGATAAGATTTTTACTGATTAAAAGGAACCTTTGTACTCATTAACTTTAACAGTGCTGTCAAGTGTGTCTAACAGATTTGTGTCAATCCTTAGATGCACATCCATCTGGCACCTCTTTTCCATTCAAGAATAACCTGCCACCCTGCATTATGCCTACAGAAGTCCAAACAGCCTCCTCAAACACCAGACAAGTTGAAACGCCTGTTGAAACGTCTCAAGAGCCCCAACCTGCCCCCCAAACCACCTCATCTGAGGTGTCGTGGATGAGTTTGGCAATGGAAAAGACCAGAAGCCTGCAGCAGCTATTTACTAGTAGATTTCCCAGAGATTTTACAGCCGTGCAGAACACAGTTAGACAAGCACAAGTGCAGACAATGAATCAAACAGAAACGCACAATAGAGCACAAATGCAGACACAGACGCTAAAAATACAGCCAAGTACAACACCAGTACAGACTGCAAATCAGCCATCAACTGATGCAGTGAAAGCAGAAACAGTCCAAAGTACAAGTCAAACACAGTCTGTCAAACCATCGCAAATGGCACTGCAGCAGAAGACATCAACAACGTCTACGGGTCTGTCTTCTAGAGAGCCACAAATGTCAAAACAAGTCAGTGAATCCCAGTCTGCACCACAGCCTGTATCTCATCTACCTGTACAGACCAACCCATTGACAACTCAGTCTCCCTCACGCTCTTTTATACAAACTGAGACCTCATCTCACTTTGTCCAAGGTTGTGCTACTCAGTCTCTTGCACAGTCATCCCAGTCTTCAGGACAGCATGACACACTTCAACAACCCCCTTGGAGCAATCGAAGTTTCCACCGCACCAACCAGCTCAAACCCACCACTTCAATTTCTACCACCCAATCAGCCACAGCTTCTTCCCCAGTGCCTACCATGGAAAAGGGGGAAAGACAAGCCAACATGCAAGAAAAAGAGAGTTCATCACTACCAGGAAGACGACCAGTTTGGGGTGGGTCAGTAAGCGAAAGAGCTGCTTTTATGGAGAAACAGGCAGAGTCGGCCAATCCACAAGGAACCAAGGGGGTTTGTGGTACTTCTTTGTAACTGTCTTTCATACCATGTGTGAATGTAAATGAGTTAATGGATAAGTCAAACGATGAAAAAGTAATCTCAATAACTTCTGACTTTGCTGCCCCAGAATCAATGCCTTGCTGTTTTCCCCTTTGATGGTATTTGTTGATTATTAATGAAATTCAGAATTTCACCAGATTTATCCTTTAAATACAGTTTAAATCCAACTAGGTTAACTAATATTGACTCTTTTTCTCAGGTGGAACTAAGGAAAGCTCAAACAGAACTGCAGGCAACAAGTGATATCCCTGACTTGACCAAAGATGTGGCTCTAAGCAAGGATATAAAGCGGGACGGTAAAGATGGGGTAAAGCCTGCAGGTGGGTTTATGCACATGACAACCGTAAAATACTAAATTTCAGAAGCTAATCTAAGTATATTCATGTGCAACATGGTGATTCTTTCAGAGTCAAGCCCTGTCAAAGTTCCAGACAGGCCTCGTGAGGACAAATGGCCAAGGAAAACTGTGGCCTCTTCCTCACCTTCATCATCACCCATACAGCCATCAGTATTGCAGTCCATGTCTGAAAGCAGTCAGCCATCGTGGATGGAACTTGCCAAGAGAAAATCAATGGCCTGGAGCGACAAGACTATGGATTAACAAGACAAATAGACAAATGTGTAGGGTATGGAAATAATAATATGGACAGCCCTGCAGACAAATATTAGCTTTATCATAGTTAATTAGTTGAATGTTTGGGTGACGGAAAGACTGTATGGTAATTTATATATTAAGACTGTTGTGTTTGAGTATTTAATTGTATTCAGTTGTAAAGTGTAACGTCAAGAAGAGAGTATATTTTGAAGAGTTCATTATAACCTCTTTCCACCACAACCACATTAAGATAAAGGGTATTTCCTAATAATGTTTTATGTGATTCAGCATTTTATTGTCGCTACTACTTTATGATAACTAATAAAAATGTCTAAAATTAAGTGTGACATTAAGTGAATTAATGTAAACTGGCTCAGGAGATGATGTTTACTGAGTAATTGACTTCATATTGCTTAAATCACATCAGAAACAATGACTGATAAGAAATAGAATAGTAAATATTTGTAACTAAAATAGTTAACAAAAAAAAGAGGCTTTGATCACTCTGATAATGCATCAGATGAGAATGTTAAAATCTTATCTAGTCTAATCTAAGATGTATTAAATGTGTAAGAAATGGCTTCTGAAGAAACAAACAAAAAATTATGAATCTGAAAATTATAGACCACCTATACTTAGAACTAAACCACTCTTTAACTGAGACATTTTGACATGTCACAGAAAGAAAAGCACAGCTTGGTATATTGTTTTTAGCTGCTTCAGTATCAGCGTCACGTGATTGTTTATGCACATTCTCCAACATCTAGGTCATATTATTCCCAAAGGTGGTTTATTTGGTGGCAACTAATTCTGCTATTGCTCATGTTGACAGTGGCGGTACCAAAATTTTTTTCTTGGGGGGGCCAGGCAGGGGCACAGACTTTAGAGGGGTGGCACACTAAAACGACTTTTATTTGCATTTTTTCTATTGCTAACACACTAAAATCTAATGCAAAGCTGAACTGCAAAAACGGACACAATCTCTCCTCACATTTGTAA
>JAUYWH010000013.1:7877233-7895942 GCA_034779795.1 Ctenopoma multispine
TTTTGGGGTTTACAATACTTTTCTGTAGGGATTTTACATGGTTTTTGTGTAAATTTCACAGCCATTTCTTACAGTGTTGTTACATGTCAGTGGTCCTTTTTCACCAACATGTCCATGTTTTTTGAGCAGAACCTTGACAAATACACCATTTGTATGTTTGTACTTACTGTACTGCCATGTAATACTTATCACATGACTGCAGAGTGGTGTTTATTCACTTTATTCTTCTCGTTCACTTTGTGACAGTTGTTTTACAGAATTACAAAAGACTGCTGATCAAACCTTTTAATCAGATGTCCTCATATCACAAAACTGAACCTTTGGTAGATGAGAATGGACGTAAACTTTGCAGAATGTATGAATGCATGAATGTTGTTTTATCAAGAGTAGCGCATCTATCCAGAAGTACTGTATATGTCTGTGTGTTTGATTTAACACCCAGATGTTAAATGTCCATTAAATATCTGACTCCTCATTCCTCTCGTGTAGCTTATGAGTAAATCTAAATAAACTGAGTAAAGGGATCGAAAAAGACAAGTTTCAGAACAATATCACAAGATAGAATGGGTTTATGGAAACCAGGAGGAAGGAGAGTAGTATGCCAGGATGGAAGTGTAGATAGCATAGAAAGACAATGCTAAGAAAAGAGGCCAGATGCAAACAAAAGGCAGGAGAGAAGAGATTTTAAAGCTCAGTGGCAGAGCAAAGCCACTTAGCCCTTCCCCCACTACTCATGTTTCTAGAGAGCAGAGAAGAATAATAAGATTTAATGGATGTACTCCAGACCTCAGGTAGTTTTAATTGCCTAATGCATTTTATGTATCCATCCAGTCATGCAGTGACTATATACAGTGTAGTAGATCCACAGGTCAATCTATTAATTGAATTTCATAGTGATACCACATGATTTGTTAAAGATGGCTTGTTTTCCTGTAAATTAAGCTTTTTCAAATCAAGGCCAGATTGTCTGTGAAGATTCTCAGTTATCCAGGTGAAGTTATCTGGAAGTCGAGTCATGGCAACTGGACTGGACGTCTTTCTTGTTAGGTTGAAACTTAAAAAAAACAAAAAAACATATCCAAATAGCTTTGTCAGAAGACAAAGCTACTTGGATGAGTAGTGAAATGTTTCAACCTGTTTCTCTTTCTCTGGTGCTCCATGGGTCTTGTTGCTTTGCACAGTGGGATTACAGGTGCAGCCTGATATCAACAGGCTTGGAGTCCTAAAATCAAAGGGCTGATGTGAAGATGAAAGTCTGTTTTAGTTTGAAGCTGCTCTTTTCATGATGTTTGGGCCAAATGGCAACATCTGTCTGTGTGTCTTCAAGATCAACAGTCATATGGAACAGCACAGTTCTGTGTAAAAGGGGCACCAGAGCGGACTGCATGGACAATAGCTCAGTCAGAGAGAGTGATGGACAGAGGAAGATAAAGCAGGCCTGGGTTTTGTTGTATTTAAGGGCTCTTCGAAAGGGCACAATAAATTTACTGACAGAAACATTAGAGACTGGCCAAATACACAGAGAAACCCACAGCTGAAATTTTCTTTGTACTCTCTCTGTAACATCATCAACAAAATCAAATCTGTACTAAAACTGAACTTGTTTTTTAGGCAAGTCAGTAAATGCTACATACTTGTTTCTAAATTAATACCATCTTCATGTGTATCTCCAAAAAGATATTTTAATAAAAGTTATTTATAATTTATGTTGTGTATTATAAATAATTATATATTATTTTGTGTGCTTTACAAAACACAGTTGTTAGGTAGCTGCCATTTAAACTAAGCTAGCTAAAAATAAACACACTAATTTTAACATAAAAAAGTGATGTAAGTAACAAGACAGACTCTTGTCATGTCAAGTGTAAGATGTCTATGATGTCAGTCCTCCACAGCTCCCTTTTCTAAGAATTTCACTGTCTCTACATCATACTCGCACCACAACTGTTAAACGTCTTGTTTCCTGATAAGCACTCACCAAATACTTGTTTCATCTTAACATCAGACGTACAATAAATTTCAGTTAAATGAACAGTTGGTATTGGCAGTACATTGCTGCTTTTGAGTGTTGAGTCATTGTTGGCAGTGTCATCATGTGGTACTGCAGTATTTAAGATATTTGAAAGTAGGTTTGTGAGTGCAATAATTTTTTGTATAATGGGAGAAATCCTGGTTGAAAAATTGGAAAAAGTATCTGTCTTCCTTCCCTCTTGTTTTGAAGTGCTCCACAGATCAAATGCACTTCCCTTCAAACTGCTCTAGAAAATGTGTTCAGAAACAAATTAAAGTTGTATTAATCAATGAATCTTATGAATATAGACAAAGAGTGTTCAACATTATACCACACTGACCAACAAATGTTGCACTCTTAAAAAACATATAATGTGTGTATTCTCAGGTAACAGTCAGTTAAAGTGCAGAATAAAACAAATATCTCTTCTCTCATCCTATAAAAGTAACACAAAAGTAAAATATAGGCTGTAAGTGATTGTTTAAATGTTTCATACATTGTCAAAATGTCCAATCACTTTGTCCCCTTCTTATGTACCCTACTTTGCTTTTATTTGTCTTGCAGAGAAGCTGATAGCTTACCAGCGGGAATTTCATGCCTTGAAAGAGCGTCTTCGTGTGGCAGAGCACAGGACGCTGCAGCGCTCGTCTGAGCTCAACAACATTCTGGAGCAGTTCAGACGCGCCATCGCTGAGACTAACAGCAGCAAAGATGCCCTAACAAACTTCTCAGGTAACTGACAAAAAAAGTCGCATATGAGGACTTAATAACCCCAACTAAGCTAATAAACTCTTAAAGGCAAGATGATTTTAGATTTCAGAACATTGGAACCCAGTGTTATTAGAAGACAAGCTCAGATAAAGGAAATGCACAGAGGAAGGCCTGTCTAAGAGATGGCTTGTTTTTAATAAAAACAAAAAATTAAACAGATTTTTTCAAATTAAACACATTAAAAACAACGAACAAAAAAACAGACACATTAAAAATTAGCTTTTAGTCTTGTATTTCAAATAGAGACAGACAATTTTAAAGTGAAAATTTTTTAATTGAGTTTTAGTATCATAATTGCTTTTCAAATTGAAAATGATCTGTTTTATTTTAAGTTTAGTCAAGGCTGATATTATGGTTTCTAAAAATGTTCAAGATTTAGTTAAAAAAAAGTCATACATGCTCATACTAAATAAAAAAATCTGGACTACAAACATCTATAGTAACAAACTTCAGCAGACTGTAAAACATAATTAACCCAAACACCATGAATAGCCAAAGTCCTGTAGCCGGTGAATATTAACATTGTCAGAGACAAAATATTCTGTAGTTGAAGCGTGGCTGTTTTTTTTAGCACTTTAGGGCGAATAGCATAGTTTTACTGTCATCATCTGATGAAACTGATACTTAATGTAAGTTGGTCCTCCGTGCCTACTTTCAGATGAGACACAGAAACTACTGAAGGAGCTTGCGAACAGGAAACCTCTCCAGGTGCCAAATATCTACCACCACCTGCCTCATCTTCTCAACAATGACGGCAGCTTGCACCCAGCCGTGCAGGTTGGTCTCGGCCGTACAGGAGGTGAGAAGCATATAGATACTTTTATACAATTAGGTACAACAGGAACAACCCGGATTGTTTTAAGGCCTTTTTCTCCAGAATATGTATGCCTCTCTTAAGCAAACATGGCAAAGCCCCCAGAGATCCTAATTACATCAAGAAGAGAATCAAGTCTCAGGTTTTCAAATGCTGGATACTACATAACGAGTATCTCCTCTGGACTGAGCTGTCCAAAAGTGTTGCAGAACTGAAAATAATTATAATGTAGTTACAGTATCATTCTCGGCTTTTCTGAATTGTTCAAATATGTGTGTTCAAATATTTCTTGTACTCCTCATTTGTCTACTATTATTTTCTCCTGTAGCAAACCAGTGCCTCACTGTTTTTAAAAGTGTTCTTCAGAGACCATTTACATAAGGAACATAAATTGTTTAGTCCACTACTGCTTCACTCTTGTTGTTTTCTTTAACCCCATTTTTATTGTAATTAATTTTTCTTTTCACACACTCAAGCAGCAGCATCAGAATGTGACCTCAGTGATATCAAGTTCTCTCTAAGAGGATTACTTATCAGGCATTTGGAGTGTGATATGTGGAGTGAATGTGGGGTGCTAGGGAGTTCAGGGGCAGCTCAAATGGTGTTTCCACATTCCTAATGACAATGACTGAGGGAAGGAACAGAGGTCCCAGACAAAACAGAGGACAGGAAGGCGGGGCAAGATGAGAACAAATGTGAGTTTCTTGTTGCTGCCCTGTGAGCTGTTTGATCAATGAGTATTCCCACAGGAAACAAGAAAAATAGAAGGCCTGTCATTGCCATCTTTCCTATTCATTGCCAGTTTGTCTGGTCTTTTAACAGATGAAGACAAGATTATAGGTCTCGTTTTGGCTTTCTCTTAGAAATGAGAGAATGGCTCAGTTCATGCGGAATTTGTTTCTGCCTATTGTCTTATTCTCATCAGCTCCCCAGCCCAAGCCACTGTCAAATGTGTTCTCTGGAGTGCACAAGCAGGAGGTGGAGGTGGTGCTGCTGCGCAGTGAATGTTGATCTGTGCAATGGTGGCACAGAGAGAAGCAACTGGTGCCTAGACCTTTTGCAGAATGATTCTGCAAAGGTTTGCAGTGTGTGTTTTGTTTTTTGTTTCTTTGTACTGGTGTCTTGGTTGGTTTAGTTCTGTAGTGAAAACTGAACCCCAAAGCTTTTCATATTCTGTGTGGTTGTTGGTTAAAATTTAGTCGTCTTGTCTTTTAAAAGGCAAACCTGCTCTATGCAAGTAGGGATGATCTATGCCTAGCAATTGAATGCAACAATGCAGCTGATTGTGAAGCTGGTGGTTTCTGAATTTTGTCTCCTGGCTCTGTTTGTTCTTTCATTTTTCAAATTCAGTAATGCATTTTTAGGCAGCTGCACTAGCATAACTTGTGATGTAGTAACCATGTATGCCTAAACTATACTAGCACACTGCATCCACTCTGTGTGTATATGCAGTAGACAATGTATATTTCACACCCCCAAAACATAAGGCAAAACAGTTGACAATAGTATTAACCTTCTATTAACTGCTCATAATTCATTGCTTCATTCCTTCACTGGTTACTAAATTAGATGTTTTGCTCCTGATGTCATTTCTTGTACACTTTCGGCAAATGCTCCAACATAGCAAAGAAACCTGATTATTCAGTCTGAATGGCAGGAGTTGACGTCTCAGTTTTGTTAACTGACATAAGATATAGATTTTACATATTTATTCACTGTCAAAAACAACATACAGTTGTATTTCTGTGCGGGCTCCCTGCTGGATTACTAAAATGCAACTCTAAAGAACAAAATAGGACATGGTTCTGTTCATCTGTGAGAAGCAGGCACGTCAGAGCAACTGATCAATGCAAACCTCTGCTGAGTGGTACATTTTAGCACCAAGTATCTGCTCATAGGGTGATTGATCAGACCTGATGTACACATATTGTTGACATTGGTTTGATGCCCAAGATGTGGGCGTCTTGGGATTGATGTCATGCAGTCTCTGTCTGCGTTTGCTTTTCACTTACAGCCTGTTACACTGTGAAGAGTATTATGCAGTAATAATATAATTAGTATAGTATAATTAATACTGTGCAGATCGATTGTTTATTTAGTAAACAAACTCCTTAAGTGATATGATTTCAGAAATTTAGAATGTGAAAGACGAGACCATTTAAAGAAATTACATTCACTTTTATAGGGGAAGATTTTTAATAGGTGGTCCACACATCTTCATGTACGGTTTAAACAATTACACACGCTGGATTTATTTTTCTCAGCATTGGAAGCATCTAAACACGGATCTTTTTATTTTTATGTCAAGTCAGTTCTTTTCACTGGGAAGTGGACAGAAATGTAGATTGTTTTGCCTTTTTTTTTTTCGTGAAGGAGATGAAAGGATGGCAGAGTGAAGCGTGCAGGCTGATCAAGGGACATGAGGAAGGGCAGTCCCAGCATCGGTCCTGCTCATGCTTCACTTGCATGCATTATCACTCATTCACTGTCTGCCACCCTCCCTTATTCTGTCACTCTGTGTCTCTTTTCCTTCCTCCCACATTCTCCTTTCATCCTCGACCTACTTTCTTGGTGGCTGTGGTGGTGGTGGGTGTCGCTATACGACACGGAGCTCAGTGTGAGAAACACAATGCAGAGCTGGAACAGATTCTCCACGCTGCCCAGATTACTCTGGAGGATTGCACTACTTCTCAAGTCCACTACACAACTCACTCATTCTGCATCTTATGTTTGTTTTGTGTCTTTATTGAAGCACCTTGTGTTCTGACAGCCTCTCAGTCGGCATGTATCTCTTTAAATTGTATAACCACACATAAAAACACACGCACATATCAGTCCCAGTCCATGTATCTCACAACCATCACTATCTCTGTGGGGCAGGTTCTTTGCAACAACCATTAAGGCAGCACTTTACCTTGTTTTCCTTTTCTCTGAGAAGGCAATTTTATGCAAAACACTATGCAAAACTGCCTTCTGTAGATTGTGACCCTAGATCTTGATTTCAATAAATGGCAAGTGTACTGTGTATAGAAGGAAACAAAGCAAAACATGAAAAGGAGAGCACACAGGTTGATAGACAATTACTATGCTGCTGCCTCGACTTATTTTTCTTAACCATGAGGAAAATGCTAATTTAGTGTTAGATAGCCAGCCTGATGATGGTGTTCATCCTCACACCAGTGTGGGCTTGCCATATACTCTGCTTTCTCATTTTCTCACTTTTGTTTTCACCGGGGAAAGTGATGCTTGTATCCCACTGAGTAAAATTAAGTGCTTTTAACAGTCAGTTGTGTTTTTCCAAAGTGGTGAGGTTTTACCGGAATCTCTCTATGCACAGAAGAGCGTATGTAAGATGTAAAAATTCAGCAATCAGATCGCAATAGATTGGTGTAAATTTTCTCATACAGTGTGGAAATACAGATGCATTACAGACTGCCTCTACCAGTAATCCTTCCCACTGCCATCTGTTAGTCTGTGCATGAATTTCTGTTCTTGTGGATTTAGGCTGGTGTGATCTGTCGTTGTCTAATAGCAAAGATTATTTAACTTCTGATCCAGTTGATTAAAGAACCACCCTTACAGGCTTCGACATTTCATGTTCTCACCTCATATCTTCAACTTTTGCCAGTTACCATGGTGATGGGGATCCCCACAGTGAAGCGAAAGGTGAAGTCTTATCTGTCAGAGACACTGCATTCGCTAATCGACAAGCTGTCACCAGAGGAGAAACTTGACTGTGTTATTATTGTCTTCGTTGGGGAGGTGAGATATTCACACAGTAGGAGTTATAACAAGATGAACTAAGAAAATAGTGATAAAAAGACTTGTTTTTCTAATGTCTGTCGCTTCCTGGTTTAATCTCTGCAGACTGACCTGGAGTATGTTCACAGTGTCGTTGCCGACCTCGAGAAAGAGTGAGTATACTGTATTTCTCTGAAAGAGACGCAGAAAGGTGTGCTGTAAATGAATGAAAAGACATTGTTACCCTCCGAAAAATGTGTGGGTATTATAATTAGTCAACTTTTTTTCCTCAGGTTTTCTACAGAGCTGAGTTCAGGTTTGCTGGAGGTGATCTCTCCACCAGCTGCTTATTACCCTGACCTCACTAATCTCAAAGAGACTTTTGGAGACTCCAGAGATAGAGTCAAGTAAGCAGTTCACTTTGGCATGACATCTGCGTTATCTGTGTTCAATGCTCTGACTTTAATTAGGCAAAATGTGATAGAAATCATTATGGAAATCATGGAGAAACAAGCCCTGGGAGAAAGGAAATGCAGGAGAGCTGTGATGAGGAGTGCAGAAAAAGTAGATGGATGAGTCAGGGGGGAAGTGGGACGGAGCGAGCAAGCGAGAGCTTTTAGGTAGGCTGCCTGGTACTTAGTATTTCACAGGCATTTCTCAAAGTCAGATCAAGGTCATCAACAGCAGCACCTTCTGCTCTTTCTCTCTGTAGTGCTCACTCTTATTATCCTCTGCCCTCATCTTCTTTTATAGTCAGCCTACAACTAGATTCATTAGAAATCTGTTTATGGGGCTGTTTGCGCTGACTGCTTTTAGCTTGTACTTGGGTAATAGCCTTTAGGCCCACAGGAATATGTGTTATGTTTGTGTTGTGAACACAGATGCTTATGATGGTCCGTTACAGTTAGTATCTTGTCCAGCATGGGTGTGTGGTATACAGTCCAGACTGTTAGCATTTATTTAATTTTTCCCCAGACTGAACTTCACTGCATTAAATATAAAAAAAAATATATGGACTATTAAAGTATTTTTTTTGTAGTAAGTATATGGGGGATATACCCGTTTTAACGCGCAGTGTCTAAGTTTCAAGGATTAAACCGAATTTGGACATTTAACTACTCCAAATTTCTTGGTCAGCTGTGTGTGATTTCAAGATTAATTTATGTACAAAGGAGTTTGCATGTGGCTCAGACTTGACTGATAGTTGCCATTTAGATTGTGGTGGTAAAGAGGCAAAGACAAATTTATCAGAGATGTCAAATGTAGTGTGTTTGTCAAAATCATAAAATGACATAACAAATATATATATATATATATATATATATATATAGCAGGTGCACACAGGAAAAATGTAGCTCAAGGAACACAAGTGAAATCTTTATTACTTTACACAAAGTCAAGAATGTTTATCAGGTTGTAGGCAGATGTTTCCTTCTCAACGTATAAGACAAAGACTTCCTGACCATAACCACAGGATTCACCAAAAGATGCATAAAAACCAGAAAGGCCAGCTTGTAGTTCACAAAAGCATACCAGTAGAGTTATAGAACAAAGCTCTATGGAATCTACATCTATGAGAAAGGAACAGCTCGTGACCCAAAGCACTACCGCATCTGTCTGGTGGTGGTTCTGTTTTTACTTTTTCATGTATGGCTTCCAATGAAACAGACACACTGGTATTTATTGATGATTTTACTGCTGTCGATAGAAGCAACAAGATGAATGCAGATGTGTATAGGAACTTTGTGTGCTCAGATTCAACCAAATGAATCAAATGCAATTGACAACATTTCACTATACAATGGGAATTACAATCCTAAACAAAAACATCTGAAGCAGCTTTTCGTGGTGAAAGAGGTGACGTATCTTTGATAAAGTGAATCCGATCCCAGTCTGAATGAGCTGCACCTCATTCAGACTGCTTCCTCCGAACAGACTAAAGGCAGACAGACCCCACGACAAGCAATAGATGAAGCGGTCTGCGGTGAAGGGATCAGCAGACTTGATGAAGTGCAGAGATATAGGTCTTCTATCTCACACACAGATTTCTTTATATTGATGTAAACCTGCCCAAGTAAAGTTGAAATTTGTCACTTTAATGCCATTATTATAAGTTAAAGTGCTGAAGCTTTTGTACAGGTGGAAGGACAAATGCTGTCCAAATGCTTCAGCCTGGACTGTGCCATATTTTACACACCTAAGAAATATGTGTTTGCATTCACCCAAGTATTGAAGTACTGTATTATTGCATACCCTCATGGCTGAAAATGCAGTAACACTGAACCACCTGACTCACTTTAAGGGCTTATATATGCAGGACTTTAATTTTGTGGCATTTGTTTATTTGACTGGTGTGTTAAAGGTGCATGATTATGTCTCCTTTCTATTTAGATGGCGAACAAAGCAGAATCTCGACTATTCTTTCCTCATGATGTATGCTGTAAGCAAAGGGGTTTATTATGTTCAGGTATGTCCAAATAAAAAAAAATAATGCGTTTAAAGAAGGGCTCCGTTGAGCCAGTGTAAAAGCATATTACTAGGCATATACTGGTTTGTTATGTTTGGAGCATGTCATACAAAATTAAAGCATGGCAAACACATGAAACATGTGTGTTGTTGCAGTTAGTCATAAGAAACAGTGTTTTCTTTTTTTAACTGGAGCCAGTTTCACTTATTCTTAGCCTAATCCTCTTAGCACTTATCTGTTTTCTTGGCTAAACAAGGCATCCAATTTGGGAATGTTTATATTAATGTTTACTCTTAGCAGATGTAAAATGCTAACACCAGCCATGCACAGTTTAGTTTAACTGTGTTGTTAATCTGCCATCTTTCTGTCTAATGCATCGTGTGGTTTCTATCCTTTGCGCTCACCTGGAGGGAGGAGGTATTATCTGTCTGACATCTACTGCTAGTTTAGCATAGCAATGCAGCAGTGTTGTTTAGTTTAGATCATGTCCTTGTCTCAACATAGCTCTGTCAGAGTCTCCTTCCTGCTTCCTCTCCTCTCCATCAACAATAACCCCTTTCTGTTAAAGTGTCCTCCTCTGTCTCCTCATTTTGAACTTTCTGTGCCTGTGTTTGTTCAGCTGGAGGATGACATTGTGGCCAAGCCCAACTACTTTGCCACGATGAAGAACTTTGCTCTGCAGCTCTCGTCAGAAGACTGGATGATCCTGGAATTCTCACAACTGGGTTTCATTGGTACAATCCATTAAGCACCCGCTCACTACCACTGCATTCACCAAGAACAGATCAGTGTAGTTAGCCTTCAAAGCTGAACAGTGGCATTCCTGGCGAAATTGTTTTTATGATATGGTTTACCATCCACTTGACTTATGCTGAGAGCCTTACAGTGTTTATGATAAACAGTCAAATACAACATGGACAGATCTGGAGCAACCAGAAAAGTTAATCTGAAAATTATATTGATTGCTTTGGAAATTACATCATAGCAAAGTAATATGGTTTGGCAGGGAAAAGCAAATCCAAATTAGGCACATCATTACTAATATGTAAATGATGAATAATTTTTATTTGTTTCTGTTCAGCTTAAGTGTGCTCAGTAATGGCACTGTCGGTGATCTTTTTGCCAGTGATTAATTAACCTGATTTACTTGATGATTTAATTTCCTTTGTAACTTTGTTTTAAATTATTAATTCAAAAAAATACACTTGTAATTGTAAACAGCCGCACTAACTATAATTCAACCTGATTTGTTATTGAGAATATTTTATATTTGTCCTCTGTTCTACTCTTGGTGACCGGTTGTCAACAAAATATTTATTATACTAAAATTGAACAGTTCATGTTGAAATGGAAAAAATCTTCTAGAATATTCAGTTTGCCTGTTGTATTTTTACTTGTTGTGGACATTTGTGTCTCTCATGTCTTTATTATACAATCAATGAACGCCTATAAACTTTAAACATCTTAATCCTCTTTTTTTCCCCCTACAGGCAAAATGTTCCAGGCTCCAGACCTAAACCTTATTGTTGAGTTTATCTTCATGTTCTATAAAGAGAAGCCCATTGACTGGCTGTTGGACCATATTCTCTGGGTCAAAGTCTGCAATCCAGAGAAAGATGCGGTAGTCAGAATAGTTCATCTATGAATTTTGAGCACATAAGGGATGTAAGATGAATGGGTGTCTCATCCGTACCATTCCTCTTTTCCAGAAACATTGTGAACGTCAGAAGTCCAGCCTGCGTGTGCGGTTCAGACCCTCCCTGTTTCAACATGTGGGACTCCATTCTTCTCTTGCTGGAAAGATCCAAAAACTCACAGTGAGTCTCACACCCTCACAGTCATTTATTTCAATAAATAGTGAAGGCTGCTTCCTTTGTAGAAACCCTGACTTTCCCTCTGTGCCTGTTTCTGTAGGATAAAGACTTCCTGAAACCACTGCTCCACAAGATGCATGTCAACCCGCCTGCTGAGGTTTCCACTTCAATGAAGGTATCACTCCAGACATCCTATTTCTTTATTATGGAGTTATCTGTTGCCTGGTTCAAAAGAATTTAAAAAATGGCCTAAATTGTCGCTGATCAGAGTGAAACAAAATGTGTATTGTGTCACTTAGGTGTATCAGGGTCACACGCTGGAGAAGACGTACCTCGGAGAGGACTTCTTCTGGGCCATTACTCCTACTGCAGGAGACTACATCCTCTTCAAATTTGACAGACCTGTTAGCATAGAGAGGTAAATATAAAGAAAGGATTTAATAATATTATTTTCATTATAATTCAGGTTTAACTTCAGTGTGTGTATCTGCGCATGTGTGTCTGAGTCTCCAGGGATCAGAATGAGCTAATGAGAGCGATCTAAAAATGGCACTCTCAGGCTAGCTTCCTTCTCTCCGCGGAGCTGGCGTAGAAAGGAAACAAGACAGTGAATATAAAGGGAGCTGATAGAGAGACTGAAGGCTTGGCTCAGCAGGCCTAAAAGGAAGTTTATATTTGGTCTTGTGGAGATGTGTGGTGATTGTATCGACTTCTCTTGTAAAGTTAATGTTAGGACAGCAAGAAAAGTATGAGAGACAGTCAGTCAGTCAGTCAGTCAACAAGTAAGGGGAAGTCAGTGGGAAAGAGGCCATCTAGCGTTCCACTGTCTGATTCTGAAGTGTTTTGTGTCTGCATTTGAGTGACTCCAATTACACTGGCTTAGTCTGTATTGCTGTGCTGATTAGACAACATCTGGTGAAGAGATACAGGATTCTTTATCATCTGTCACTGCCTCTGTCTCTGTCACGTCTACATTCTTGCTCTATCTCCAACTCTCTGGCTGTTCAACGTTTAATATAAGCACCCACAAACAAAAGTGAAAGCAGGTTTCGCTTAGATGTTTTTTACAAAAAGTTAAATGTGATGATTTAATTCTTGTTTTAATCTATCAACCATTAATCTCCAATCAAAAGCTACAGTGCTGTGAAAACGTATTTACTTTGAGTTATCTTTGTGTGATATTAAAAATAGTTCCAGCTGAATCATTTTAATGTGACAAATGTGCAAAATAACTTTTTCTTAAATCATGAGAAAGGGGGCAAATACTTTTTCACTGTACAAGTGAAGCCCATATTTCACACTGTGCTTATGCTTTGTGTATCCAAATCATCCTGGAGTTGCTCTGAAATCTACTGATATTTCACAGCTTTTCCTGTATAAAAAGACAAAAGAATTGGACTGAATATTTTATTGTTTAAAAACCTGTAGCTGTGACCTGAATATGAGATCTAAGAAGCACAAGCTTTGAGATTTTCAGTCCTGATAAACACAAGGGATGGATGTACTTGTCATTTTTTCATTTCATGCCCATCATCTGATGTCACACAAGTGAATTGACTGACTATATGTATTTGTGTGGCAGCTGTCATTGGGGTGCAACCATTGGAGTGTGAAACCATAGATATAAATTTTAAAATCTAAACAAAAATTCTTGATTTGATTGGCAGGTTTCTATTTCGCAGCGGTAACCAGGAGCACCCAGGGGACAAGATCGAGAACACTACAGTGGAAATACTGCCTTCTCGGGTAGGAAAACACCCGCTCTCTCTCACACGCGCACACACACACACAGTCTATCACCGTTCTGTGGTGTGATGTGCAAATGCCTCTGATTAGATTACACTGAGTGGTAGCTCTTAGGCGCACATCACATTGATTATTGACAGGAATGTGAGCGTGACAGAATTGTTTGCTCTGCCAGCAGCAATACATTTCTGACACTGATCCACAAATCCAGTACAGACACATGAGCTAGCTATCTATTCAAAGCATGCTCAAATGATAAATTATGTTGTACATTTTATTCTACCTTTCACCTTCCCCTATGTTTATATGTTAGGAAGCTGGACTGCAGACCAAAGAGAAGTACAAACGAACAGAGGACCGTTTTTACAGAATTGGTAAGTGGATTAGTCTGGATAAGTCTGTTTGGCATGTATGTTACTGCATACAAACACTTTCTGCTTTATTCAGTCACTTTCTCTTCTGTATTATGTTTTATTCCCTATGAATATGACAGCAGTACTTCATATGTGCGTGTGTTTAAACACACAGGTCAGTTTCAGAAGGGTGTGGCAGAAGGGGCTGTAGATCCTTCCTTCAATCCTGTCATGGCACTACGACTTTCTGTTCTCAAAGACTCTGCTGTGTGGGCCATCATCAGTGAAGTAAGCCAGTCACACACAGCACCTGACAGGCTACATTCACATTACAGGCCTCTATGTTTGCAAGTGACAAAACTACCAAACTGCAAAGCATGCACAGTTTTACTTCAAATATAATCCTGTTACATACAAGAATAACGTCATTTGTGCACTAGTTGAATCATAAGCATGGATGTCATACTGTAGCTATGCTTGCACACAGTCTAGGATTGTTTGTTGTGGAAGTTGGCAGGTAATAAAGTGATGACAGTGAGAAGAAAAGAACAAAGGACATTGCTGCTGCTGCTATCACCTCCTTATTTTAACTGAGCTGTGAGGTGCTGACACTGAATGCTGACTACAGATAATATGCACATGTGCACAGAAGTGACATATTTAAAAACATGACTGTTCTGACTGCTGTTGCATAGTTTGGATATGGGGCTGGGACCAGGGCCATAGATATATGTAAGTGGTCAAAGTATGATTACTTAGGGTCTTCACACTGGCATTAAAAATCAGGTGATTCATTTGGAGGCAAAAAAAAATCATGAATCAAACCCCTTGAGTATGTAATTTGAACAAAGCCATAATCTCTTATTCAGTCACATGAAAAATTCCACTTGACTCCTTGTTTTAACCCACTAACACATGCGATGCTCTATTTTCTTCCTGCAGATACATATAAAGAGGATAACAGGCTGATTGTCCTCGGAAGGGGGCACATGAATCATGGCCCGTGGGGGACCAAAATCTCTTAGACTGCTATTGCAGGGCCTTTGGAACCAAGCAGCCAGCAGTAAAACAGTGAAATGCTTAGAGTCCACTAGAGTTGCTCATCTGAGCTTGTCTGAGGAACGCCACCTTTGTCCCCCGCTGTTTTTAACGTACCTTATTTTTGCTTCTCATTAATCGATATCTCCCGTCTTTCTTCACCTCTTCCTCACTCTTGTGCTCTTAAATCATTTGTGAGAATGTGAATACTACTGTTTAAAGGACAACAGCAGAGTGTGAGGAAGACGTTCGTTCCCAGCTGTGGCTCCCAAAGTCACTATGCTGTTCAGCAGCTTTGAACACAATCAGAAAAAGGCCTAGATGAACAAGGACAAATCATCACATCTTGGGAGAAGCATTGGCATATATGCTGCCAAATTCTTCTGTTAATCGATGCTGCCACCTTTGGGCAAGCTGGGGCATTGCACTGTCACTACCGCCTCAGTAAAGCCCATGATGATCAAGAATGTTGTCATGACCAGTTCTTTGTTCTCAGCAGAGAAAAAGGAGCTCTCAACACCAGCCAAGATTTTTTCCTCACTCCTAAAGTATTGTAAGCCACACTCAAATAGCCACACTTGTCCTGAAACATAAACTTGGGATGAGCCAAATGTTCTAAAATCCTGCCAGTAGCCAGTCAGTGACAACTTTGACCAATGGCCCAATTCTGTGGTAGTAACCTCGGTCCATTAAGACAATACGAACCATGACACCATATCTATCTCACCTCCTGTCTGACAGGCTGTGTATGACCTCAGTGTCCATTTATAGTAAACCAATCAGACATTGCCTTGGCGTCATTTTCCTGAAGGAATATATTGTTATATTGATATATTATTACAGCTATGACGATCTATGAAGGTGATTTAATTTATTTGAAATAAATCTTTTATTTGTACAAGAGGTAAAATATATTTTTATTCTATTAAGAGATGTTTATGGTAGTTCAGAGTCTGTTTTATTTGTGTACTGTTTTTTTTTGTTTTTTTTCCCAAAATTGCTGGTGTTTTAATAGCTTCTTGTGAAATTGAGTTGTCTTCAAGTAGCTCAGTTCAGTTTGTTCTAGTTTCTGTTCAAATGACACGTTAGAAGTAGAACAAATAATTTTCATTCCTTAAAAACTAATTGGTAGGAGTGGTGTGAATATTTTCTTTTAAGGTAGCTCTGGGTCAGAAGTGGAAAATGTGCCTTAAATTCAGGCCATCTCAACATCATTCCAGTCTGTTCCCTCTCACTTTTGTCTGCTCTTTGCTGGATATGGTAATACTGTATTTTGTAAATAATACATGCAGTCCAATTAGTGATTGGATGGCTCAATATCTCTTTATAATACTGAGAGAAAGTGGTAAACAAGAGTTTTGTACCAGATAACAGCTGAAACAGACTGGTTTGCACTGCTTTTTCACTTTACCATCACACCCTTTGTGATTGTATCTATATTTGTTCATTTTTCCACAGTTGGTGTTCATTTCACAGAATCCTCCAGATTCATTTTAAATTATTTTTGTCCAGTCACATATCTGTTTGTTTGTTTGATTAGAAAGAATATTGAAACTACTGAGAATTGCAGGGTGCACCTTTATGGTATGATCGGGCTGAGATTGTGTAGTACTTTCACTGATTGTAAATCTAAAAAGAAAAATACACAGCAGCAGGTATTTTTCTTTCCCTCTCTCACTGGCTGATGCCTCACTTAATAGTGTATTGAAATTTACTGTTATATTTTTGTGTGGACATGAAACTTAATTTCATTTTTGTATATGGGAGTTGTTTATTCAAGGGGATAGATTAGTGCCTTTTCGTGATGATAGTGGGACATTTATTTATAATTTTTTTGCCAGAGGAGACGCCTCCACCCCCTGATCGAACTTCCTCAACTAAATCAGGATATTTTGTTAGAACGCCACTTTAGGTTCCTGAATTGAATTGCCCCTTGTCCAGCATCCTTTTACAAACTGAATATATAAAATACCACAGACAGTCATGAGATCTCCTTACTGTATTTGTGGAAAATGGACAGGAGACAGAAAATGAAAGGAACTATTCTCTTGCTGACAATCCCATACACCCATCAGTCCATGTGCCTTCATGTACATGTGTGCCTGCCTCTGCTGATTTTGACATCATTTTTCATGGACTTCTTTCAAATAAATGATAAAAAGTCGTTAGAAATCATAGACATTTTTGAGTTGTGTTTTGTTCTGCTTGCATTACTCATACCATCTGCATCACCTGATTTGATTTCAGAACAGCGTTAAAACATCAAGGTGAAAGCAAAACTAAAGCCACTGCAGATATAGACAAGAGAAATTCAACGGGAGTAGCCTCTTAGCTAAGTGACACATGAAAACTACAAGCCTTCCCAGCATGCACTTCTTTGTGCGAGGGACTTCCATTTTCCCGTCATGCTTTGTGACAAACGTGGCTAACAGCTTTCATAACATTGATTTTAAATAGTCAATTATTGCACCAGACAGCTTATAAATAAGGAAATATTGAAGTGTTAAAGTGAACTCTACAAAATGCCGAAATATTACGAGGATAAAGAGGAGGATACTCAAGCCTGCGCCGGAATCAGAGAAGATTTTAAGGCATGTCTCCTCCAGCACGACTGCGTCGTAAAGGTAAGTACTGTCCGTCCTCTGGTCACATCGTCTACACTACGTTTTAATAGTTTTAGAAAACTGTAACGGCACACAGTTAATCTCTCCATTACCCCTATGATTTATCTCATTCTTAACCTCGATTCGCTGTGAAAGTTACGAGTCAATTTTAATGCACCGAATTGCCATTTTGTTCTCATCAATTTACACCCAATAACTCGTAATAACAGTGTTTTAAGAAAACCCATAAAACTGAAATCTGTTATTTACAAACGTCGTCACACCCTTATTTCGGTACACTGTCCTACAAAGGTGAAGTGCAGTGACACATTTGGTCAAAACTGATTTAAGACTGGAAATTGACTTTGTGACTTTGTCCTGATTCAGTTATGTTCCACCAGAGTGAAAATAAATGTTTACAATAGCTACAGAAAACGAGGAAACCTTTAGTAAGTAAAGTTACTGTGCTCTGACCCTGTTTTTCTAGCTTTGACTCACAAAAGGAAGACAACAAACCGTGTAAGCCTAGTTATGCAAATGACAGCATTGTAACCAGTTAGCCAACAGTTAGCTGCTAGAAAATTAACTTATCTGCTCCCTTAAAGGCAAAACCCACTGTGAAAACCTCACACAACAGAAAAACAAGAAAGTGCGGTGTAGTAAATAGCAACAGCTTGTTTAAGGTCATCCAAAGGCAGGGTTCAGTCTCTGCATGATTGCAGATATTAGGTTCCATATTTGGGTCATAGGTCAGATCAGTGGTGATGGTTCTTATTCACGATAATGTATTACTAAGACATTACACAAATTAATTACCACTAATTTTATTACCACATAAATGACTGAAGAGTCTAAAAACTCACAGTCTGTGTAGTTCACTTTGCGTTTGTAGGGTGGTGTAGTGTGGATGCCTCTTTGATTTTTGACACACACACATTCACACACTTGTCTAGCACCTAACAATTCTTAGTATGTTCTTTACCTTGACGAGTTAGGCCTTATCAGGGTTCTTAGTTTGTAGTAACTCAGAATTTACAGAAACTGAATAGTAATGGCAATAATGGTTAATGCTGATCAATGCCTCATATCTTAAGAGTAACTTGGACCTCATTCTAAATTATATCCAGTCAATTCAGTTTGCCAGGTGGAAGCCAGTCACCCAAAACTTTTCAAGAAAATTTAAAACCAAGAGGATGCAACACAGTTTGGAGGTCCACAGGCCTGAACCCTTTAGTAAATGAGAGATTTCAGTTTGACATGTTTTCCATCCATCTATCCATCCATTATCAACCGCTTATCCGAGGTCAGGTCGCGGGGGCAGCAGCCTAAGCAGGGAAGCCCAGACCTCCCT
>JAUYWH010000013.1:7896042-7947151 GCA_034779795.1 Ctenopoma multispine
GTTGGAGCACATCCTCCGGTCCCCTTTCTTAAAAAGGGGAACCACCACCCCGGTCTGCCAATCCAGGGGTACTGCCCACGATGTCCATGCGATGTTGCAGAGACGTGTCAACCAAGACAGCCCCACAACATCCAGAGCTTTGAGGAACCCAGGATAAACCTCATCCACCCCAGGGGCCCCGGCACCTCGGAGCTTCCCAACTACCTCGGCAACCTCAGCCCCCGATATGGACTTTTTTATATTGGGTTATTAGATTGTTTATGGTTTATGGCTATCTGACCATCACAATTGACTACAACTACAGATGACATGAACTCTTAAAGTTTTAAAGCTTTAGTCTTTCTCCCTTGAAGAAAATCTGCAGGCTACGTATCTTCTGTCGAGCATCGTCGAGTCCTGTGGTGATTCGGAAGTGGAAACCAATGATAAAGGCTGCAATAGGGGGAAAAATGATTTAACCAATGAAAGGATCCATTGAATTGTAACTGCTTTCTTAACTTGTCAGGAGGGGAAGTTACCCAGTGAGTGTTTGAAGGAAGGCCATTGCAAAGCCCTGCAGACATCATTCTTTGAGTGCAAAAGGTCAATGGTAAGTCAGCAGAAAGTATTTTTATGTTTTTCTTTCCTGATGTCTCCATTTTCCCAATATACAGACAGTAAGAATTTTATTAAAATTAATTAAAGTTAGCTCATTTTGTGTGAAAATATGGAGAATTTACATTTTAAGATGTGCTGTATTTGTCCTCTATTCACAGCTGGACACAAGGTCAAGATTCAGAGGAAGGAAAGGATATTGAGGAACTAACTGAACGCTGATGTTGCCACATGGTTGAGTGAATATTGAATGAGAAGCTGTAAATACTTCATGATTTACTGCCAGGGGTCCCGTGTATGTGCAGTTTTAAAACTCCACCTGAGGGACATTTGTCAAGAAAAAGAGTAGCAACGGACCACGAAACATAAAAGAACTGACATTCTTTATGAAAGCAGCAAAATGCAGCTCTGAAAAAGGCTGAAAAGAGTCCTGAGAAGTTTAATTCTTCTAAAAAACATTTATTGGATGACTTAATGTTTGTTTTGTGTTATGGAATAAAGTGACTTTACCTCAAAACATATAATTTTGTGTTTTGTGTTTTTGAAAAGATTCTTAATTTTATACATACAGAGTAGTAAATCAAAACTGGTGACATCAGAGCTAGTATTAAGTAACAGTATTAACAAAAGTTTACAGTGAGTTTAATGTGTTATATACTGCATGTTTATGATTTAAAGACCAACATTTAGCTAAAAGACAATTCTATGTAAAAAGAAAACAAAAAACATTTATACTGAGCTAAGCTGCAGGCAGAAAAAGACACGATGTTAACTCACGTCTCAGTACATTCAGTTATGCCAAAGTAGCCATCAACATCTGCTTAAACTTCTCCATATCCACCTTCTTAATAATAAACGCCTTGTGAGTCTTGTTCAGGAAGCCCACAGTATCTACTACCATCATGCCTCTGGTGTGCGTGCCCGACAACTCTACGGTAACTGGTTGCTCGTCGTGTTCTATGATGAACGAGTCGTCAATGGCAGCAGCCATGGCATATGAGTCGCAGGATATAAAACCTGCGCCAGCGACTAACTCTTTCTGCATGCGCTCAGTTTTTGATGCCTCAATGCTGTGGCGGAAGATCCGTGCCATGAAGCGAGCTTTGTCTGTGTCCTGTGCCAGCCAGGTATCACAAAACTCCTGTCAACACCAAGGGAAATGTTAACACAGGGATGCTGAAACACTATTAGTGACATTGCAGACAGCAAGTAAAATGTATACATGTTGGAGGAAGTCATACCCAGGGCAGCTTGCTGTAGCAGGTAAACTCCCAGCAGGCCAAGTACATGGGACACTGGTAGTCGTTCAGTACAATGTAAGCAGCTTCTGGATCAGCAGCAAAATTGAACTCGCCACACACAGTGGTGTTTCCTCGAGCTGAAAAAAGCAAAAAAAGGCAAACTTGTATACTTGTAAGTATTTAAACATTACATGTGAGATAAGACAACTGGCAAGGCTTTAAAGAGATCATTTTGTCTTCCCCATGTTTACTGTACATCAGAAACCAGATTCTGAATGTGTCTTACTGACATTCAGTGTTGCCTCCCATTATGTAAAGCCCTCGGAGTTTGCTCGGTAGAGATGGATCCATCCTCACAGCTAAGGCCAGGTTAGTAAGTGGTGCTGTGGCAACCAGAGACACCTGGAAAATAAACACAGTTTTTAGACATTTAAGAGGCACACACACACACATGGAGCTCTGTCACCTCTCTCACCTCTCCTGGGTTTTCATTGACAATCCTGATCATAGCTGACACAGCACTCTCCTTCTGAACTAGATCCAACCCAGGAGCATTGGGGTCAGGGGCGTCTCCCAGCCCATCCTGCCCATGGAAATGTCCCGCGTCAATTGTTTTCCCAAGGATTGGCTTGCCAGCACCTTTAAAAACTGGAATCTGCTGGATGAAAAGAAGAGAACACACAGTGAAGCAGCCACCTTTCCATACCGAAGAAATATGTTTACATACTATGTATTAACCAAAAATTAAAAAAACTAAACAGTTTATGAAACTACATTGTCAAGATATATTATCATATACTACACTGTATTTCAGTATAGCAAAGTAAGATATGTACCATGGTACAGGCCCCAACTACAAGATTAAATGGGGATTTGATTAGGATGCAAACAGCAATTTTATGGGTGATGGCAAAATTAATAATAATGATTTAGGAAGCAAAGGAAACTTAAAGCTGATAAGTGCTGAGAACTTTATACTTTATTGATGCCCTTGGTGAAATTATTGTTGGGCAGCTGCCAGACAGTATATGTTGGCGCTACTACAGGGTTTCAGTGTCTTGCCCAAGGACACCTTCACATGTAGCCACAAAGAACCAGGAATAGAACCACTCCCTCTGGGGTTCACTCTGACTCTTCTACCAACTGACCTACAGCCACCATACGTTTTGTAACATTTACCTTCTGTGTCATACTGTGACAGTACGTAAACCATGGTGCATACAAAATTTTTTTTATATTTTATAATATTGACTTGTGGTTCTTTTAATTTGGCTCCTTGGACAAATATTTAAAAACAATTTTTTTTCATATTGCAATGAAAAATATTTTCTACATAGTAATATAAATTGGTTTAAAAAGTTACACTGACGGTTAAATGTACATCACTTCATTGAATGTGTTTCAAGAACTGCAATACAAATTATTAACATATGGAACATGTACTGCTGTGTTCAAAAATTCTCATAATAATTCCTAAGGATCAATTCGTACATCCAAAAATCGATTTTACCCTTTTAACATTTTCTGGCCTTTTTACAGCTAAAATAGGAAAAAAAAAGTCCAGACGAGCATTTTGAGGCTTACGTGTTAAAGGGTTAATACAGTTTCCCCCGGTAAACTTTAACCCCACCCACTGTCGCGTCATTGGATTCACGCATGCGCGCTCGGTGTAAAGCTATTAAAACAACATGGCGTCGGACAGTAGCGGTAACGTTAGCCTTCCGCCTGCTATGTAAACGCCCGAATCGTGATAATTGATTCTAAACCTTGAGAATCGGAATCGATTATATTCTAAAAATTTGAATCAATACCCTGTACTAGGAAAGAATGTGGTACGTGTAAATCTGCCTATATCAGGCTGTTCTCAAAAACTGAATGACTATGTAAGAAGGGGATGAACCCCTGAGACTGTGCATAATTAGTCTCATTAATATTAGTAATATATCTATAACTATTAGGCACTGATAATGAGACGCATATCCACCTTTTTAATTAATGTAAAATCTGATCAAAAGGACACCCACTAATACAGATAAAGTAAACACACTGATACTGGTGTACAAATCACACCATTATCAGGCGGGTCACGTCAGTCTCTGTGAATAACTTCACTGGAGAGAGAATCACACCAGTGCTGCACCCACCTCTAGTTTATCGCAGGCTTGCAGAACACGTAGTGCGTTTTTGCACACGTTCTCCACTGAGGTGTTTCCATGCACACAGGTGATGCCCAGGACCTCCACGTTGGGGGCAGCCAGCGCCAACATGATGGCCTGAGCATCATCCACCCCGCAGTCTACGTCCACCAGCAGCTTTTTACTCATCATGGAGCCTATGGAGCAACAATTTAAATCCAGCAACAGTAAAACAAGTATACGATAGTAAAGTATTACCCCAAATACAGACAACTGACACAAAAACAAATGTGTATTTATTTAATAACACTTACCGCAGTGTGAAAAAGATAAAGTGTAGCGTTTGCCGGGTGGTGAAACAGTGGTGGTCTGCTGCAGACAACCTTTGAATATAGAGTGAACTGAATGGCAGGAGAGGAGTGACATAACAAGAAGCAAAAGTTAATGATAAATCTGCCCTCTTTGTTCTCTGCCAGTTGTGAGGTAACGGCACAACCTACTGAGATGTAAGTGCAGAAGTAATATCAGTGGTGTGGGGCTCTAGTCTCATTCCTGAAGCCGAAATGTGTAACACCAGTGGATTGAACTGTTCACAATGGGCGGAACAAGTTTGTGCAAGTCCAACAAGTAAAATCCTGACTTTATGCTTTGAGCTTGTAAATGTTAAAGGTACAGTGTCCATGTAAACCAGGCATGTCCAAAGTTTGAAGATATGTTATTTATGACCCGTCCGGTACCGGCTTCGGCATTACAGACCTGACAGACTGTTGACTCACCAGCAGGACAGTAGTGCTGTCAGTACTGGTAAATATTATAAGTAATCTCCTTACTTTCAAAACTGAACGCGGTCATAGACGCTGCACGGCCGACATCGTGAGTCTGTTTTGTTTTGTTTGGATTTGGCTGGCTTGGAAGGATCTAGTCCGGTAAGACCCGGACTAGACTTTTGTTTTCTTTATTTTTCACTTTTACAAACTGGAACGAACTGAACTTAACGAGGCTGTGGGTAAAACCCGGCCTGTATGCATTCTGGGAGGCTTAGATTTGGTTACATTGCTAACTTAATTGATAATTTTTACAATGAAAAAATATATTTTTATAAAACAGTGCATATGTATGTAAATTCTACTGTACAAAATGTATGAAGAGACCATCTATGGATCATATGATTTTGACACATTAATTATTTATTTAATACATTTATTTCCCATTTTATTTATAAAGTTACTATTTTAAATATGTATATTTTGTGATCTACCTATTAAATATAATGTGACACGCTCCGTAACCTTCGGCCCCCGGACTCTTCACATGATCAAATCTGGCCCTCATTAAAAAAAGTTTGGACGCCCCTGATGTAAACAGATGTTCAGTTGGGATCTCTAATCAGGATGATCTACACACACGATATTCAGTTGTTGCTCTGCTGTGTACTCACCTGACCTGACCTCGCTGCTGTGCCGCTGAAAATATAAGTAGCTTCTGCAAAAAGACCGAACAAACACGACAAAGCCCATCTCGGAAGACTGGAGATGCGAAGAGCTCCCACTCTGCGGTGATTTCCGCGCCCCACAAATTGCACTGTTTGTACATGTAAAGAGTTTGTTCAGTAAAAAATGTCTCATAGTTGAGTTTATGAGAATATACCAACTCTAACTTATGTAAAGTGCTTGAAGGAATGCACATATTTACAGACTGAATAGTTTTTTCCTATTGAAGTGATTCTTCGTTATCACAATCTATACAAGTGGCAACATTTCCGGATATAAGCGAAAAAGTTTTTTGGAAGAATTGAATTTTAAGTGACAAATCTACACACGGATATTCATTCATGTTTTTTCTTCTCTTTGAAGCACTGTGTATGAGGCAGGGGGTTCTTGCAGCCCAGTTCATATCCTTTAAAGCCACTCCATTCATTAAGATACACTCATTTGTTATTGAAGAACCTTTATTCATTATCCAGTTTTAGCAGGCATCTCCCAAACTCTCCTCCCTAATTCTGCATGTAAAAGGTCCAAATTGACTCAATAACAGTAGTTAAAACTAAAACAGCATTTGGCAACACCAGTCATATTAACGTAAATATTGTAGCCTACCTGTAAGCAAAATAAAATTTTTAAAATAAAAAACACAGTCTCTGTTAATTTTGTACAGTAAGGTACATTGGAGCCCATACACTTCCCTCTGGGATTAATAAAGTTTATGTATCATTATTTTCCTTAAGTGTAAAAACATGTTTGATGGGTGCTCTTGGATATTTTTGCAATCATATACAAATGCAACAGTATAAAGCAGTAGGTTTTTGTAATCTTCATGCTGGTTAAAGTTTTTATCACATTTTGATCACAAACTTCTGCATAATTCAACCGAGTGCTGTAAAACTGAAAAAGCCAATATGAAGGGCTATCAAACCTTTGTAGTGCTGCATATAACCTGCAGAAATATCTTTAATAAATACATGTATCTGAAGATATGTAACCATAGAATAATGTGGCGCACCACTTCTAAAGACCACTGTTTGTGAACCAGTTCCCCCAACGTCACAAATCATATTTGATAAGATGGCACTGGTAAAAATGCCAGAGAGCAGTGTGAGAAATGTACTTCTCAAAGATCTGTGCTTGTTATACAAGAGATATCGTGAGTTAATATTCATGTGATCGAAGAAAAAAGGTGAGAAGAAGACAAAAAATAGTTAATAAGGCTGATCCTCTGCTGTTTTGCATACTTTGATTTAAAGTTACACTTGGCAGTTTCACATATAGGCATCTCCAAATAGCAACAGGAAGGTGACATATATCATTTCTTACTGACTTCCACAACAAAGTTCTTGTAGCACTAACATAGTAACTTTAGTTATCTCATCCTCACTTTGTTATTTACAATGGAGATTTCTACATATAAATGTTGCCTGTGTAGCCTGAAAGAATGAGGCTGGCATTATTTTATATATTTTTATTGTCAACAAATAAACTAAAAATAACATGCATAACTCTGAAAGTTCATTCTTCCAGATTCCATAAAAAATATCCAAATGTTCCACATACTTTTGCATTTTTGGGACCATTTAGAATATTTGCACACGTTTCCTTCTTCATGAGAACCTCTTCTTTGGACTTCTTCTAGACTTTCCAAATGACTTTGGCCTAAGTAGATCAAATTCAGAAGAAAGAGGGTTTGTGAAACCAAAATATATTCACCATTTTACAGCTGCTCCTTTTATAGTGACTGTCTATGGAAGAATGTTTTATGGACCAATTTGCCTCACGTGATGGATGTGAAAAAGTATTGTGGTTTAATCAATATGTCAAAATTGCTTCACAGCCTTACGCTGAGACGTTTTTTTTCATAGTATAGAGACAAAATATATTGAATTAACAGAGAACTACAGTGCCTATGTTCACTGAATACTGAAAAAACATGCTAGCCAGTGCAACAGTGAAGCTCACTGAATAATTTGTGAACAAAAGCTATGGTACAGAATGAGAAATATGACGCTTCGCATACACAAGTATTAATTTTTGGCTTTGGGATTTGTTGACAATAAGAAAAATATATAGAATATCACCTGATTAACTTTTATTTGTCAAAATAAATGGTAAAAGCCATGGTCCAAGAATCACAGGGTAAGTGATTTGATTCCTGGTTGCTGTCAACATGTCGAAGTGTCCTTGAGCAGGACACTGAACCCGGAGTTGGTCATTGTGTGTGTGGGTAATGTAAAAGCAACTGAACAGACACAGATACGTGTGGCGTGTCATCTTTCTAAACACTGAGATATTTGCACATCTGATTTCTGGGGTTGTTAAACAGACGTATCAGATCTAGTGCCCTTATGCTTTGTGATTCTACTAATGGTCCAGCAGCCAACAGTGGTGCATTAGCCACAATGTAACACAGAAATGTATCTTTACTGGTTTTGCTGTGAAATGTCTGTGAAAACTGTGTCATTCTAGTAATGCTAAGGGGAGAGAGGGAACTGCTATAAAACAATCTACAGTAGCACTGGCACTCAGACATTAACAGTGACTAAGCACATAACAAAGGGCTGTTCCAGTTTGTGTTGGTGTTTATATTTGTGTGAGGCCATCATTGTTATCCTTTTCAGTCTCATGACCGTGAGTCCGTTTATGACCGTTTAAGTCCACTTAAGTCTCAACTTTCCCATATGTCCCCTCTGGAGGGCGATATTGTTTGGGGAAGGCCTTGAGCTGGAGAGAGTTAAAGGCGTACTTGCGACATCCTACATTCTTCATGGTGTTCTCTCTTCTGCAGCCCTCACTGGGGAGAAACAGAAGTCATACATTATTTACTCTGGCATATACATTAGTTTTCTACTAAAATTTGGTGCAGAGAATGGACTGACCTGCGCATACAGTCCAAAGCCTGATAGAACACCTGTGGAGCCAGAGCATGCTCCTGCTGCAGGATCTGACACTGCTCCAAGGTCAGAGACATGGCCGTGCGGTCTTTGGCGCTCTTACAGCTGGTGAAACGCACTCCATTCAGACGCCGGCATGCCTTTAGGGTTTAGAGAAAGAGATTAGAGGAGAAAGATGGGAGCTTTTAAATCTGGGGGCTGAATATTAAAACATGAAAAACAAGTGCACCTCGGCCGCCTGCCACAAGATCTCCACATTCTTGCTTTTCTTTCCATTCACATTCTGGCTCAGCAGTTTGAGCAGGTCAGGCAGGCTTGTGGTACTGCGGGAGTGTGGGAGGCCTGAGGAAATAATCCAGGAGGATTGAGGAGGGCTGTGAAATATGAGTAAAACTTTGTGGTAAAAGTTTGCTGAGTGTATACAGACTCACAGTCTTCTGGCAGGACTTCTTTAAACTGATCGTAGTATGAGCTCAGGCGAGTCATGCTCTCCGTGTTGATTACTTCCTGTAGCGACGTGTCTCCAAACCTGGGAACCAGTATGATAATAAAGTTTCAATTGTTCAACTTTTCATCTCATGACTACCACACGTGACCTGTTACTGTCCTGCTGCGCTAAATGGGAGGTTAATTTCACAATATTTCCTTGTTCTACTGTACAACCTGTGTTATCGAGGAACTTAACTGTTTTTTAAAGTAATATTCACAAAAACTGTTCACTGACCAGGCAGTTAATTATTAAAATCCCCTTTTTTCATACCACATCCTCACCACATCAACAATAAATGTAATTTTGCCATTATACATACTGAAACTTCATGTGTAATCATATACAAAAAACATTATTATCAGTATGTTATTTGCACTGTCAGGTGCACATAGATTAAATTTTAAATGTATAAAATGTTGCCCATCAACCTACACCCAATAGCTCATAATAACAAAGTGGAAACAACTCATACTTTTTATCTGGGGTGCCCTTTCTGCTTTCCATTTCTCTGTCCCTGAGGCTTACTCTAACCTTCTTGCACTCTAGTCTCAGTGACTCACTTCTCAGCCAGTGTCTGCTGCTCATTGATCCCCACGTTGAACAGGACGGGCTGCACACGCAGCAACATCCCATTTTGGATTTCTCGGGGTAGCGTGTCAAACATTGCTCCTGGCAATGGGACCCTGACATTGAAGCCACTCCTGTTTCCTGTGATCACCGGCAGCATGTCCGGGGAGAAAGACGAAGTTGCTTGGGTAACTTTAAAGGTGACGTTTCTCAGGTCTATCACCCCAACGCTCATATCCTCCAACATGGCCAGTTCCTCCCCTTTAAGAAGTCAACACAGGGCTTCAGTTCAAACAGGATAACAAATGAATATTTATCACCTTTTATGACCCATAGCGTAATCTAAAATGGTATCACAAAGAAGTCAGGTTTTAATGCAGATGCAGATTAAATGGCACAATTTCTGCCAAAAATTCACCCCATATTTTACTCATATGAGAAATAAAGAAATTTATATGAGGAATAAAGAAATTCCATGTTCTATGTATGTTATAGCATTTTCCTATCAATGGTTCTGACCTATTTCAAACATCCTGACTTCTACAAGGAGAATACCACATATAAATATCAAGCAAGCTCTTCTGATTTAGTTTCAATTACATTTTTTGTATTGATGGTTCATGATCATGGTCATGAGATCTAGGTATAACATTTCTAAACATTAAAAAACATTTCTGTAAGATTGCAGTTTGTTAGAGCTTTCTATTTTCTATGTGATGATGAATTTCTAAACAGGCATACACGCAGACAAACATTCATACACACTCAGCTTACACAAAGCTTACCATAGGTGCTGAGCAGGCTCTCATATTGCACCAGTAAACCGATGGTGTGTAGTTGTCTGAGGAAGCCCGAGTCACAGAGAGAGTTCCTCAGTTTGAGAATGAAGCCGCAGATCAGAGCTGTCAGCTGTAAGCAGCACGACTCACATCAGTATAGCAATATTATGTACGTCTTTCAATCTGTGTATGAAATACATGTACGCACCGTCTGGCAGAAGACAACATCCCGGCGGTACTGCAGAGTGAGGCTCATGCCGATGGTGGGGGCGCTGTCCTGCATCAGTAGAAAAACCATGGCCTTCTTTGCTTTGTCGCTCATCAGAGACACACAGTCTGTCAGTGTAGTGAGAAGAGGATACAGAGCGTCGCTCCACTCGCCTGCACACACAGTTTACACACTTTTACACACATTCAAATACAGAGATAATGCACAGGCAGTGTACATAGAATTTAGTGCATCTGCATTTACAGATGTTTTAACATTTACGAATCAGCAGCTAAGACTATATTTAAGCCACAAGGAAATTATTGATTAAATATATCATAACAGCTAAGAGCCGTTATGTCCTGAAATTATTACATTTTTCATTTTTATTTACTGGTCAGAGCAGGGTCTCTCAAGCTTTTCAGCTTTTCCTGCAAACCCACTTTACTACCTGTCACATTTAAATATAAAGAAATCATATAATACACTAGTCCTAGAGATTCCCTGTACACTTTTCTGCATTATAAACATCCCCATATGGTCTTCAGACTGCAAGACTAAATTCAATAATCTGTTAAATTTCGTTTGGTTCAGTTTGTTTTTTAAATTAAATTCTTCAATGTAAGATAATAAAGTTTCACTTTTAATATTATGAAATATTGCAGATCTATTTCTAAATAAACAACATTAATTTAAATTAATTAAACAATATTTTAAAAGTGTAGATCTTAGAGATGTTTCTACTGTATATTATAAACTCCAAAAATCTACTGGACATAATGTTGCAATTTGTCATTTTAAATAATAATCAAATTGCTGATAACAGATAACCTACTTTTTTCATTGTTGTATTTAAAAATATTATATATATAAGAAACTATTGCTCTCACCTGGAGATGTCTTTTCTCCTTCTGGACTGTAATCTGCTTGATAGAGAATTAAGAGAAAGTTTCATAAGTGAAGTAAAAACAAACTCAACAACACTGTTTTTTCATAATTTAACACTAAAGCAGCTTGAGTGGGATGAAGAATGAACCCACAGTTTAACAGGATGGGACGAAGGGGACGAAGATGATTTTGGGATGGATATGACAGGGATGGTAATAGACAAGGCATGATGTGTGCAGTGATGATGACAGTGATAATTACTATGATGATTAAGAAAGTGCTTTGCATTTCTATACTATATATCTTTATACACAGATGTGAGATCAATCACGTGTGTGTATGTGTTTGTGTTTACCTTTCTTAGTGTTACTTGGCTTTTCGTCGGCGAGCAGGAAGACATCCTCAGAACTACTGTCACTCTGGAGTTTGTCTCTCTGTAGCAACCTGTCGACCTTCTGGATCACACACTCCAGGCTCTTATCGACATTTAGCCATACCTTCTCCTACAAACACACACATCGCTAATGAAGTTAGTAAAGATAAATAAAGAACAAGACCTTAAAGAGGCAAATGCAGATTCTCTTACCCACTCCTCCTCATGCAAATCTGCCTGCAAGGAAGCACGCTTGTTTTTACTCCCTTCGCTGCCCTCTAAAAGAGCTGCGTGGCGAGAAGGTGAGGTCGCAGCACGAGATGGAGAAGTGGGGTGCCGAGAGGGTGAACGGGATGGGGAACGAGAGGAGGGTGAGAGGGAAGAGGAGGATGGGGATGGAGTGCCTTGCTGAGTGATCTCTGGGCAGGCAGCCGCAAGAGCGAGGATTGCAGAGGAAAGCAGCTTGGAGTCACACACAGTCACCAGCTGACGAGCCTGCAGGGGGAGAGAATGAAGACAGGGAACGAGAGATTAAACCCTGAAAGGGTGACAGTGGTGCAGTAGGAAGGGCAGTTGGCAGTTGTCAATTGTCTATGAACCTTTTGTGATCATGTTAGAATAGAGCAGTGATTAAACATTTTTTCTAGATAAAAGAGCCAACTAAACAGGAGAGGCCAAAATTACACCTATTCATTTATTTATGTGGCATATTATCCTAACTGGTGTGACTCCCTTGTGCAACAATATCTTAAACTAAACATTTCTGGTGGCTGTTTATCAACACTACACATTGGTTAGAAGGATTCACGCCTATTCCTTCTTACAAAACAGCTTCAACTCCGGGATTCTTGAACTTCATGAACTGCCTCCTTCAGGTCCACATCATTTCTATACGATTAAGATCAGGACTGGGTAGAGTTTGTTTGTATAACTCTGAATGAATCACTCCATCAACAAGCTGTCCTGGTCCACAAGCAGAAAGCAGACTCAAATCATGATCCTGATAGGATAAGGTTCCTATCAGGTTCCTATGCTGTTGGAAGACAGTTTTAACTGTCACCAAATGTAACACTTCTCATTTCAGCCAACTCTACATCATATATTGGCCTAAACTGGTCTCATCCACCCAGAAAACATTGTTCCAGTAGGCTAGATTATTTAGAAACAGAGAAAAGTGTTCACAAAGTTTCAAAAGCCAAAGGTTTTTAGATTAAAACATTTTTGTAACCATGAAACTGTACTGCTCAGCAAAACTACCAGGAATTTAATGAATAAAAAACTTTGTAAAATAAGATAAGATAATTCTTCCCAGAAGGGTTTGTTTACATCCAAGTGGTAAGAGATAAAATCCAGGTCAAGGGGCCGAGAGCAGAAGACAGAAGAAAAAGTGTGGTGAGAAGGAGCCAGAAGTTAATTTGTCTTACCTTCTCTGTTAGGATGGCCAGGGTTCTCTCCAGAGCGTTGGCTGAGCGTTCTTTGGCAGCTCGTGACAGTCGTTCAGTGTAGTAACACACCTGTGTCTTCAGAGTGGTAATTTGACCAATGAGCTCTTTTGCTTTCACGACATCCTGAGGCTGGAATGCCATTCGTTTAGGGCCAGAGCCAGCAGAGCTTTGGCTGTGTGTTGGAGTATGTGTGTGAGGAAGACAGAGAGAATACGAAACAGAAATTAAATTATGGAGAGAGAGCCGTATAGAAAGCAATGTCAAAAACACACAAACATGACGCATAGTCTCACCTCTCCTCCTCATAATTGCTGAATAAAGTAAGTAAAAAAAATCAAAGAGAAAGCAGAGAAAAGATTAATCGCTTGTAACAACACCACCAATCAACCTGTGGCTCCTTGGTTCATGCTATGCTATACTCACTTTGTCCTGGCTTCGTCAAGCTTGTGCAGCAGTTTTCGGAGGCCGCAGCCTTTAAAGCCTTGATGATGTGCTGCAGGAGCTCCAATAGTCACAACATCATACGTCCAATCTGATCAAAACACACAGGACAAAGTATGAAATAAGATATAGAATAAACAGTATTAAACATATCGACTATTTACTAGACACATATAAACTTGCAGTAAACATATGTCCACAAAAACCTACCATAACCAGACTCTCCCTGTACTCTCATTCTCTGGATGTGCAGGTTAGTGGGAATGAACTCCAGTTTCCTTTCAGCTTTCAAGGTGCTAGACTTAAATGAAGGACCTAAGAGGAGACACAAAGCAGAAAAAAAAAATTGTATTGTAAGTCCTAATATTATATTTTACATGAAAATGCATGTCACAACTCTTGTCAAACATACTTATGCTTTAAACTCAATGCCCCTGGTTTGTAAAGCTAAACCTTTGTTGTACATTTCTAAGATATTTTTCCCTGTAGACACACAAACTACATTAGAGTATCACTCCAAGCCACTATTTGACTTATACATGTTTAAAGTTCTATAAACTGCTGCAATTTACTGTGGGGACGTTCTGTATGTAGAATTTATGATAATGATTGATGTTTCAATCATACAGTGTCCCTGCAATCAGAAGGGAGAAACCTGATTAAAACTTTGAATCCTCCATGAGCTTTAAAAAACTAGAGATGTTTTATTTTTGGCTATACTATTCAGGCACAATTTTGGCACGTTAAATATGTATTAAAATTATATGCTATATATTTATTGTTCTAACCTTTATACTCGTGTAGATCACTTATAGTTTCCTGATAGGTGAGGATGATGGTCTGGTACTGAGTGATGATCTTCCTCCTCAGGTTTTCCCAACATGGAGACAGCTCCCCCAGTTCTTCCAGCTCGCACACCCTGTGAAGCACAAAGGATTTAATTATCAAGACTTACAGTTTGTAGTTTGTGCAGCGTGCTCAGTTATGTACTATGCAATAACCACGACAATTAAGCGTTTCTTCCTCCACAAATTACAAACATTGTAAGCAATAACTATAATATAATAGTTATATTAGTTAATTATATATTATTATTAATATTATCTTGTATTTATTGACTTGCTACTACACAAGAATTTTAGAATATCAATCAGGATTTAGTGTCTGGATCAAACCACCAGTAGTGGACACTACACCACCACCACACTAAACTATGGAAAATCCTTTTACCTCTCATCCACTGCTCTGCGATGTCACATAAAGTGTGGGAAAGTGGAAATGTGTGTGAGATATTATACTGCAGATAACTTGTTCAAGACCAAGACGAGTGGCTGACGCTAAGCTGAGACTGAGTCAAGCAGAGACTGCTTTGCATTAAAGTGTTTGAAGCACTGAATCACAGTACCTCAGCTGCTCAACAGCATTAAGACATATTAAATGTTACCTGACGGCATCTTCCTCCAGCAGCAGTTTGACAAACTGTCGAGGAACGTGCAAGGAAAGTCCGCTCTCCGCCATCTGCTCCAGGATCCGGAGGTGGTTTCCATCCGTGGTGGGAAAACGGTATGTCCTCGACATGACACCACCAAACACTAAACCACACCAAAACATGCTATTAAAACCATTAATCGTAACAGGGGGTTAATGTTTCATATGGATAAACAATTACTCACCAGCCTTCAACAGCGGATCTTTGCACAAAGATGAAGACTTGGATTTAATGCCCATGGATTCAGTCAGACTCTCATCAACAGGGAGAACCATCTGACACACAAAAACAGCAATGTTTACCTAAAGAAAAACTACTATCTTCATTATAGATAAAGCACCTAACTGTTTTCTTGATTTTGGATCAATGAATAAAACTTAAGATTATGCCAATAAAATCATCAAAAAACATTTATAATTATAATAACACAATATCTTGTATTATTAAATAAATATTTTGTTGATCTCTCACCCTTCCATTAACAGTGTCTCCTCTCTGTAACCTCGCAACAGGAGCTCTCTGCTCCCGCTTCTCCTCTATCTGCCACGCGATGACAGTGATGTTGCCTACGCGCACATTATCTGCTGACCTAACACACAGGGAAATCAAGTAAGTTAAACACCCTTAACTCCAAATTCAGCAACTTTATTCTGTATGTCAGTTACCTGAGTGCCAGGTGCAGTCTGTGGTGTTTGTCCTGCAGCAGCTCCTTCACAGAAAACATGGCTGATCCGAGCATGTACATCTGTCACATGAAAACAGTTACACACAACTGATTTAGATTATTTCATTGGATAGGTGCAGACAGTGGACATTAAATAACTAAGGACATGAGTCTTACTGTGCCCTGGGCACGGTCCTTCACATCGTAGACAGAAAGCTTGACTTGAGTTTGCTGAGTGACCATAGAGTCCTGAAAGAACGCTACACTGCTCAGGAAGATAGGGTTACTGGTCCCCTGCAAAGAGTGAGTGAGAGCGATGAAATCGGTTGACATCTCTGACAGCAGAAACAAAGGAAGGGTAAGAAAGCAGTGGTGTACCTCAATGATTTCAGTTTGAGCATGCTTTGTCCAGAAGGCCTGCGGCGGGGTGGTGCAGCTGATGGCGACAAAGCTGGTTGGCTTACGATCCAGAGACGGAGTTACCAGTTCACTGCAGGCTGCAACATATAAACACAGGAAGAGCTTACAAACTGTGATTTACTAGCAGGATGTCACTAATCCTCAGTCATGGGAGGAATCTAAAACAGTATCTCTGAGTTGTTAGTAGCTGAAGTGCAGCTGTTGTTTTAGTGTAATGCTTTCAGGTTATACAATGAATAGAAATAAAACAAACCAGTCCACACGAATAATGTAGTTAGAAAATAGAAAACACAGCAGCTTTCATCCTCTCAAGCAGCGTCAAATGATTTTTTTTGGGACAACTGACAGAGAGACTGAGAGCTCAGCTTTCACTGCAGGACTGACTCAACGTAAAGTACAGTGCCTCTCTGCAGGTGTGTCGCTTATTGATAGTTTTTGGAGCAATGGTGCAGCAGAACAAGCAGTATTTGTCTTCGGCTACACAGACAAAACCTGCCTGTGTAAACAATGTGGTTTTGTTCAGTCATCAACTCTATTAGATCTCTGTCAATAATAAACAATATGAATCTTTCAAAGCTGAATATTTGAAGCATTATTGTTGAAACCTCCTTCAAAATAAACACATACACAGTTTGATGTATATGTAATGTGTAGCATTGTCTATGGTTCTGTCCGTGGATGCTCACTTACCCACACTAAACTCCAGAACAGGCTCATCTGGATCCTGACTTTTGCCTGTGGGATAAATGGAGACATGAGAGCAGGGAAGCTCTTTTTCAACGTCGATATTTCACCATCAGTGAACTAAACAGGTTACCATGGTAGCAGTTACTTAGTTACCTGAGAGAGCCAGCCCCATCATCTCAGCGGAGAGATCAAATGTGTTGGCCCGGTACACTGACCATGGCCGATGGCGGGGGCTGCGCTCCTTAGCGGCCATGGTGGGTTCCCCTCTCAGATGTAGATGGATTTTAAATAAAAGAGGCTGAAGAGCAGAACAACGCCGTGCAGCTGTAAGCCGTCAGTTCTTATGAGATATGTGGACGTTGATTGCCCTTGTCTGTTGATCTGAGCAGTCACACAGTTGTCAATGATAAATCTGGAATAAAAAAAAAACATCAGCTGCTGTACTCATAGAAACAGACTGAACATCTTCAAATCTTTGATACTGACGTCATTCTTTCATCGAGATGGCAGCTGTGTCTGGAAAAGTTAAACAAAAATAGAAACGCTCTGATAATTAAAAAACTCAGTTTTTCTTGATGCTTTATTCTAACATGAACACTAAATGAAAGGTTGTTTAGTTGCAGTCTGTGCTTGACACTTTCTTTCCCCCTGTTAGTGTGCTCAGATTAGCAGTGGGAAAGATTCCAGTGGGGGAAAAGTGTGACTTTTCACACAGCTGTAGGACAGAAGAAGTGAGCTGCAGCAGACTGACTTGACACCTCCTCTAGTAAGACAGACAGATAAGGAAATAACTGCTGCAGTTTGATGACAAAGATCAGACAGAGTAGAAAACAACCAATGATAAATGAAAGTCTGAATGTATAATGCTGTTACGCTTCAAACTTTTCCTGATCCCTCATAGCTGATCTATAACACTGATCAAACCCTGTGGTGTAACTAACCTGAGCTGAACGCTGCTTCTAATTGCCCTGAGAGATAAATGCTTACATTTCTTTGGCCTGTCAGACTCATTTAAACTCTTCTTTCATTTGTGTGTCTGTGTGCAACACACAAATATCCACTTGTCTATGCTTGGAGTGATTAGCTGGCAGAAATATCCCTTAATTTCACTTTTCAGCCATACTATGCACAGATCTGGTTCACTGAGGGAGTATCTGCTACCCTGTTCGCCTGCCTTATGGATGGCCGTATGGATGCTGATACGATACTGCACTGACAACAGAAGAACAAATGTGTGCATTCACGCGCAAGCTCTATTTTTACACATGAATCTGTTTTGACGTCATAAGAAAACGTGATATCACATTCACTCTGTGACGCACGACAGCACGCAAAGCCACGTGCACAGTCACACACAAAATCCTGACAGAGTGAGTGTAATGGTTTCTGCCACTTTAATCTCTGTTTTGGCACCCTCGTGTGAGACCAAAACAGATGACAATTACACCATGGATGCTCTGCCTCATTAGGCTGTGTAGGAGCTGTTGTCAGTGGGAGATGTCTTTTAACATGCTGTAATCTCCACTACCTGAAGCACTGTGGGAAACTCTCTAGGAAACCCACAGTGGATCTGATGCAAAGCCACAGGGAGTCATGGATCATTATCATTTCATCTGTACGACAGTCATCAGTTACATGTGGTCTGCTTAAGGGGGGACAAACCCTCCAGGAGTCGTACTAAAACAATTTGTCAAATGAAAATACATTAAACGACATTACAGTATCTGATTCCTCTGGTTTTATATCATTACAAACTAAATATCTTTGGGAAAAACAAGCAATATGAAGCAATTTTAATAAGTAAAATAACTCTAAAAACTATTATTTTGCTATCTCTTAATCAGTGTATTGATTAATTTATCAGGTGCTTCAGTACTATATTTACTTGTCCAACAATTCATCAGCTGACGACTTTCTCAATTTACTGATTAGGTGTTTCATCTAAAAAAAGATCAGAAAACTGTAAAAAACTATACGTCATAACATCAGAAGTCAAGGTTCTATAAAGAGCTTGTTTCATGCACCATCAGTGCAAAATTCAAATAGAGTATACTCAATTTATAATGATATAATAAAGTGAAGAGCAACAAGAGAAACTGGAACCAGAGAATGATTTGTATTCCTGCTTCAAAAGATCAATCAATTATTGAAATAGCTGCAGACCAATTTGACTAGTGACAAATCAATGAATGGACACATGTTTAAACACCTACAGGTAGACTAATGAAGATAGGGCCAGTTTAGATTGGCCACAGTCTGGTTAGTTGTTATTCATAGATGTATTCTCAGACCTTGAAGTAGCAAACTACCACATACAGCAGATGAAGTGCCAGTGCGCTCTGTAGTCGACCTCTGACCTGAATAAGACAAAACTAACGAGGATTCATGTTAACCACCTTTAAAAGAAGGTAAAGATGTTGAATGTGCAGCCAGGAAGCAAGTGTTTGAAAGTAGATTCAGGTGGTACATAGTCCTGAGGGACAGGATGGAGACAGAGATGACCCAGTTAGTCAGGCTGGCTGCACACAGCTGGCCCCCTGCAGATGCTGTCAGAGCCAGCTGCAATACCACTGTCTCAAATGTACTCTCCTTTAACTCGTCTCCTCCTCTCGCCTTTAAATTACTCCCAAATGGCACATGACTCCCTTATTCTGCTCTGTCATCACCATTGTTCTTTCTTGTCCCTTGTCCCTCAGTAACTCTGATGTTCTTCTCGATTTCCATCTATTGATCCTGTGCTGGTCCGGAGCTCAGCTAAAGAAGCGTGTACTAGGCGTGTAAGAAGGCTGGTACTTAAATTGGTTTCTGATCCCATTCACCAAATGAGGAGGACGATATGCAAATGAGTTTACTCCCAGGTAGAGAACATACTATAAATACACAGAGAAAAGTAACATCATACATAAAGAAGATCTAGCAGCGGAGAAAGAAACCAGTGATGATGAGGATAAACAGTTAAACAAATAGATCTTGAAATATCTGGAGGAAAATGCAGAGCTTCACTCAACACAACACCATGTAGATGGGCAGGTTCATTAATCTCTATTGTTTAAAAATATTCATAAAAACACACACCAGCACAACTAGAGGTGAATCACAGAGGAGCTCAGTGACATTTATTTCCCTATCTGTTATGACAAGAGTAAAATCAGAGATGCAAGGGATAAAATCTAATCCTTTACGCTGGGATGGGAGCATCTGGGAAGGCCTGCAATGGCGTGACACGCTACTTCACACAGCCACACATCCGGTACTATACGTAATATGCATTAGAAAAAAAACAAAACAACAAAAACAAATATGTAACATATTCATAATCCCACATCATCCATGTCTTTGGCCTTCTATGCATGAAACTGGGTGTCATCCTCTCTGTTTAACAGGCTGCGTGGATGGAAATTATTAGACAGTCCAGAGCTGGGCAGTGGAAATCTTTTTATGGCAGCATGGGGCAATAATACTGTCATTATATTTAGGCAATAACAAATATTGCGTCATGATATCTGCTCATTCACCGAAGCTGCCTCATGGAGATAGTGTTTACACAATTCAGCACAATTATAAAACAGGGCACGTACAAAAAAAAGACACAAAGCAGCTAACTCGACATTTGAGATCTTACTATGGTTGTAAATCTGTCTTATTCTGCTCCTGCTGCGAGGTGCTGCTCTCTCTTAGCGACAGCATCTACCACAGAGCACAAACATCGACAAACCGTCACGGAGTGACACATGTAAAGAGACAGCAGCGTTAGAAAATAAGAATATCATACCGTTAACACAAATCAGGTGGTTTCTTCTCATATTGATGCGCATCCTGGTTGCATACTCGACGATGTCTGCAGTAAAGACTCGCCCTGACTCCCTGTGACACATCCGAGACGTAATACCTCCCCAGAACATACTCTGTCCATCGGGGGGCGCTGTCCGCCGGGTCTGCGGAGACTGCTTCATTGTACTGTACCACCAGAATAAAGTGGTGTATTGTGTTTGAATGTTTGAAGCATGGGCAAATCTACTGTAAATACATTAACAAAATTTCTATTGGTTGATTACTATGGAATAAAAAGTTACAAATATTTACTTTATTAAACCTTTTAACTTTTTTTCAGTTCTACAAAATTTCCCTAAATCAAAATGGTGAGATACTAGATCATAATAAACCAACAGGTTACAACTAATAAGAAAATACTACGTTCACATTATAAAGTCATTATAAATCATATTCTTAAATAACTTAGAAATGTATATTCATAATTATTACATATAAAATGTCAAAATTATATGCAGCAAAACATCCTGATTAAAAAAAACAAATGAAAAGTAAAAAAAAGTTAAACTAGTAAAAAATTAAAAATTGAAAAATTCTAAGAGAATATTGGAGTGATGAGGTTTTAACTCAGATCATATTTCATATGAAGGGCAGCTATATTTCCATCTTCTATTTTTTGTTTCTAAATTAAAATGATTGGATGTCAGTCAAATATTGACCTACTGTGACAATAATTAGTGACAAAACTAAACAATATATTTATAAAAGCTGGTGCTGCATGGAGGGTCTGAAGGTTAGCATCAGGTTTCTAAAGAGCAACACAAGCATCACAGAGTGAACACACATCTCTGCACATTCTTCTCTAATTTGTCAAATTGCAGATGTTAAATATTTTTGTTTTTTGATTATCAACCACAATTCTCAACCTTACAACAACTACATTCTACATTGTAAATGTGGCATAAATTGGTCGTAAAAAAACTATTTTAATGTCTGCATCTGATAAGTTACATTGAAAAATGTAAAAATTAATAAAAATAGGTTTATTTTATTGAGAATATGCTGCTTAGAGGGAGGCCCTCAAATGCAGGAACAGGAATGGTAAAGCCAAATATTCTTAGTATAGCTACCAGTATACATAAGTATGATTACCAGTATAGGACAAATATACTTTTCTATTTACTTATAAATATTTATTATTGTGTATAAAGTGTGAAAGTCTAGTCTACTGTCTAGCCTCGTTAGCTTACCCCAATAGCTAATAAGTAATTTTGCTGATGAGGCTAGGTAGCCGGCTAGTTAGATTGCTTGTTGTGGCTGGTTTCTAATTATATGGGTTTATTATAAATAATTTGTGCTCAAGATATTTAGTTGACATAGCTAGTTTAAATGTCATCATTGAATATAAAAAATATATTTTTGTAACTTATTTCTGAAAGTAAAACAAAACATGAAAAATATTTGTCACACATTGACCATATTAGTGTGTGACATCTCACGAAACCCAAATCCGATCCCGCCCCCTTCCAAATTCTGCAGCCATACTTGCTTGAAACTGCATCGGTGGACAAGTAGTTTCGTTTTACCTGAAACTACAGAAAAGCTTTTAGTGACTCCCTTAACCACAAGATTTATAAAATAACATTCTTCATCACAAAACCTAACATAATAAATAAAACTCCCTCAGTCCTACAAACATTAAAAAAAAAAGAACAGATAATAAATTAAACACCACTTAAATGTCTAAACTACAACACATCATGAACAGAAAATAACATAGCTTACTTTCTAGAATAAAAATACAATATAAACATCTATTTTGAACTGTGCATAACTATACCAGAACAACAAAAGTAATACAAACACATGCAACTTTAGTCTATCATAGTTAAAACCTCTGCTTCCTAGCTCTTTGGGAGACAAAGTCAGCAGTGATGTCATCATATGACAGCTACTGTGAGTTTCATTGTAAATGCCGATTATGGATTTGGTTAGGAGGTGCAGAGGTTTGAACTAGAACTCTTTTAAATTTCAAGATGGGACCTGCAAAACAAAGAAACTTAAAATACCAGACAAAATCGTAGGCAAATATTCAAATCAGATCCATTGTTTATAAAGTCTCGTATTACGAAATTTATTTTTACTTTTATTTCGTTCAATATGACTAAACACATAAGGATACATAGATGATTACAAAAAGAAATTAATTCAATGTAATTCTACTAAAATGTTTTAGGACTGAACCAGTAGCTCGGGGCCCCCTAGTGGTCGTGGGGCCCTTTGCATCTGCGTCGAAACGGCTTTGCCTATACGCCCCTATATAAACCCGTGGATTCGCTGCAGTTGAACACAGGTGAGTTGTTTGAACGAGACTCACTGGTGTGATTAAAGTGTCAAAAAGCGCTGTTCACCTGTCATTTAAGATCAACAGTTACTTGGAGAACACGGGAGAAATTACTTGTATCAACGTTTTGGGGAGAAAGTTTTTAACTGAGTTCGTTTTTCTACGTTTGCGAAACTGGATGGAGTGATTGAATCTCAACGACGTGTGTATCTTCACATTGCTCTGTATTACTGTATGGAAACGGTGCAAAAATGGATTTAGGCGTCACCAGAAGATTTTTTTTATTTATAGTTTTCACTGTTTTAATTCTTCTGCATAGCTGCAGAGGAGAAATATCTTCCAACCCACCTGGCGGTGTCATTGTAAATCCCCCAGTTAATCCCGGTGATGGCCCCAGTCCAGATGGAGGAAAAGTACATGTACCATTGTTTACAATTAATTATCCACGAATACAGATTCCCTTTGAGATCACTCTTTGGATGGTCGTGGCTTCGTTTGCAAAGATTGGTATGTAGCAACAACAACATACTGAGATCCAAATCTAGATGGTTACTGTGATTGATTTCTGCCACCCTTTAGAGGATACAGGGGACCTGCCTGAAGGCAGAGTACACCTCTTTCTAATCTCATGTTCCTGCTTTTTAACTTAAGTCATGTCTTTTCTTAGGTTTTAATATATACCATAAAATCACCATGTGGATTCCAGAGTCCTGTCTTCTGATCAGCATTGGTCTGATTGTTGGTGGAATCATATACCTGGTACACCAGGAGCCTCCTGCTGTGCTCACCAGCAGTGTCTTCTTCATCTACATGCTTCCCGCGATTGTCCTGGAATCAGGCTACTTTATTCCCACAAGGCCGTTTTTTGAAAACATCGGCACGGTTTGTTACTTCAGTCACTTGCCTCAAATTCATCTTATTTTTCCTAAAAGTACAATTTCACATTTCTTTCTGTGTGCAGGTGTTGTGGTTTGCAGTACTGGGAACTTTGTGGAACACCATTGGAACAGGCCTGTCTCTGTTTGCAATATGCCAGATCGAAGCTTTTGGTGTGCAGGACATCACCCTGCAGGAGAACCTGTTGTTCGCCACCATCATCTCGGCCGTGGACCCTGTAGCCGTGCTGACCGTGTTTGAAGATGTGTCCGTCAACGAGCAGCTCTACATCACAATGTTTGGGGAATGTCTCTTCAGTGATGTTGTCACTGTGGTGAGTGGGTTTTTTACTGATTTAACTGGACACAATGGAGAAATGTGGAGGTGTCACTTTGAACACACTATTTCCTGAAGTTTCTGAACAAACACATTTATTCTGATAGGCTTATTTTAATGTTCTTTTCTGTAATTCTGCAGTTTTGTGAGCTATGGTTAGAAGCCGTCTGTAGTTCATGCAGTGTCCTTGACATACAATAGTCTCTCTGAAGCACAGATTTACACAGATATTGTTGCCATATCAACAGAACTATTTGATTTCAGATTTATTTCTGAGAAGTGTCCTTGTTGCAGCCAATACAGATCCTAGTTATGAAGTAAGGAAGTGATCAGGTGCCACTGATATGAGAGTCAGAGATGGTGAGCGAGAGAAAACATGACAGAGAGCAAGGAAGTCAGGGACTGTTGTTAGATATTTCTAACAGATGTGTCCACAATCCAGACTTATGTACCTTTGATGCTGATGTTGGTAAAACAGTTTCTGAGATGACTGTTGCATTTGAATACATGGGAAGAGTTAACACACACACACCTTCTGAAACTTGACTGAAGGAAGCTGATACTCAAATTTCACCCCTTACCGTCTTCCTATTGTGCTCAAGCATTATCCACCCACTGAAACTAACCTGGTCTGAGCTTTGGTGTGATGAACATTGTGTTTAGTGTATAGTAGAAGATGCAGAAAATGAAGAAATTTTCCCAGGAGACTGAAATAGCAGCCTCTACAGACGTCATTGTGTTACAGAACTATACCCAAGCAGCAGGATTGTATCGCTAAAAAGTGGGGTGCACCCTTGACTGAAAGTATCAGGTTATCCAGTGTATAAACACCATTCATATGCAAATACAAAAGAACTGTTATTGTCTTATCACAGACAGATATATTTTAATATGTTAAAAAGTACTACTCAGTTTCCTGACTATGTCTGTCTATTTAATGACTGATAACCTTAGAAACTGTTACAGGATAATGCTGGCAGTCAAAGTATAAAAGCAGATAAACTATATACTGCAGTGAATGTTTGAAAAAGCAAAATATTACTGAAAATAAACTACATTGTCCAAACTTATTAAAACGAAGGAACATGTCACCTACTATAACTGTGACACCTCTAGAGAAAGTACCAGGCTACACAGACACTTTCAAGAAATTATAAAAATGTGGAATATTACTTCGCTTGTCATTAAAAGAAAATATACTTTATAGATTGTACCCTGTGTGTGTTTGTTGTTAACACAATTCTACAAATCTCTTGCTTTGTAGAAAGTACTCAATGTTACCAGTTTGTTCAACCAGTAAAACAACTTTAAAGATTTAAGAAAGTTGACTCTTAAGTGTCACAAGTGAAGAGAACAGTAGGAAAGGAAACAAAGGTGTGTGCTCTTCCAAATGCAAATGATCAAATTTCAATCAGTGCAGGGTAAATATCACAATACATCACTGTATTTGGGACAATGTTGTTAGAACTCACTGCCCATGACACCAGCTGTGACCTGTGATTGGATCGATGGGCTGTTTGTGCTGAACGGAAAACTGTGTGTGTGTTTCTGCACCTGTGTCAACGTGTGTTTATATGTTTTCAGGTGTTGTACAATATCTTGACCTCTATGGCAAAAATGCCAGTGGTGGAGTCAGTGGATTTTTTGATTGGGGTGGCGAGGTTCTTCATAGTCAGTCTTGGTGGCATGGCCTCTGGAATTCTCTTTGGCTTTGCGGCTGCCTTCACCACACGTTTCACCTCCAAGGTCAGAGAAATCGAGCCCCTTGTTGTGTTCATGTACAGCTACCTCGCCTATCTGGCTGCTGAGCTCTTTGCTATGTCTTCCATCATGGCGTGAGTAGATTTGCAATCCAAACATTTTCAGTGCTGTAAGAATTTTATCAAAATAACTGTTTACATGATTTTCTGCAGCATTGTGACCTGTGCCATCACTATGAAATACTATGTGGAGGAAAATGTTTCCCAGCGTTCCTGCACAACCATCCGCCACACGATCAAAATGTTTGGCTCCATCTCAGAGACCCTCATTTTCTTTTTCCTCGGTGTTGCCACTGTAACAACGGAACATGAGTGGAACTGGGGTTACATCCTGTTCACACTGCTGTTTGCATTTGTATGGAGAAGTCTGGGTAAGCAGGGGACACGGGGAATCTGTGTTAGAGGTCAGGTTTTTTTTTTTTACCACTTTGGGGGCAGTAGATCAAATCGATCAAACTGTAAACACAACATTGCGATATTGTCACTATATAATAATATAAATATTAACAACAACAGTAGTATATTATCATGAATTATATGGTAATATATATTTACCTAATGTTAGCACATTCGCCTGCACAGACAGTATAAAGCAAAATCGTTCCGATAATGATGTATAATGGTACACTACTGTTGATGAGAGAGGAGAGACTTAAGTAAAACAGTGGTACAACAAGTTGCAGGCTATAGAACCAAACAACATCAAGATGAATGATGGCAGTGATGAGAAAAACTGCAAGTGTGATAGTAATTCTCTGAGGGTTCATAACTACCACTTTTCAGATTACACATTGTGATTTGATCTGTTGCTAATATAAATATATTGACTAAGAATACAAAAAAAATATCTTGATACTCCCTCCCAGGTGTCTTGTTTCTGACTCAGATCATTAACCTTTTCCGCATCGTACCATTCAACTTCAAAGATCAGTTTGGACTGGCCTACGGTGGTCTGCGAGGTGCAGTTTCATTCGCCTTGGCCTTTACTCTTCCGTATAGCATCGACTGCAGACAGCTCTTTGTTACTGCCACTATTGTCGTTATTCTTTTTACCGTCTTTTGTCAGGTAAGAAAGTACCAATATGATTATATTCATATAACATTTTTGACTGTTGCAGCTGCAAAAACATTGTCAGTACACTGCTGGAATGCGTACTGTGTACTGAGAATGATTGGTGCCTGCAGTGCAAAGCAATGCAAGGCATCTATTCTATCTATCCACTTCTAAACTGGTCTTTTCATTTGTATCTTATTCTTCCTTTTTCATTACGTTCTGAACTGAGTTTTACTCACACTTGCATAATTACTCTTCACAGGGCATCAGTATCCGACCTCTGATTGAGTTAATCAATGTCCGTAGAGCCAGACATGATCCTGATATCATCAACGTAGAGATTCACTGCAGGGTATGACAGACATTGTGATTATTGTACATTTAGTGAACAATATATTTTTGGGCACAGTGTTAACAGCTCTCGCTTTTCTCTTAGCTCATGGAGCACACTGTAGCAGGCATAGAGGACCTCTGTGGACAGTGGGGCCACTTCTACTGGAAAGACAAGTAAGAACTGTTCCTTGCTCATTCTGCTTAACAAAAAGCCAGCACAGTATAATTTATTGTCAGTCAGGTAACACATATTGACACATGCAGGTTGCAAAATGTACACATTCCACCTTTTTTTGTGGTTTTGTTTGATACTTGTTCATACTGGGGCTGAATGGGAGTAATGACAACAAAGACTAATGCTCATACTGTGTTTATCTTCTACCATCAGCACTGCTGCTTTTCTGTGTAAAGCTCAGAACTGTTTTTCTTCATTCTTTGTTGACGACTATTCTTCTGACATGCCCACTAATTTCCAGGTACCAGGCTCCAGGTTCCAGGTTTTTCTCTCTCTTATAGGTCATTGTCTTCTTCTTGCCTGTTCTTCTTCAGGCTTGTCTTGTGTAACAGGTTTCTCGAGTCTCAGGCTAAAGAATTTTAACTTTGATTTGACCAGACAATATATGCTGTGAGCAAGGGTGTAACAAATTTATATTTATTTTATAAGTTTTCAGGGTATTCATATCCAAATATTTTTTGTTTTACGTGCAATTGCTCAATTCTAGGACATTTCAGCAGGACAATGATCCTAAACGTACATGTATACAAACAGCTAAACAAAATATAGATTATCACCACTGAGGACCAGAAAGGGAAGCAAAGTACTGGCCAACACATTGTTGGTTTTGGTCTTTTCACAGGATTTTTTGACAGTAAAAAAAGATTGAATAATGCCAACCTTAATCTTAACCTCATCAACGACCAATTCAAATACAACTTGTGAAATACATAGTGTATCATAGTAGCAAAGGGATATTCACTGCAGTAGAGCCTGTTAACTGTTAACCTTAGTCAATGGAAATGCCTTTCTCACAATTTCAGGTTCATGAAGTTCAACAATCGGTTCCTGCGGAAGATCCTGATCCGAGACAGCAAGGCTGAGTCCAGTATTGTGTCTCTATACAAGAAGCTTGAGCTGCAGAATGCCATGGAGATCCTGGACATGGTGTCTGGAGACATTAGTGCTGCTCCATCAATCATCTCTCTGTGGTATGAAACCCTGCATAATGTCTCCGTGTTACTCTGAACAGGAGAGTTTTTTTCTTAATATTTGTTTTTTTGTTGTTGTCTTTTATAGTGAAAAAAAGAAAAACGTTGTTAAACCCACAAAGTTGTTTCTGGCATCTGACCTGAAGAATATGCATGACATCCTATCCAAGAACATGTACAAGATCAGGGAACCGGTGAGATGTTCAATAATTAGGATGATAAAAGCAGCATGTCAAACATGAACACAGGTTTTGTACACATTTCTTCTTTCATACTGCATTAATAATCTCACAATCAAACTAGCTATGAAAATGGTACTCACACCTAATACTGTTGAATCACTGCTAACAATCTAATGTCCTACATAATATGTCAGTTATGGGCTGCGGTACAAGTACCTTTAAGTAGTCTTGCTAATATTACTTCTAGTTTATTCTGTATTTCTTCCGTCACTGATTCCTCGCTTACCCCTACACAAAAAAGGGCACATTCAAAAACTCTGTGCTCTGTGTAGTTTTGCATAGCTTCAGTTTCTGGCCAGCTGTATGTTTGCATAATGTGAAATGACGTCACCCTTTAGAAAGGCTCTCAAAGATGCTTTCATGTGTAGACAAATAGGGAGCATCTGCTCTGTCTTTCAGAAGCTCTTTTTCTCTTACTGAATGAATCTGATATAATTTTTTATAGGAACATCTTTTGAGTAGTTTACAAGACAAACAGGTCACATGAGCCCCTTTTCTACTCATATCACATTAGGCATTTCACACTATATTCAACAGATTTGCAAATTGTGACAGAATATTAATGTTTTACTGCAAATTAGTCATGTTGACCTCTTGCAAAATAGTTAGGAGAATTTTGTTAATATGAAGTCTTTCTCTAAGGAATAAACGGTACTATTACAGTTTGAACCTGTTGGTTATGGTTGTTATGTAGAACAGAAAGGAAAAACAGGTTTGGGTTGTAGCTCCCGGAGTTTTAAAGAACGCTATATCTTCTCAACTTCCAACCTCAGTCAGTGGAGGTTAATGGCCTTAAGGTTAAAGCATTGTAGTCGCCTGTACGATTATGTGTAAAGTTACGAGGAGTTGACGCATAAAAAATGATGGAATCTTTAATCTGGGAAGTGTCCTAAATGTTCAGTTCTGTGTGTATGCTGTACCTTGCAGCTTTGTGTTTTCTTTATTTAGATGGCTGCATACACAAAAAAACATGCCCTGCCCAGTGAAAGCCACACCAAGGAGATACTTATCAGACGCCATACAAGCATCCGCCGCAGCCTCAGATCTCGCAGCTTTCGGGAATCGGTAGGCAGGAAGAAAGTGAATTTATCTGGTACTGACTTTGGGTGTTGTGGTGTTGTCATGAAACTTTATAGCTCTTTTCTCAGACTCTTAGTTATTAGTACTGAGAGTAATCGAGAGAAGCATATTAATTATGTATTGGCTGTTCTATTCCCATGATGTTGTCAGGTGGTGCCTAAATCTCAAAAGTACTTCTCTCTTCCTGCTGGAAAGAACCTGGACTCAAAATATGTTCCTAAGAGGCCGAGATATACAGGTACAGTAAGCCTTAAACCAACTTTAAACACATAACATTTGTTTAATTAGATTTAAGGCATCTTATTCCCCTACTGTATGACATGATTAAAAACTGTATATTCTGGTCATAGAATCTTTACAGCGGGTAATGTAGTCGAAGGTTAGAGTCCAGGGATTTAGCATTATTGTTCTGGAGATGGCAATGTTACTAATAGTTTTTACAGACTCCCTCACAGGATAAAGCCTTTCTCTAGCCCTAGAGGCCTGTGCTGTGATGTCATGAATCACTTTACATGGTCATTTTTTAAAATCCTCTTTCTATTTTTTCCACCTTTTCCACATAATCAAGGAACCATGTCAGAGATGAACTACTCCTCCAGACTTTCTTGGTCTGGCCAGTCGGCACAGTCCTCCTCCAGAGCCAAGATACATCTACGTGGGCTGGACACATCAAAATCACCCTCTACTCTGAATGAAAGCAGGGGTGAGATCAACAAAATGGAACGTGGGATGTCAAGAGCAAAATCCTCTTACAATGATTCCCACGTGCGTGCTCGTTGCAACTTCAACTACATTACTGATAACGGCTCAGCTGATAACTGTAGAAATGTGAATCGGGAAGCAAAAGAGGGGGACCAGCAGCCTTTAACTCCATCTACAACCTGGCGTGCTGAAGCTAGAGACAATGTGACACAAAAAGCTCTGCTTAGGCCTCATTGGAAACCTGTGAAGAAGTAAAAGTGTTTTTTGGTCTTTCAGCAGCAGCTGGGTTAACCTAACTCTTAATGGGGGTAGGAGAAGGTGGGGCTGTTACATCTACCCACACCCCTGTCCTGCCTTTGTCTAACTTAATGAGCCCGTTCAAGGCAGGAGTGAGGTGAAAACAACTTGGAGGATACATTTGTGGCCACTAGCCAACTTCTCTCCGATTGAAAAAGTTCTGTGGATGCAGAATGTAACGTCTCTACCTTAAAGAAAGAAGTCCAGTTGCCATGACTCAACATTCAGACATAAGAGAATAATATAACATGCACTGTTGTCTTGTACAACTCAAAATACCATAGACTCAAACTCTAAAAAACTGCTGTTTATTCATTGTGATTTATTTTGGAATGAATCTGTCATGTACGTAAGTATTCAGTGCCTTTTATACATACATGTATACCTCTTCATTGTGGTCCAAGTGGTGTTTGGATTTCTAAACAAAGTGGTGCTGGGAATTATTTTGAAATTCAACTTTAATGAGTCTTTTTGTAAAATGTTCATTCTAAGATGTACTAAGATAAATTAACAAGTCTCTTTAAATCTGAAATTCAAACCTTTATTTGCTCTAGTTTGCTTGCTTTTATACCACCTTGGGAACTGTTTTGGTATTGAGGTAATTGTTAGTGCAATTGATAGGTTTCTCCACAGTTTTGTCTAGTAGGAAGTATCACCTTCCTCTTGTATTTTGGTGAAGCAGTAGAAGTTCTTTAGGCATCATCTGCAGACGTACAAACTGCACAGTTTTGGACAGTGTATTGATTGCAGAAATATGTTAACAGTTTCCATCATAATTTCTGTGCCAAAACATGTCCACTGTTTCTGTCTGATCAAGCTTCAGCAAAGGTAGGAGGAGACTTCACCTTTATGCTGCTCTTAAGTTTTCAATCCTTTCTCCTGAAGGACTGCAGTGCTGGTAGTATTGAGCCATGTTGACCCACAGCTCTTTTTGGCAAAAGGCATCCTGTCAGGAAAAAGGCCAAGTGGAATACATTGTTCCCACTATGAGTCTCTTACAGCTGACCTCCTACAAATAAGAGCACTTCTCTGAGTGATGCATATGTATTGTTTTCACCATATTTTAAACTTCAGTCTGTTACTCTGGCTGTTTTTTTCACCCTTCTCTTGTTCCATTTGGGGATTCGGATGAGTAGTAAACCAGCAGCTGCTAGAGCCAGAACCACACCCAGACTAGGGGGACCACAAGGGCTGAACTCCTGAGCCAGCCCAGAAAGGAGAGGAGCCACCACGCGACCCACAGCAGTAACCGATTGCCCAGCTCCAATTAGAGTCCCACTGGCTTGGACCCCTCCCCTCTGCAGCTCCAGGTCTGTGATACACGTCCGCCCAATAGTGGTGGAAATGGCAAAGAAAGTGGAGGACAGTAGCACCTGCCAGACGCTGGGCGCAGCAGCGTAGAGGAAAATAAGGGAGCAGGTGAGCACTGTGGAGTGCAGCAGCAGAGCAGGCATGTTGTTTCTATAAAGCTTTGTTACTGGCCCCACGAGGAACCCAGCTAGAGCCCCTAAGGTGCTGCTGTAGCTGATCAGATAACCTGTCACCTTTGGTTTAAGTGAGAAACGCTCCTCCATGGCCAGAGAGAAGTTACTGTAGTAGAGCATGATGGCTATAGCCATCAGAAGTCGGACTAAGAAGACGTCCCACATGTCCGAGGAGGCTACCATGTGGATTTTGGAGCCCACTGAGGACAGCTGTCTCCAGGCAGGCTGAAGCAAAGACGCCTCCCTCCCCCTAAGTTCACCTTGGTGCTTCTTTATAGTTTTGGAGCTTGGTTCAGTGTCTGCTGCCCGCAATGGGTGGTAACTATTTGCATGAGAGCCATTGTGTACAGATTTCCTACAGTGGTCGTCATCACAATGTTTACTTGTGTTATTGCTGCTATTAGTATCAATGCAGTGAAGTGTTTCACTCCACGGTAGCATCCATACCAGTCCTGGAAAGATAAATGTACTATGTTAGAAGTATATTATAAATACAGGATGTATAAAAGCACTTACTTCTCCCCATTTTCAGCCTACCTGCATTAATGATGAAGATTGCTGCACAGGTAAAGGAGGAAGTATAAAAGCCTCCATCATGCTCAGTGAGGTAGCCACCCACCACAGGACCCAGGATGAAACCAACACTAGAGGCCGCATTAAAGTGTCCCATCACTAGAGGGCGTTCTGCCTCTGACACCAGGTCAGATAGCAGAGCTCTGCAGATGGACAGGGAGTGCTTAAAGAGCCCTGAGACAGAGAACGTGGTGGGAATAAGTAGTTGAATGCTTGTTTGTACACACTATCCTGACTTTATAATAAGGTTGATGGCACAGTGCAATTTATAAAGAAATACGACCAACAAATTAAAACTCAAACCAACAGTCATACTTATTTTACCCTGAGGGGGGGGTCCCACTTACCCACAGGTATGCGTGCAAGCACAAATAAAGCAATGCTGGTGGACATCCCCAGCAGGCCGTAACCTAAAGCACTTAGCAGCAGACATGTCAGCAGAGAGTACTGCCGTCCCACCACATCGCTCCAGCTGCCCTGCAAATCACACACGGGAAATCACGCAGTCTCTACACTTTCTCTAAAACAGATTAAAGATATTTCTATGATGCTACAAAACATCTGCAAAGCATCACATTATAATATATATAATATAACACTAAAATGAAGACTTACAACAAATATCAACAGATGGAGATGAACAGAGAAAAGCAGAAGCAAAGACACAAAGAAGAGTACCAAACCGTGTTTACAATCGAACTTGTGTTGAAAGTATGTGGATGTCTTCTGAAAGATCAGAACACTAAAAAATAGCAGCAGAAATCCCCAAGTTGTGAGGACCAGCAAAAATCTCCTCACAATGCTGGTATTAGACTAAAATGTGTCCACATAGCCACAGAAGGACACATACATGCACAACTAATGAAATAATTCAATTAGGAACAATTGAGTTTGCTGTGGTCTGGATGTAGCCGGGTGGGCTTATCATAGAGACCCAGCTGTTCACATATCCCTACGTTTATCAGGAATCAACAGATGACTCCTTATGTGTTTAATTCGTCGCATGACCCCTGTGAATTAAACCAATTTCAGGAGCTGTGGGCGGCAGGAGAAAGACATGGAAAACTGAGAATCCTGCATCCGATGCCACGCTTATTACAGAGTACTGTACAGTGTAATTTCTTAACCTGGTTCGAATAATTAATTCTTTGACATTTCATAATAAAAGCCTTTATGCTACACGTCTATAGTGTCCAGAGGTGTTAAAGAGTAAATTACTAATTTCTGTGTAAAAGAGTGATATTAGTAGATCTGCAGATAACTGGGAGTAGCTCGTATGCGTGAATGTGTGACGACTGGATGTACTGTGTTAGCACAATCAACCTAAAACAGGCAGTGTTTATTGTTTCCATGAAATACCAGAGATGACACTAACTGTGAGCATGCCTTGTCAAGCAGGAAGGACTGAATAGAGGGTTAGAGACAGAGCAGAAGTTCCACATTTCTTCAGAGGGAAGCCATGTCTATACTTACAACTATTGTGCTTGAGAAGAGCTGTAAGATCCCATATGTAGATCCTGCAACAGTTTCAAATTTGTTTTAATGCACATTTGTAATATACAGCACAGAAGAGACACGTGTTCATATCAACAGAGCCTTAATATGATTATACTAAGACGATACTAACATAAAGGAATTTGACTTAATTTCTATATCTAATTTTTACCAACAAAAACAACTACCATTACAGGTTCAACATGACTCCGTTTTACCTACTATCCCAGCCACGGTGGGACTGGCTCCGAGAGCTTTCACGTGATGGCTCAGCAGTGGGATGATCATGCTCACCCCAAACAGGTCCTAAACAAAACAGGACCAGTTAAGGAGAAATAATTAGAAGCAGGACTTAGACTGAGTCTGTGCAGAGTTGCAGAACCACAGAAAATCCTCGCTCATCCTGTTTTTCTACTTTGCTGAGAGCAGCTTTGCCAAACTCCTTATTGAAGTCAACATGTAAGTCATACAGTGTTCTACCAGTTACACTAACTGATTAACTTTCAATAGCATTACTGTCCCAGCAGCAGCCCCTGTGAGCTGCATGCATTCTGCATGACACCTTTAAGTGGAAGATCTTCTACCCAGTTGTGCGGGCTGTTTCCAGAAAAGCTGCAGGTCAGCGCAACAAAGATATTTGTATTAAGGTCAAGTGTGACAACTCTCAGCATGAGAATTTGCCATGTCTTTAGCGTGAAGCAAACCTGTTGACTGCAACATATTTTACCGACAGGGATGCTTTGAAGAAGTGAACCTCAATACACTCAGATGTGTCAGAACAACCTGACAACAGACAGATTTAAAGAGACTAACCCCAAACACCCAGACATCCTAATCTATATAACATTAACTGATGTGGCTGAGTAGTGATGTATTTGCAGATACATGCTATCCATCTTAAAGAAGAAAAATATTCTCATAAAATCACAGTGGCCCTGTGTCTGTGTCTTCTTTGTTTATACTGACTTACTTGGTATTTTCACATCCATTGGCCAATTTTCCCTACGAAATGTTAATAATAATTGTATAATGAAACAGTAGCTGGCGTGCACAGATATCACACATGTAGCCATGTTTTTAAAGATTTCAGATTTAAAAATTAACTCTCTGAAGATATAAGAAAGATTTAATTACTAAATTATGATTACATTATGATACTGGAAAAAAACATTTTAGATAAAAGACAAATAAAATGAGACAAGGTTTAAATCAAAATCTCATTCACCTGCAAACACTTTGATCACACCCCGGGAAACGCACCTTTGAGATGATGGTTTTTACATCATATCTGTGAGTTATGAAAGCATGACCACATGACACCGAACAGCTGGTTCACACACCTAAAACGAGCAGCGTCAGTCTCAGTCACCTACTCACCATGAAGCCCACCACATAGATGCATCGTATGATCCTCGTCCGTCCACTTGGTTTCTGAAAGAAAGTTCTACATTTCTGGTCGTTCATCCTCCCGCTGTGACAGCTCCGCTGCAGCCAAAGCGGAAGCGCTCATCCGCTCCACAGATGATCCGAGGAGCAAACACGTCTCCGTCACGGCGTTTGTCTCACGGGCAAGAGGGAGAAGGTGACCTGCTACAGTTTAACCGTCTGCGCAAACGTGACAGGTGTAACAGACGGCGGATGTTAAAAGCGAGTGTAGAATCTAATCCATGCGATAATGTCGATTATCCAGGCCCAGTTCATTTCTCAGGTGTTCAATCGCCGTATTTCCCGATTCAACACCCCCGCGGGTGATCTGACAGATGGTATCGCCCGCTGACGTTGCAGTACGTCACAGCGCTGGATCGGGAAATTCTTATTCATAAACAGGTTTATAAAAATGAACCAATTTTTGTGAATTTAATTGACAATAAAAATAAACAACGTGCACAATATATTATATTACTACTACTCTAACTATTATAACTCAAGATTTGTATGTATCATTAAAAGTTACATATATACAGTCTTTCTGTATAACTCTCCATATTTTTTTTATTATTTTTATACACTATATTGGGACGCAATGGATGTCTGAATGTGATATATGTTTCCGTGATATATGTTGTCAATTAAAAACAACAACAGATAAACAGATAAAGATCTTCTCACTCTGAATGCAACATTTCAAATCAAATGGATTAAAGATTTTCCTAAAAATTCAAATTTGATTCAGTCTTTATAACTAGGTTTTAACACTTTTTAAAATTAAAATGTACTAATTATAATTTAACCAAATGCTAAAATAATGTTGATCTGTGTCTTTTTAAAAAGACAAATTCCTCTGACTTTAATTTTTTTTTTTAACTTTTTACAGTTTAGTAATTTGACACCAAAGCAACTTGCATGTAACAAACACAGCAAAAACTCCTGCACCACCTACTGGACAAACCAGTGATTGATAATGAGCCAAAAAAAATCTAGATTTATTTTCATGTTTGATTTGAAACCACACTTGGTTTGAATTGAAATGAAAGTGGTGGAATGGAAACAATAGTCACTCGCTTACAAAAGCCTAATGTAACCGAAAAAATAATTAAAAGTTTTTGTTCTTTATTCAGCTTGTAGACAACACATCTTCAGACACACACACACACACACACACACTACAGATAGCTGTGTGTGGATTGCTCCTGGTTAAGGGTGGTCTGGTTCACATCAGTGTGTAAATTAGCCAGAGTCTACATATAGGTTCACTGCTAAATATTCACCTTAATTGCTATTAAACTGGTCCCTCAACACACCATGAGATGTAGATAAACACAATAATGATATGACACACTTTTGTGAAACCTGCTGAATTGTATTAACACTTAAATGGCCTAAAAACCTTTGTTATCAAGAACATAAAGATAATAAACACTGCTAAACATTTTAGAGTGACTTATTCATATACAGTAAAACATGTTTCTGTGATACTGCGCACTATAGTACTAATTAAAAACAGAATATTGCTATATTATGTGTGCTTTGTGAGAATTTTATTTGTCATTAAATACCATGAGGACTAGCCTCACTTCATAAATGATGACCTGTGTCTTACGCTGCCCAATATAATCAAACATCATCACCCTCAGTTATATGAAAATATTTATTTAGTAATTCTCAGTGGCACAGAACAGTATGAGTAAAAAAGCAGTAGATGAATAATTCTCATCATCCTCCTACCGGAAACAATACTAGCATATTTACATGTGTGTTGTCCTGGTTCAGGAGAGTCTTTGGACACAGTTGCTGTTGGTTAGTTTACTTCTCTTCTGTCCTTTCAGTCTCACCCTGCCTTGACATTCCCCTGCTGAAGCTGGGTGTCCAATTGCCACTGGTTATTTCTGCGATGATCCCCTCCCTTCACACTCTCCAACTGCTCCACACACCCAGCCCCACGGTGGAGACTTTAAACTAACCCCAAAAATAGGCCTTGGGGTGCGATGTGGGGGATGGGGTGGCAACAGCTCCTAGTGAAGGCTCCAAAGAAGTCATGCGCACAACCTTGTCTTCACAAGAGGAGACACAAGAGGAGTTAAGCTCCAGTAACCCAACATAACATAGCTGCGCAGACTAACAACCCATCTTACTTGGAGGATCTATTTGTGCAAAAGGAGTTGCTTTGTGCTCACTGTAGCTGGAAGGTGAAGGTCAGACTGAGTGTGGGTCGCTGGTCAATCCTTGACCATGAAGCTTAGTGTGACATTGTTTTTTGCGGGGCTCTTTGGGGCATTGGCAGCTTTGTTCATCCTCCTCTCATTTGGAACTGATTACTGGCTGCTGGCCTCTGAGAGTTGCCCCCAAAACTCCATTGGCCTGGGTGGTGTGACTGTAGCGGTGAGTGTTGCACTTAAAGCCGCAGTAGATTAAAGAGACAACATCATGTCTACAGCAACTTCTTTAAAATGGTTAAACTGAATGAAACTGAATTAGAAATCAAGGAGACAAAAAATAATGATTTTAATTCCATTGTTTTACATTGTATTTAAACTTTAAATAGTGACTTGTTAATGAATAATAAATTATGAATTACTACAATTCAAATTGAAAAGATTCATATTTAAACTATAATCAAAGTTGCATCTTCTATTTTGGAAACAGTTGCTTCAGTCATTCTGTCAGTAAATAAATTGCAGGGCAGAGGCATCTCTGTAGGGTGTAATCAGACACTCTTTAATGTAGCGTGTGTGCAGCTATGCAGTGATTGAGACATAGCTTGTATGTGTGCCCCCTATGATAGAAAGTACCAGTAGTTCCAGTGTAATGGTACTGTATTAAATATCACAGACTAGAACATACTTAGCTTTTCATAGTGGGCGCTGATCCTGGAATTGAGACATGATATCAGCATAATAAAACCAAAGTGGTGCTGGGTGTATACAGTACATAGCAAAGCAATGAGATCTCAGTGTAATCAATTATAAAGTATTGTTTTCTATTTATTTGTGTAATCATCTTGTGGTTCCTTACGTACATACGTTTTATACAGCACAGTGAGGCGGTCTATCGGTGCAGTAAAGCCGCCCTGAAGAAGCAGTGTAGAAAGGGTTTATGATTTATGTTGATGTCCTGACCCCCAGGTTAAGAGCCACTGTCATTTTGTATAGGTAGGAGTAATTTCTTTGTGAATTTCAACACTAACAATGAAACTGTTCAACAAGGTCTTAAAGGGCTGATTTCAAAATAACACAAACCTGATTGGAGGAACCTTGACTTTATGACACATGAACGGCTGGCTTTCTCAGATACTGCAACGTCTGCTAGTTTCTCTGGATAGGATTTTTGTAGATGGTGCTACAGGCAATTTAGGTTGTGTTTTTGGTTCTCACGTGCAAAAATAGTGACCACTGTGATGGTGACTGTTTCCTGAATGGGAAAATACTTGATGCCAAACCAAACCTGAGCGAGTTTGGAGGTGCTCACTCAGCTCAACCTTTGACTTGTCTTAGCAGCTGCTCTGTCCCACTGTGGTGACACATTGTGCACCTGCCTCATAGGATCTCGAGCCTGCTCTCATAAACTGTAATTACATCAACAGATAACATAGAGTGCATCCACATTCATGCTTGAACTCTAAACTGCAGACTTGTATAGTCTATTCATATGTGGTATAAAGTCATTATTCTTTCTTTTCTTTCTTTTTCACGGTGCAGGATGAAAGTAGTGATGTTACTCTGTATCATGAGGGATTTTTCTGGAGGTGTAGCTTTCAAGGCAATATGGATGATGATAATCTGCTGACGAAGCTCTGGTTCAGTAAGTGAGATGCATAATTTAATTCCAGGTGTTAATGCTTGTGTTTTGGTGATTATAACTTTATTTTCACTCTGCATTCTCCACTGCTTAATACTGTGTATTAGCATCAATAGAATAATTTCAATGATAATCAACATTTTTTTATAGAAATGGTTTGTTTCTTTTCTTCTGATTGTATAATTTCAGCTATGTTGTTATTATATCAAGAACCGTGATATGAGTCATATAGTTTTCCAAACACGTTTTCTCCTCCACTCTTACGTTTCCATGGAGTCACATGGCAGCACTATGACTATGCTGCAGAATAAACATCAGTTTTTCATTTGCTGATATTCAGACTATAAAATTCAGTGATGCTGTAGTGGGAGAAACTATCTCATGTGACCCTTCAGAGGCTATGCCATGTGATGTTATTCTGGTCCTTTGTCATGTGATTGTGTCTCATCTATTTTCTGATGGGGGACAGTGGTGGTTCACTGTCAGAAACAGCCTCCAGCACTGCAGACCTTGTGAGGGTCTGTGGAATTTCACATGCTGAAAGAAGAGACAGTAGAGAAAGAATATAAACATAGGAGAAAAGTAAAAAGCAGGACTCTGTTACTCTACTCTCTAGGGAGAAAATTGAGAAGTTACAAGTCAAGTTAAATATAAATACATCTTCAATCTATTTGCAATAGAGAGAAGCACGGAAGAGGAGAATTTGTAAGAGCTGTTCTGTTGTCAATTGTGTTTGTTTAGTTGTAACATTACATTTTAATTTATTTTCTGCATGTTGATTTATTCTTTCTCCCTCTAGCAAATCAGCCACACTCAAAAACGTGCATGCACGCCTACCTCTTCCCCTTCCCTGTGTCTCATCAGACCCACAATGCCACAGAGTATGATTCTGCTATAAGTAAGTCTCTGTGTACTGTACTGTACTCTGCTTCTGTAATCTAACGGCTTTGAAAAGAAATGGTTAATATTTCTCTTGTCCAGTCTACAGAGGTTTCTGGAGCATCTTTATGCTTATTGGTGTGGCTTCTGTAGTGCTCGGTGGGTTCTTCATAATCTGTGCTGCTCCGTTCACCAGCCACAGGTTGTATAAAGCAGGAGGTGGCCTTTTCCTGGCATCGGGTGAGGATTCAAAATGACTAAATGCAGTGATGTAAAGTAAATATGTGCACTTTGTTATATACTTTATTTTATTTCAAGATATTTCATACAAAAGTAAAAATAAAAAATTACAGAACCTTTTCCCCTTCATCTTCTCCCATTAATTTAAGACCCCTGAGATTTATTTACTTTACTTTTACTTTAGTTCATTTGGCAGACTCTTTTATCCAAAGCGACTTACAAGGAGACACAAGCAATTACAAATCAGGTTCTGTAAATTATGAGTTAATTTACATTTTCTTGTGGCCCTTTGGTGGGAACCTTCTGGAATAAACTAAAACTGATGATAAAGTTATTAAAACTATAGCCACCACTTGACAAACAATAGTAAGATCCTGCATCCATTGATACATCAGAATTGATTTAATGTAATAAATGCCTCAGAGAAACAAGTGATCTGCCAAATATTGCTTTATTAACATGGCAGGGGACTGTACTTTTACTTGATTACTATCAGGACAATATAAGTGAATTTCAGTCATCACAATCTGTTCCCTGTTTGTCTTTCCTTTCTCTGCGCCAGGTCTTTTCCTGCTGTGCGTGGTGGTGATGTACGTACTGTGGGTGCAGGTGTTGGGTGTAGTGGATGCCTACATAGCCCAGCGCTCAACAGTGTGTGGAAACTTCAAGCTGTCTCTCAACTATGGGCTGTCCTTCATGTTTGCCCCTGTTGGCATTTTCTTCTGCTTTCTGGCTGGCCTTCTTTTTGTCCTCATTGGTTGAGCCATCCAGATTCACTACCAGTGACTTTAACAAATAGCTTCGAGGTAAAGCGGGAGCTTGAGATGTTTCATATTACAAGTGTTTTTCTTCTACTTTTTTTTTACCAGCAGATCCTTCATATTATCCCATTTTGTCTGCCTTATAAAACCAGAACTCTGTCATGGCACATTTGTGGTGTAAATGATCTGATAGACTTGGGACACTTTGTTCCAAAATAAAAGTATTGCATTTGTAAGCTCATAATCACCCTGAGCTACAGATAAATGAGGAATTCTCACCAAACGTTGATCACATACAAGATAAATACCTGTAGTGCATTGTGTTCAAATGTTGTGTGTTGATGGTTATGTATGTTTGTAAAATACAAAATTAAATGTTGAGGAATGAGGAAAAAGTTTGTTAATTAAAGAATTGTGTTTGTTTGCATGGGAATGATCCATGTTGCTTTTTTATGTACAGTGATGGGAGTCAGTATTTTTGGAGAGGACACTGGCACAGCAGTCTTTTCTGTATTACATTAGATAAGGATTAGGCTGATGATATGTCATCTGTTATTGCCCTCAAATCCCATGACAAGACTAAAAACAAAACTGTTCATTACTCTCTTATTATTTTTTTGATCTCCCTGCTTCATCTGTGTCACTCAGCTCCAAAGATGTAAATATTTAAAAACAGATGCAAACATATTTTAGTACAATATTAACTTAAAGAAGGTTAAATAACTCTCAAACAGGTGTGAATTGTGCAGTTGGTCAGGACTATTTAAGGTACCAGGGCAGTGTGTACTAATTTAGTATGAAGTACACTGCATCATAATGGAACGTCTCACCCAGTGCAGTGGTACATTTCAGCACTGTGTATTAGTTTTTGGATGTTGGAGCTCTTTGGTACATAGGAGTAGGACATATCAGACTTTGGCTACTGATAACATTTGTTTGGAGAGTGAATTAATTGTTATTATGTTGACAATAAGTAAAATACTACAGTCCTGTAACGTCAAATATTCATGTTTCACTCAGTGCATCATAATTATAATTTTGCTCTTTTTCTGCAGTATTATTTTGATATGTCTGTACATAGCCTGAAACTGTATTGCTTTGTGCTCATTGTTAAAGTTTGAACAGTTCATTGGTTCAACACATGCTGTTCTGTTTATAATTGGGGTTGAAGCATGAATTACGTTTTGTTGTTGCTTTTAAAGTAACAGTTTTAGATTTATGTTGTTCTGCTGAACATGTTTCACCATCAGTTTAATAACTGTCTGATTAGTTGTGAGATTTTGTGATAATATAATTTCTGTCTAAATAGGCACCATATTTTTCTGTGACTTTGCCAGTGAAATGACACACTGAAAGTAAGCTCTGACGTCTAAAATAAATAATGATATCATTGTATTAAAGTCAAAGAATCGTAAAAGGGTTCTTTGCTCTTGAATTCATGAATTGCTAAAGATTGTGTCGGGGATCTGTGGCCAAAGTAAATTTCACAGATAAATGTTGAAATTTAATTAAAAGAGGCTCTTAAAATGCAAAAAAGAATATACCATCATGGGCATAACTTACATTACAGACCTTATCTAGACATAAGACATAAATATGCAGCCAACATTAACCAGGAGTTCAGAAGACACATTTTACTCATCAAGATTTGATTATTTCAACAACCTACAAAAGGTTTAAACTACATCACCACAAGATGGCACTGTCGTATCACTTGTTTTAAACATCAGTCTCTACCCTGAAAGGCAGAAATCCCATTTTGCTTATCTTGAGTCTATGCGGAGTGTATGTGGCCGTATGCATTTAATCACAACTTCAGAGGTAGGATCTGTAGATGAAAGAATTCACACCTTGGCTGACAGACGGATGGTAATTTCACTCATGAATGGAGCATTTGATCAGGATCTGAATGGACTCATGTCGATTCCCATGTGTCTGTATCAACTCTGTGCCTTTCAAGCTTTATAATATACTTATCATACATAGGAAAATGCATCTGCGTTTTGCCTCAGAATGCAGGAGAGAGTGACACAATGTAAGGCATTGATTACTTTGTGAGATTGACTTTGCCTCCACTGAAGACTCTGGTGATGGAGATTCACACTTCCCGATTTTTGAATTTTCAAATTCAAACTGTCTGTGTCCACACACACGGAGAGAGTGGCCACATCAAACTATAGCTACACAGAGGTGAACCACTGCAGGCCCAAGCAGAGGCCACAGAGGCTGGCAGATGCAAATATAATTTAAGATAAGATCATAGGATTTGTCCTGTTTCAGGCGGAAGCAGTCCTTTCAGCCAAGTCTCCAATAGGAGAGATATTTCTTATCTGGTGGACTTCCTGGTTTAAATGAAATCCTTATAAGATAAAAAAAATGTTCAATCATTTCTCTATCCGTAACCAAGTTAGAGAGTGTGTGAGAAAGACACAGAAAGGGTGAGAGAAAGATAGGTTCAATGGCGGTGTGGAGCTAGCTACCTCCAGAAGAAGCCAGGGCCTTGCCATCAGGCCTCAGTAATGCCATCAGAGTGGGAGTCCCAGCTGAATTCAGCACTGTTCTGCATGATTGCCCATGATAATTGTGTGTTGATAGGGAGCGCCGGAGATGGAGTATAATTTCCACCGAGAGATTCCTAAACAAATACCTGTGCTCAGCAGAGGGATGGAGTGCAGCAGGAGGTGAGGAGGAGAATAGGGGATGAGGGGAGATAGAGGATGAGAGGGTAACACTTCCAGAAGGGGAGAAGGAGGAGGGACGGGAAGCTGTGGCCTCTCTGCAGGTCCTTGATAGGTCTGTACGTAGTGTGACCAGATGCAGGACTTTAGTGCTAAAAACGAAGAAGTAAAGAGATGAATGAGAGAAAGATGATAATTTATAAAATAAAGGTTAATTTTTTTGTGTTCTAGATCATTTTAAGAACCTATAAGTATGTAATTATACATTTACAACATATTGTATAGGTCACAGGCCCCTGCACCAAATCAAATGCATGAAACAAAAATGAAAACACACAGAAACCACCATAATTGAAAAGCAAAAGAAAATAAATTACAGCTCAGCTATTGAGTGTATGTTTTACTTATTGATTTCTGTTGAAATTTGCAGCATTTTTCAGATGTTATATCTTACATGTTGTTTCCATCACAAACTCTAACCCTAATTAAAAAAATATCCATCCACTCATTTTGTGTAAAAGCCATATTTATTTATGTATTATATTTCTATATTTATTTTATTACGTATACAAACTGTCTCCTACTTTACTGAAATTGTAAGTGTTTCAGTTTTCATTGTTTGTACACTGGAGGTTTAAACTTTCCACATGTCAGCTCTTGACTTTGTGACTCAGGTTTAACACAGAACTTTCCACCTTTAGGAAATAAATATGCAGTCAAGTATCAGACACTTCACATACATAATGATGGTCAAAGGTTGTGAAGTGAAGACACGATAAGCAAAAGACATTTTTTAGTTGAGAGGAAAGACCACTTAATGCAGAAATGAATGTTTAATAACACACATTATTCAACATCCAAATGTGTCCGATTTAACCAAAAGGAACATTTTTAGTTTCAGTTTATGGCCGTCATTAATTCACAAAAAATACAAAAATGCATGTGCAAAGTAATGAAAACATTACAAACTGGGCACAAAAATTTATAAGAAGAAGAACAGCACTTGAATATTCACATTTATACACTAATAAAAGCAGGCACAGTGTAACCAAAGTAAGCTTCTTTTATAACTCTGAGACATAAAATAATGAAAACATGAGAAAAATACATTAAATATCACATTAACACTCTTGTTTCTGCAGTACCCACATTTAGAATGTCCTAGCCATAGGACCTGCCATATGATGTTGAAATTTGAGCCTCGTAAGTCTTGGAAAGAAAAGACTGATTGGTCAAATAAAGTTTTCCTTCATGGCACGATGCATTCACTTCTATCAGCAGCTCTAGAGTGCCTAGTTTTCTTCACACCTTCAGCCAGTAAAACCGTTAAACATCTTAACAACTACTATGGCATCTGCAGGTATAATCAAATTATATTATTTATAACAACTTAGCAATACATTTGGATCAAATATCTAAAACCTGCAGGGCCTGCTTGTACCCTGACAGGCTAAGAATGGTTTCACATGTCTGAGACCAACTAGTCAGACAGTATATGATATGAGGAATAATCTCTGTATTCATAAATAACTTCAGAGCTATAATTTTTTGTCAAATTATCCTGATGAATGAATCTGCCAAATTAAATTTACTATGTTTAACTTTCTTGTTTGTATATAAGATGCTCATATAAAAAATTAACTACCTAAAGTTTCTCATCCAAGTTAACAGTAGTGATGAATAGCATGGATTAAAGTGAGGAAAATAAATTTCTATAGTTCGGAGGCCCTGACAGCATACTGTGTATTCTCTCCTTTATTTTTAAGTGTGGTCCTGGCGACAGATAAGTTTTGCTTCAGAGTCTGAGGTTGAGTGTTGTTACGTATGGCCACAGAAGCCAAAATGTATGCTGTCACTAATGACTTATGTTTCATGCGTCTTAAAAAGGAAGAAACAACTATTTTGGCTATTCAGAAATAGAAAATTGACGAGATATAATTTTGTCATGTTTGTCAATTTGCCGTGTATTTTTTGTGTGTAATGAGCAGAAAACAAAGTGCAGAAAGAAGCAGAGAAACGCTGTCGGACATGTTGAAGTCCTACACTACACAAAAAGAAGATACTGTAAGTTCGACTCTCAGTCAACTCTTGTATATTTAACCTTGAGGGAGGTTTAAGTTAATTGGAAAACACTCTTTGCCTGAGTGCTCTCACCTCGCACGTAGTGTAGTTATCATAGCTTATCTTCCAAATATATCATAATCCCACATGACATGCAAGTCAGATTTCATTTCAATCTGATTACTTTCAACTCTCAGAAAAAAGCAAAGTATTTGAATTGCATGAACAATATGGCAAGTCATATTACACGCTGCTTTCCTCTTTAGAGATAGTTTTACATAATTTCCCATTTGTTTGAAATAATGAATAGACAATGGGCTGTATAATTGTTAGAATTTACAATTCAGAAGACCACGTCGTATAATCACCATGCATAATTCAGAGAGTTGAGTACATAGGTCACCGGTGGCAGTGGCACAAAAAGTAACTCAGGTCTTCAAACAATTGAAAATCAACACTTTTATTGTTGCTCAGCTCGAAACATTAAACAAAATCTCTTTGATGCAGCAACACATTCCTTCGAGATCATTGAGGAAATATAAAAAAGTACTTGCAGAGCATCCAATTATCTATAAGCCTCATGTTATCTTTTCAGCAGTGGGATTGTTTCAATGAAGTCTGTAAGTTCACAGGAACTCACTGATGTGCAAAGCGGCACTGGCGGTATAAAAATGGTTATTACATTGTTGGCCAGTGAAAGCTACACCTGTACTGAGTGGATCATTTCTGCCCCTCTAACATCGTCTGGCCTCACACCTCAGTTTGTGCATATAAATTACATTCCAAAGTGTGTATGGATAGCCCTTGTTCATACTCAAGGTCTCTTGTTTCAAAGGCATGCTAATGTCTTTCACAGTGAAACTCCTCTCAGCGGCCCTCTTTTATCTGCCAGATCAACTGTGTAGGAGATGATTGGGACTCTTCAACCATCTCTCCTCTTGAATATTCATACATTTTTAATGGGACGTATATATCCACAAATCCTAAACGAAGAGAAGTTTGGGTTACCCGTCAGAGATTATTTCAGTTGCTTTATTACTGTTTTCACTTACATGTTAGGAGGTCTTAGTTAATTGTTAAATAAATTAGTAAAATATGTTGGTACTGTTATCTCATGCTGTTTGAAAGATCCATACTGTGTTACCACCCACTAGTCATGGATTTCTCACTTTTTAATTCGTTCTTTGGGATTGCCATGTTTCAGCATCGAGCACTTCAGCTCCTTATTTAGGTTTAGCTTCCCCTCGAGCAACTAATTAATGCTACAGTACAAACAGCCGATGGATTTGGTCATGAATATTCAAATATACCGTGTGCATATAATTTCCTATTCAGTGTTGTAACACAAGGTGATGATGAGGCAGGCTTCAAAGCTATTTGAGTTTTCTGTATCAAAACTATCTGTCCTGTTCTCTACAGAACGTCTATCACCACCTTTAATGACTTGGTATCATGCTACAATTTGATACAATAGAATTATTATTGTATTTTAATACATATACATTACTTTTGCATTATATTTTATCATTATATAATAATTAATTGTCACAAAGGTGTCATGCTCAATTCTTCATCTCCAAAATGCACTCCTATCTGTTTTTCAGTGAGTTCATCTTTTTACTTGATTAAAGCAGCAACCATGTTTGCAACAGAATTTAAAAACCTAAAATATACGGTAACAGAGGCAATAGCTGGTACATTTGTCTTGAAGTTGATTTCCTTCTATTCTCTTTTTAATTTCTCAAACAGAAAGATTTTGTAACCTCCAACATAAATTATATCGAGGCATACAGTGCAAACATATTATTTATCTATTTACAGTATAGAGGTTTCACTACTAAGAACTAAACTAATAACTTAAACAGAATTTTAAAGAAACAAAGTCCCCTACATATCTTTGCCTACAGTTTCACTTCACGCTGCTTTAAATGTCTCTTTCTGCATCCTTTGTGTCTCAGTGGTAAAATAAAAATATTTGCTGTTCCATTCTGGTGAACCACAATTCCCCAGTCTGTTTTAATGTTACACATGTTTATTAATGACATTTTACAAGAGGGCATTGTCATATTTGCTAGTCTTAAACATGTCAGCATGTAAATAAATAAACCGGCACAAGCATTGTTTACCATATTTAATAGAATCGAATATACAATTCTAATGTAACTATTCAAATGATTTCTACTCTCTTTGTTTCACTCTTCATGTGTATTCATAAGAGTTGATTCATATGCAACCTCACTTCATTAGAGTAACATTTATGAAAATGATGTATTATATATTAAAATTAAAGTAAAGCAAACAGGGGCCTATTATTAACACTTGAACTACTATCTGTACAGACATTAGTGTAACATTGACTGGATGGTTATGTCTCAGTAAAGTTAGAACAACACAAGACTCCTTGTAAAACAGAACAGCATTGACAAGAACTGGAAATCTTTCGGTGGCTTGAAGTTATGTGTGTACTGCAGTAATATGGTTCTGATTAAGAGAGGAAATACCTTTAAATTGTAAGGAAACAAGTAAAAAAAGAAGCTTAACCGACTAAATAAAACATTCATTTTAAAGTCATCCTGCACTACATCAAACTATTCAGTTTAATTATAAATTTGAGATTTGCTTTAAAAGCATACAGCACATCTGAACAGGAACAGAGAGCGAGCGTTAAATTCAAAAGTAAATAGAAATGAAACAACAATGCAGAAACAGTCTATTCAGACACCTACCTGCTGATTTCCTTTGATTCTTTTTTGCAGGAGCTAACACGACAAACAATCCTTTTTGGGGTTGAACATTCGAATTTCGAAAAAGTAATGTTACTCTTGTTTTTCTGCAGTCCTACAACTAACAGACTCTTGTGCCCTCATCCTGTGGCTGCTGCTGTGCTTTTATACTGGTTTCAACTTGCAAAATTATACCTTTGACCCCAAGTAGGGCTGACATTCCTTGAAAGTAAAATCTTGTGTGTGGAGAGTGCGGTGTTTGGTTTTGCAATGGTAAAAGTACACTTTGTATTAATTGAAGTATAATGATCCCTAGCTTGAATGTTGGGAAAAGGAGAAGGCAGTGAATAATGTATCTCCATGCAGATGATAAATGAATATGTTCATATATTCATTTATTAATTTATACATTTGAATTGCAATTTGGCTTTCCTTTACACTTTTGGTTCCTTAACATACTGTATATCTTTTATTATTTTATTTTATTCTATCTTTAACTATATAACTACTATTCTGTCTTTATCTGCAACACATGCTCATTGTGATAATTCAATCTTCCAGGTACAAGTGTACAATTTTATTCTCCACTTCTCCATTTGTCCTTCACATTCTGCTGTTTGTGTGTATGTAAAATTCCTTTAGTGAGTCTCCTTCCTTTCCTTTATGTCCTATCTCGTTTTCTTTTTTGTTTGTATGTGAAGATGAACAGAGGAAAGAAAGAAGCTCCGGTAAACAGTCTGCAAAGTTCTGCAAAGTTTTACCAAGTATAAAGGAAATGTCAACTGAGGAGACGGTGCCGTGCTTCAGGCAGTTCAAGTCACATGCCGGCACGACCATACGGGGGCTGGTAAATGTTACCATTGATAAATAAACATTATCTAAAAGCTCTGTCAGCCCCTGTTAGGACGTAGTCGTGGTTCATTTGTTTCGCTGCTCTGAGGGTAAAAGGAATATTTAATCACTCCTCTGAATTACATGAATAATCACAAATAGCATTTTCTGCAAGCCACAAGTGCACACACTGATGCTGATTTGTGTACTGATGTTTAAGATTTACATACTAACACATCCTAATACATTTAACTTGCGTAAATTTAAAAAACATGAAAAATGTACATGTTTTCACCTAATAATATTACTTTCAACACACTAAGGTGTAGAGCTAAAGTAACATAATAGTAACATAATATTTTTCTATTTTGAGCATCTGAACAGCTACTGCTCATTTTCTCATTTGTATCGTTGTCAGGACAGGATTATAGAAGTACAATGTGTAGTGAAATGATATTGTCTAAAGTCTGTTGTGGTCACTGAATAACATTTGATTCACATAGATTTCTGTAATGCAGTTTTCTGTGGCTTCATTTGCTTCTGTTTCTTACAACAGCAGTAGAAATCCATAGCACAGGAACTGACCGTGCAGACCGCAGCCCTCCTAAAGTGTACGAAGCAAAACACTTTTGAACAGTAATTGTTTTGCATTAAATGTCCTGTTACAAGAGGTAGCTGCATTTCATTAAGTCAATCTTGGACAACAATTAAATAAACCATAGAATATGTGTTTGATGACACAGGATACTTTAGATGGCTGTAAGCAGCAGTTTCTATCATTAAATCAGCTACTCTGTAGATCCATACCCACTAACACTAGAACAGCTCATAAAATGTCTTTTGTCTCACTCATTTTGATAATTGATGTGATGGTGTTGGTGAAATGTGTGTTTTAAATTAAATCTTTACAGAAACTCTGACGTATTTGCGATTACTCTGCCAACTCTTGAACCGACGGTGTTTGTGTGTCTGTGAGCTCACATGAAAGAATATAATTAATACAAATGTAATGAAGTGTTTCAGCGTGATGTGATGTTTACCGCCTGTCGAAGAAAACTTCTGAAGACAATTTTGAAAATGATCAGTTTACAGTAACAGTTGTTTAATGTTTGTATAACTTGACAACATCTGTGTGAAAACATCTGTATTTGTGGCAGCCAGAGAAAACATCTAAATCAAGCTCTACTCAACACTTTTTGCCTGAGACTCCAATTTAGTTTATGCTGTCCAGTGCAGTGAAGAGTGCTCTGAGCTGTACATTGGAGAGACAAAGCAGCCGCTTCACAGGAGGATGGCCCAGCACAGAAGGAGCAACACCTCAGGGCCTGAATCCGCGGTGTACCTTCA
>JAUYWH010000013.1:7947728-8015228 GCA_034779795.1 Ctenopoma multispine
AGTTCTGTGGATGCAGAACGAAACGTCTCTACTTGGAAGAAAGAAGTCCAGTTGCCATGACTCAATCCTCAGACTATGTGACATGAAGAGATGTCTGTTATTCTCTTTCCTGTGGCTTGTCTTGCCTCACATCACTCCATGCCCTCCTAAAATGTTCCTGTTGATTATAATTACTTAACTTAGCAGCCTTATATTTACAGTATAGTACCTTTATTTTTTTACCTCACTTTATTTTAGGATTAACAAAATACAGCTTTGTTTGAAATTTATTGTGTCAGATTTTTGAAACCAGTGCACAATGGACAAACAAGCAGAGATCATTAAAAGTTTGACATTTTCCTGTTTTATGACTGTAATCATTTGGACATCATTCTCCATTTCAACATGCCGTATTTTTGGACAGTTGTATACACTTGTGTGACTAGTTTCTGTAAGTAAACTGTGCATCTGGTTGTAGTTAAAGTCCAGTATGAATGAATATTTATTTGGATTGTCAAGTTTGAACCTGCAGCCTTCTCCTTTTTTAACCTTCACCAAATGCTTAAGCAGCATTTATTTTCTTTTTAGTTCCTGGGAGTACATTTACTCAGAGTGAGTTTAATGTCTTTTTTTTGTGCCACCACCATGTGCCATGGTGATGAATTATCTTGATTGTAGATTCGAGCGTTGACAAGACAGAGTGGGTGAAAAAGCAGGATAAACCGTTGTTTGGTGGCGTTCGTCCAAACCTCACAGACCAGATCAGCACAAGACAATAAATCTTCTGAATGCATATTTAACACTGAATCAATGTACACCATAGCTTGAAGGTTAACTTGCTTTTTTGCTCAGATTTGTTATTCAAATGCAGCCTGTTTAAAATGGCAGCATGTGTCCATTCACTTATTCATGGCCCACTGATTGTCTGGGAGTTACTGTAAAAAGGAAATGAAACCACCTTTGGCCGTGAATTATACGGGGCTCCCCTCTAAATGTACGTATCTCATTAAAATCAATTAATTTGTTGAGAGTAATGTCTGAAGGCTGAGCTGATTCTCTGAGACAGGCGGCAGATGTTAACATCAAACCCAAGGATCTCAGAGCTAAAGATAAATTCAGGCCTCCTAAGTCTTCATTCTTCATATTTCTGCGTATAAAATCAGCTGAAACAGCAAAGGACGTGAAAATAATATAAGTACGAATGTCTGCATATTGCCCAAATAAAATAAGTAAAAGTAAGGTTCAAAAAGATCGAATTCACTGTATGAAGAGAGAGGGAAAAGATTTATTGATTCAGCTCTGCACTTCTGTAACAGTGGACACTGTGGTGTAGCTCTGAGCTGTGATGTGCAAACCACTGCCTCACAAAAAGACCCCAGTTGATTGTCCCGTCCAAAAGATAAAACCTAATTGCTTAAACAGCATTGATACCTCATATCAGACAATGTGTGAATGGGAAAGGAACATTTCAGTAAGAAAAGGCTTTTTTCTTCACAAAGTGTACTGCATTTATGTAGAACATTGAAGAATTGATTCCAGGCAAAAGTAATTTTATTTTATTGATTTTCATTTTTATTTTAAAACCAACCAGAGGTGGATTAAATAGTAGCAAAGCTAAGCAAGAGGTTTGACTTATGAGAGGGTATAACTCAATATATTCCCAATATTTGACAAATTTACTATATGTTGTTGTTTTAATAAATTATGCACATTCACATTAGAAGATGTATGTGTAGTGAAGAACCGTATTGAACTCTAAGATTTATCAAAACTCTTCTTTGTAAAACTGTATTTGACAGCATATTATAGTTTAAATCTCATTCATAAGAAGAATTCATGAATTTCCTTCTAACTGAGGTTCATAAAATAATATAGCACCTAACTGAAAAGTTGTTTCTAAATGCCTATTATCCTTTTTCTCTTAGTTTTGTAAATGTTTTATTGATGTATTATATAATCTACATGTGCAAACATTCCAATTTTGCCTGATACAGCAATTACACACTTGAAATGATACTAGCTTTCCACTTTTAACTGGAAGAACAGCTCTGCAAGCACTGGAGCGTCCTGTCTTGGGATTATGAGCCCCTGTTCTGTTAACAAGGTGCTGTGGCTACGAATCAGAGCTGCTAATGACTTAAAGAGCATATCAGCAATGGCTCGTTTGCTGAACAGCAGAGGAGTACACCACTTGGAGTTTCTTATTTTAATTAGGGCCTGGCTAAAACACAGCTCCCTGTGGTCCTGACACATTACCAGTATTCCTGTGCTCAGGTCTATTAGTATTTTAAACAACTCCACAAGGACTGCAGGTTATCCCACAGCTGTCTGATAAGTAATGCACAGGAACGTAATATTTCTAATGTATTCTATTGATGTATCTACTGTAGGTGCATGACACCAGAGGAGTGTAACGTATTTCCAGCATTTTCCATTTAGTGAATACAAGTATTGACCAAATGCTGTCTGGAGGTTAAAAGTTCACCTACATCGCTGAGCAGACATTCATATTCTTACTAAAAGAAACCCAGTCCGTCTCTCTCAGTCAAGATCTGATCAAGCACAAAGGCAAATCTGACTCTAAATAATACATGACATGCCTTTCCATATACACTCCCGACTGAAACACTAAGGAGAGGGTGGAGGTTCAAACATCTTTCCTCATCTTCAAACGCCCTGCCTTCATCTTAGCGGCTTCCAGATTTTCAGAGGCTACTTAGACCTGGAAACATCAGAAAAGAAACATTTTAAAAGGAGACATTGCTCATTTCAGAGCATGAATGGTCTTGTCCTCAAACACTCTTTCTTCCTTATTGGGTGACCACTCAGTAACATCCTGGTTAATACGAGAGCACATACAGTAGTACACAGACAAACCAGTTGTTGAAGCATATTTTTATATTTTTAGGGCTCATGGCTTATTTTTAATTCAGATTGTTTATTGGGTACAAAAAATACCAAGTTACCACTGCTCTCACTGTCTCACTGCCGTGAAGTTTTTGCAGTGTCTAATGGTGTACATGTATTCTACAGATTATTAAGCTTCTCAAAGCAAATTTGTAATTTGAAGTTGGGATACTATATAAAAGCTGACTTGGTTTGAGTGAAGAACTATCTAAGCTTTCAGTGGAGTGTTTTTGCAAAAACTAGCAAAATGCTAATTGAGGTCTGTGTTAACTTTTCTTGTCTGAATATTGGTCATTTGATTAGAACAAAACAATATCCCCTCTTCGTTAACTGGGTATGCAGACACAGGCACAGAAGGCAGGCTGCTCAGTAGAAGTCACAGTGCTGCTGCTCTTTGGCTGGTGATAAAGATTCAGCCTGTTCCTTTAGCTCCAAGTGTAGTCATGTGTATAATTGCTCTGGGACTGGAAATGCACCATGTGTGAATATAAAGGAAGGGCCATCTAATAGGAGACACTCTTCAAACAACATAGCTTCAGTTTGCCTAAATGTCCCATGTCACAGAGAATAGAAGATAGAGGTTGAGGGAAGCAGCAACAAACAGTGACAGTTGAGAGGTGCTAACAAGAACAAGAAACCAGATGAAAATAATAAAATGTACGGCTTTAAAAAACACAGTAAAAGCAAAAGATTGTGCAAATTGGTCCACTGACAAATCAAAAGTGGAATGGTCCTCTGTTATGTCATTTGACCCTGTACATGTGTACAGTGTTGTCCTCTGCAAAGCCTGGCCTTCATTGTTGGACCAGCAATTGTTAAGTCTATTCGACTGCTCCATGCTGATTATTGCCAGCGACAAACTACAAGCAGAACAATGTGTTCGCAGTTTAGTGTTTTGAAAAATTCCAGCAGTATAAAAATGATGCACTATAGCGTAGATGACCAATATGTAATCTTCCTGGAGCCCACATGGAGGGACTTTTTGAGGGTAAAACTATGTCAGTGGAACTTATTTTAGATTCTGGTTCATATGATGGAAAAATCATGATCTATTGTCAGTATAAAATATACTGATTATAAAAGCATTTTATAAAAAACACATTAGATTTAGGTGACGTCAGCAAAAGAGTAAAACTGTTCTAAAGTGATATTTAGTTAATTTTATCCAATTTTGATGGTAACAGTAACGCAACATAATAATAATAATAATAAACACAAGCAAACCTGGGACAGACAGGAAACATGAGGAGAGAGAAACAGTGTGACATGCAACTAAGGTCCCCAGTCAGATTTGAAACAGGACATTGTGGTTACATGGCATATACACAAACCATCAGGCTACCAGTCTGCTCCAGCTAAACAAACATTTAACAACTGTAAGATGGAGATGAAGTAACTAGGGACAAATGGAGTGTTGTAAAGCACGTTGAATCTTCAGGTAGAAAATGCAATTTAAATGCATTTAATAAAACATAGACTGAACAGAGCTCGGGCATCTGTACTTGATATAGTGATAGACATTTTTCCTGCATCATCAGAATAATGGAAATAATCAAATCTGTTTTGATTAGAAGCTGTTTTTCAGACACACATCAAAGAACACAGTGACAAACTACACACTGATCTCTGCAATAAAATTATGGGCGAGCTGCTACCTGAAAAACGGTAAATGTAAACACAGAGGAAAGAAGACAATAGAGTAAGCTTACAAAAGATAGTGGGGGTAGTGAAATGTGGGGGTATTGTGAAATGTGTTTGACCAGGCTAAATTTGAGCATCTCATTGATCATTTGGCTGAGGCAAGCAGAGACCCTGATCTTATTGATCAGCTCAAGGCCAAGGGCAGGATGAGACTGTCAACTCAGACACTGACCTCTGCCACCTTAACCTTGGCCTAAAGCCAGAAAGCTGACCTTTAACCTTCATCTTGTGGCCTTTGGCCTTAACAGGGTCCCCAGATGTGACCCACGGAGAGTGTTTCGGTGTCTCGGTTGTGCTCCCTTTCAGCTAGACAAGCTACCTGGAGCCAAAGCAAGATCTCCTGAAAGCGCCCTGAAGAGGGTGTTAAAATGAGAAGTTGAATGCAACTTCACCTGGAAGGTGTGACCACAGTCTGAGAGCTGGGAGGAAAAGAGAAGAGTGAGAGTGCAGAAGGGAAGAGGTAGAAGTTTTCCACACACCTTAGAAGATGTTGTAAAGTTACTAAGAGCTGTTGTATTGATGAGGTACTTTAATTACATGTGCCTGCATTAAACACACAAGCACACACATAGTAATTTAACATGATTTTTACTGTTCATTATTTTTGGGGGGAGGCGTGCTTTTCCAAACGGAGAGTTTATAAGAGAGAATTTCTGTACAAACCGACATACAGACGTTCTTTTTTTTTTTTTTTTTTTTTCGGCCTGTCAGTAACACAGATGACACATAATGGTGTAGCTGTGCTATCATCATTCACAGCCAGTATTTATTTATTTTTTTATTGATTTATTTTATTTTGATTTTTTTATAAGTATGCAAAACTGACCACAGAGTCTGTAGGGCGACTTCTTTTAGATGACGGCGTGTTGCTTTTGGCTGGGGACATTGTATTCTGGTTCTTCTTCATGACAAAAACGTCGAAGTACCAGTCAATGTATTCTTGGAGAGTTTCCAAATTTTCCTCGCTGTCCTCGTTGCTCATTCAGTTTTTCCGCCAAGTCTCCGGCGTCTGACGTCACCTACAGCATTTCCGTTTCCTCTCTCCGTCTACATACATACAGACATTCTTGTTTAAATCAAGCCCAGGTAAAAAACAAGAAATTATGTCAGAAATAATTCAAAACCAAAACTAAACTACTAAACTTTGATACCAAATAACTAAAAAAGACCCAAACCATCCAGGGTACATCAGGCATACAAAACTATGAAGTGATAAAAATGACAAAATAGAGACAGAACAACCAATAAGAGACGAGATGAGTCCCTCAGTCTTCCCATTTTTACATGATCCACCCATGATGCTATTCAGGCAAATTTTTGATGTGTGATATATAATCAAATATTCAATAAACAGAGAGGAAAAAAGGATATGATGTACCTTGAGGGCGCCAATTTTAATGGACAACAAAATGGTAACAAAATACAGTGTAGAATCTTTACTATAATCTCTCTCATATCTTCTTTTGCCAAACAATTCAGTTGGAGTTACATTGTGTTTGGTAAGAATTCCTTCTGCCTTCTGATGGGTGAATTGGGGATGAATTAAACTGTAATGATTCACAGTGATCACATGATGCCCAGAAAATGACTTGCGTGTGTTGTGTTGCATTGTGGAACCAGACTTGGTCAGTCAGACACAAAAAACATTGGTTCAGTGAAAGGTGACAGGTCATTGTGTGTCTGTGTGTGTATACACATACATAATAGGTCTGTACTTTATAATAGGTTGGGCTGCACAGTTGAATCAGTTGTAGACGTAGACAAAGCAAAGTTCTGTCCAACAAATGTGTGTTTTACAGAAATTTCCATCTTGTGATGTGTGTGTGTGTGGGGTGGGGAGGTGGTGGGGGGTGGGGTGGGGTTATTGATCACTACCACCACCCACGTCGTCCAATTGGAGGCAACAGCTGAGCCTCTCATACATCAGTAATGACTTTAATAATGGCTGAATCAGTCAGGAAAAAAATAGATGATAGCTACATTGTAAAATGAAATTTATTTTACTGAAATTATACAATAACACTTTCATTATGCTTTTGTCTCCCTGCATAAGGGAATAATGACTGACACAATTAACTCAACTGATCTTTTCAGTAACACCTGCAGCACAATGGGCTCAATTACATGTTCTTCCTGAACAAAACAAAAAACTATTTCCCATACTGCTAATTGTCTTGTTATGTGGCCCTGGCGTGTTTAAGTCTTCATACTAGAAGTTCACAGCCTTGTCCCATCTCCAGTCACTCCACATTGTGTGCTTATTGCCTTTATCAATCTACTGGAGCCCAGAACAAAGACCTTCATGTTCAAACAGTGATTACTCTCTCATCTCCTGAGGCATCAGCACAGGCCTAATTGGATTTAAATGAACCCCCAAATTTTCCTTTGTTACAGCAAATAATATGCAAGACTTTTTAATTAAGATCCGATACAAACCCACGTGGAGGGTCTGCAGTTGCTTTCATGTCCCATTCTTCAATAGAGGCCGCGGCTTCCATGGCGGACAGTTTGGTGCAGAGTTTGGCTCAGCAGGAGGTTGGATGTGTGTGTGCGTGCGTGTTGTTGTCTGTAAAGTGAGTTGGATCAGTTAATTAAAATAGCTTTAATATAACTGATCAACTACTTTGTTTTGTTGCCTCTTTATGTTGGAGAGGAGGTCATAGAGTTTGGTTCTGTTGGTTTAGTGGCACAAGGAAGTCCCTCAACTTCCTCACAGATTATAGTCTTTGTGGTAGATTATATTGTTGTATGATAACAACGTAGTTAGTGTTATTTGATATGATTATTTCTGTCTATTCTGTGCATGCAACGAATCCTGCAGGTGCATCTTTCCTGTAAGAGGAACGTCTGCCGTTGCTCCTTCTGAGGTTTTTTTATAAAAGTTTTTATCTTTTGTAATGTGCTGTACAGACTGTAAAGATTTGATGCATTACTTATATAAATGGAGGAGACTTGCTCCAGATATATCTACAGATAACTGTGAGGTTAAAGCAAAGAGTTTTTGCCCCTTGTTACTTACTGTTGTCATTTTACGTAGCAGAAAAATGTGTCAACAAAGGAATAATAATGTCAGCCATTATTACATGGAAATGATGAATGTGCGTTCCAGACTGTATGATACTCTGACTTCTCTGCGCTTTCTGTGGCATTCAGCCTAAAGTCCTTATTTTCATACCAAAGATTTATTTCTTTCAAAATGGGCCACTTCAGAAAGTCATAAGATACGGAAGATTAAGATACTTTATATCAAAAAACTCCTCTAAATAATACTTGTTAGTAGTAAAAATGTGTTGTTCGTTTAGGTCTTTAGCATGACTGGATTACCACTGTATTTCTTTCTGTCTTAGGGATGATTAGAAAAGTGTTCAGTGCAACCAGCACATGTATTTCAGGCATATAAAGCGTTGACATGTGTTTAACAGATGCTTCGGCACACAAAGAGGTCTTTGCCTTTGGTAGGGATGTACAGAGAGAGTGAAATGTGCTGAGTCGGGAGGCAGAGGTGTCAGCCTTTACATTAAAATGACAGTGATAATTTGCTGCTTCAAAATTGATTGGACCGCAACTAAGGAGTGTGTTCTGAGAGGATCACTATTGTCAGAAGGGTTGTGATTGATCAGTTGATCTACTGTCCATGTCCTCTTGGAGCATGTAGCTCTAACAGTGGCTGGAACAGGAAGTCATCAGTCAGCTAATTTCTGACAAATTTTTAGATTATTTTTGCTGCTGTTGTTGTGTTACCTCCAGTTTGAAGTTAACATAAGTATGGGTTTTAAAGTATGGAGTGAATTCTCCCATGCTTCTGTGAATTAGCAGGGAAAATGAAGATGACGAAAGAGCAGAGAAATCATTTTTCATTTGCAGATAGCAGAACCTCCTTTTTCTGTACACAGTTTAGGTCATTTCCATTACCTGAGCTGAGACTCAGAAGATAATGATAAGGTGCAGAATGGAATATCTATTCACACTCTGCTTGCCCAATGTGTGATTAGTCATTTTCATTGAGAAATAGGAGGAACACATGGAAAAAGAATTAGCAAGCTGGTTATTATATTCAGGTATGCAAGCAAATTGGACCAGGGATGTGTGTGTTTAAGTGCACAGAAGTGTTTAGTGTAGTGAGCTTTAGGTTTGGAGCATGGAGCTCCAGCTGAAACTTAGCAACTGAGGGACTGATCAAGAGTGAATGGAGCTGTGAGACGTTCAGCCCTTTACATTTCTCCCTCTTTTAAAGTCCGGGGGAATCCATCTATTATTCCATAAGGTAAAGTCAAACAGTTCCATGTGGTTTGTGAGTGAATTAATCATGATGATTAATTGGCTTTCAAGTTAAATATCCAGTGAGCGATGTCAGGCTGCCAGACATCAGGGATAAATTGACAGACCTTTAAGGAGAAGCAGATTGATTTACACAGCACCTAATGAATCCCCCTCCACCCAGAAGGGAAGGAAAGGTAAACAGGTCTTTTCTTTTCCTTCCTCCCATCTGCCATGTTCGAGTACACTTTGTATTGAACTCTGTATTGAACTCTAACCTGGTTTTGCGATTCTGAGGCTATTAATAAATTCCCTTTTTATTTTTCCATCAGAATAACTGGACAGCTGAGAGAAAATGTATTTGTTTGCCACTATACTAGTGAAAATACTGTAAACAGATCAGAAAAAAAGTTTAGTGTTTAAGACATTTAGGATCCCAAGATGATGAATCCCCCTAATCTTGGTGATCCCCTGACAAGTTCACATTTGTGATTTCAAATAAAATTCCTCTAAAAATATTTGATGGATTGCCTAGAAATCTGCCCATTGGCCAGAGGATGAATTGTGTTTTTTGTTACCTTCTCTTTCTCTAGCTCAACCATCAGGTCACAATGTCTTAACATCTGTGGATTGGCACCAAATTCTTGGTTCTCAAAGGTTGAATCCTAGCAACTTTTTCACCAGTGCCAACATGCAGATCCCTAGGGAAAACACTGGATGGATGCTATACATTTACCACATACATTAATGTGGAGACCAGAAGTTTTACATGCAGACACATCTTGAGGACTAGCTGACATATCCACGGGAGGAAACCTAATAGGGAAATAAGTGTTACACAAATTCACCACCACCACCACTGGTGCCTGACGTTAATAGGGGTGTAAGCCCCACAATTCCCTGCCTCTGCATGTGACAAAAAATGGTTATTTTGGTCATAAACTTTATGGACCTTGAAGTTGGAGGACTTGTTGCTTCTCAGCAAAGTTCACACATTTCGATCAAAATGTGGTGTGTCATCATCTCCTATGACACAAGTTCAATAAAAGATGATCTCATGCTCAAACGGACCATTTGCTGAAAGATCAGCAGTGTCAAGACAGACTGTTATTGGTCAACAGCAAAAACTGACCAATAGCAAAAATGTGTGGATGTACTTCATGAGCCAATCCAGTGCAGAGATGTCACTGAAATTAGAAGATTTCGATGTGCTATTCCAGGCAGCAATAGCTATTGATTGGCGAAAATAAATGTTCCCTCTTACAGTTTTTATATGTGTATTTTTTATTTGCAGTAAAAATTGATAATTTCCACACTACATCTGTTAGTTGTTGTTGAAAGGTCAAGGCTGGCACAGAGCAGAATCTGGAGTTCTAGCTGTGTTTTGATGTTCAGTGCTACCTATTCCCTCTCTCTAACCCCCCTGAGCCCCTCTGATCTACCGTGCAGCTCATTAAAACACCCTCTCCACCTCCACATTAGCATCAGAGTCATGGTCAGACTGCTTTGTGTTATAAGGGTGGAAAACAATATCAATAACAACAACAAAAACAATAGTAGCCTTTGGTCCAGGGAGGAGAGGAGGAAAAAGGTCTTTGATAATGTACATCAAAGAGAGACGCTGAAGTACGTTGTATTTTCACTGCGTGCATGCCAAGGTCGTCTCTGATCCTGCTTGTGTGGTGTTCCCACTTAAGGCCAGTTTGATGGCACAAGGTGTGCTGCTGGGTCTGCAGGACACGTCCTCAAGGATGGGAAGTCAAACACCGTAACTAACAAACCCTTGTTCTAAGTTACAGTGGTACAATAGTGAAGCATTCCTCAGGACTCAGGCTAGTTCACATATACATTTACAGTAGGATTTGTCGAAACACTGTTAGTGAGGGTGTGAGCTTTTAAATTAAAGACAGTGCTTTTGATGCAAATCTGTCATTTTTGACAAAGTAATCAACCAAGAATACACACATACATGTATTTAATTGATCAAGGAAATGTCTTTCTGCATTCCTTCCTTGGTGCCCCGTTCGCTGTGTGCTCCATTTAAATGAATGTGTTTTCTTCACACAGAGTAAAAGTTGATGTGAATATTGCTTTATTGTGTGTTCACACAGAGTAGAAGTAAATATCTATAGTTCTTAGTGTGTTTTGTTGTTGCTGTGTTGGACAGCACAAGTTTTCATTCACAATGACTAAAAGGAAACAGGCAGAGACAATCACGTCCTGGACACAACCTCTTCCACCTGAGAACACTGTATGTGAAGTTTACTTATTTACTTAAAACGTGTTAATCTTAATATTGAGCTTGTTGAAAACCTATACAGTATTATCATTTAGTATAAAAGTATAACTCAGAGTTGTCAATATAAATAAATAAAGGAGGCCAAAATAAGTATAGCACAATAGTATATATATATATATATTTATATAGCGTATCTGTTCATATACGATGTGAGCTGCTGTACCAAAAATGTGTGCTTAAATAAACCTATCCACAAAAAAATGTATCTGTCATATCCCAAATCTCATCAGAACTGAACTTGATCAGTCTGTCTCCATGTTGTTCTACACAAAAACACTATGTGTCACTTAAAGTTAATATCGATGTGCAAAACTGAAAAAGTTTTTTTTCTCCCTGAAGGAACAAGTGATGGAAGTTGTAACTTTTGAAATGTGCACTGTTGATGTGAATCTCTGCTCACTGTGCAGTGAATAAGTGTTAATTCCAAAGCTGCACGACATCAGTAACCTGCTGTGTTTAAAGATATTCACTGTATTTATTTAATTTGATTCCACTGTAAGGTGTCTTGATTGATGTCTGCACATTGGTGCTCTTACATTCATGGTAACATTGACGTGTTCTTTTGTTACGCTGTTTTCAATTTGCTAAAACATTATTTGATAATTATTCTCACTCACTCAAGGTTGATTTTATTCTTAGTGTACAATTATTTGTTCCTCTTAGTGAAGAAAATATAAAAGACAAAAAATGAATTATGTTATGATTATCCATAGATGGATATAACAAATACGTAACTATTATACCTATTGTACACTTATGATCCATGATCTACTGGAACACAGTGTAACAGCATCACAGGACCATGAATCCAAATGACATAAACTATTCTGGCACTAGTATCAAGTAATTTAATATCTGATACTTCCCTCTTTTCCTTCAAACCCTCCTGAGAAATCATCTTAACTACAGAGAACCATTATAACTATGTGGACCTTAGAGAAATCTGTTCATTCATAAAAGGCTCAGGGCCAGACAGAGTCTGCCAGACCGGCCCTTCAGGGACACCCGGTGTTTGACTTGGTTCACTGACTGGGCCGGGGTACAGGGCTACAGTTGTCCGTAGCCACAGGCTGCAGAAATGCAGGTATTTCCTGACTAAATTTCTATCATGCTGTTTTCAGTCGTATTTGCAGTACGGCCGGGGAACTTCAGAGACAGGACGCAGATAAAAACTCTTCAGATGCCAGCGTAGGAAGACACAACCACACATGTATTTTTTAATTTCTATTTCTGGTCATGAGCCTTAGTAAAAGCTAAGAGGAAATTAAAAACTCAAAGGCTTTTGCAGATATATAAACACCATATTTTTGTATCAGCTGTGACTTTATCTGAACGCACTAAACCTCATGAGCCTCATCTTTTCTGAATTTCCTCCATTTTTCTTCTATGATGGTCCAGATGTTGCTTTCCCATGTTTAGTTTAGCATAAATATTAATTATAGACTTCCATGCCATCATTCTAAGAACATCTTTCACCATTATGTTAATGCATTCAGACACTTAGAAGCAAGTAAATTTAAGCCCCTGTACACACCTGCAAGCACCTGGATACACACACAAACACCAACCGAAAACACACAGGCACACACACACACAGGGAAAGAGAGATGAGTGATGTCTTTGTATCATTTCCCCGCTGTATTCTCTCTGCTGTTCCCTGTCACTTTGGCCCCTTTCAAATTATCCGTTGGGATTAATGAATGTAATTTTCACACATTAACTTCCCCCTATTCATACATAATGGGCCAGCCCACAACAGTGTTTAACCAGAGCATCTGTCCATAGGGTGTCATCATTTAAGTCACAGCAGGGGTTTGTAATTGACAATTGTTCCAGTGTGGTAAACACAAACCCTTCTTGTCCTTTCCTTCTGCCCTTGCTCTGCTATAGGTAATTCCACCACACCAAGTACAGTTTAGAAATGGAAAACTGTCCCTCAGAACTTTTCATGCCCAACGTGGTTACTGAATAAAGAGCAATTTAAAATGTCAGAACACAGTGTATTAAGACATATGTGCAAACCTATGAGATGTCATCTGCCTTAAAGCTGAATATAATGGGTTACTTTTAAAACTGAAAATGGATATACTTCATTTCCCCACCATATCCTCAGTTTTCTCTGTACCCCGGCTTCCACACTTTTTTTCTCCTTCTCCCTCTCTCGTCTCCGTGGCTGCCTCTGCTTCTGATTTAAAGACCCAGCAGGGGGTTGTGGGTAGAGACTCACGCTGTGAAGGATCCCTCTGACTCAGGGAGAGCTGAAGGTCAAACACACTCATGATCAGAACCACAGGATGATGCTGAAGAGGTGGAATAAAAAGAGTAAAGGGATGAAAGCCAGAGATATAAGTTCTGTTCTCTCAGCGGTGTTACGCAGTTCACTACAGTTTGTGGTGTAAGCACCATATTGTGCAGGTCACGGCAGGGGAAGTCAAAGATTTGTCTGGTAATATAGCATTTATGCTGTGAATACAATGATGTATTAAAAAGATAGATAACAGACATACAGCATAAAGTCATACAAAAAAGATGCAGAAAATAGTCATAAACCAAATAACTGTGGCGAATCCAGCAACAGCGCTGTCATCCCCACAACCTAATTTTAATTTCATCTGCCTTGTTTGTGTTTCTCTGTCTTCTTAATTAGACAGACCCTTGACTGACAAAGCAAACAGAACTAGAACAAGAGCCTAAACAAGAGAAAAGCATCTGTTTCTTTGAATGGAAAACTCCTGCAGCCCAGATGAAGGTTTTTCCTTTTCTTCTTCACAATTTTCATTGGAAGCATTTGCATATTTCAAAAGTCTACCAAAGAAAATAGCCTGAGGGCAGAAATGGACGATCTGCATATTGAAAACTCAACAGAGGGCGAGGAGTGGAAGACTGAGAGTGAGGAAGAGAAAAAGAGCGAGAGAGAGAGAGAAAGAGAGAGAAAGTCTATGTATAAATGATTTAAAGATGATCTAAATGAAACAATAATGTCAATTAGCTGATGGTGTCATGCTTATTATGCTGCAGTAATTGTAGTATTTGCTACAACTAAAAAAGATTATTTGCTTAGTTGTGGAGCAGCTAAACATCAAGAGAGGGAGGGAGGGAGCGGAGAGAAAAATGTGCATCATAAGAAGGCCTCTTCACCCAGCTTCCTTCATGAATAACAAATAGAGGACCCAGTGCTGTGACCAGCCAGCACAACACATGAAAAACATTACTGCATTCCCTGACTCGTCTGGTTTTCTCTACATTGTGCTGTTAGGCTCGAAACATTTGAAACACTCCGCTGTGTTTGTATGTTTTTACTTTGTTTTATACCACAGCAATGCATATACAGATGTATTTGGCAAGGGTAGAATTAGTGACCTCAAAAAGGCAAAGCAAGAGGTCCAAAATAGAGCACAAAAAACTAAAGTTTTCACTTTTATACCAACCATTTCAATATCTGATATGATCTGATGTGATAGATTATCTATGTTGTGATGTGGTGTACATTTTTTGAATGTTGATTTTTATGTATTTTTCTCACATAATGTGTTGAGAAAATAGCATGGAGTGTGTGGTTTGTCTGATTTTAATAAGACTAAAACCTGAACAGAATATTTGGATTTCCAGGTTTTAAAAAGCTCTCTGCATGGTGTATTGCTTCATGTTTGCTTCGTATCTCTTTAGTGCACCAGGAAGACCCCTTTGAAGCACTGTTTGATAAAGTAGCCTCCGGAAAAGGGCTGCAGAGCATCTGGACGAAGTATTAACAACTTAATACCTAAATTTAGGCTACAAACTGCATACTAAAATTATCGTAAGAAGCCAAACTCAGTTGCCAGTTAATATTTATATCCAAGTGTCATGCTGAATGAAAAAGACAAATGTTGCTCTTATTGGTGACCTAAAAATACTATTTTGGTTTTGTTAACAATTTATAAAGCCAATTATAAATCTTTTACAAAAGCTCATTATAAAGTAAACTAAGTTATAAAGAAAGTGACAATTCTAGACGGTGTTTGACATTAGTGGATATTTAAATTTTCCTGGACTCAGAGGTTAAGCCTTGAATTCTAGTTAACATAGCAGATTATTCACTGCCATGTAAACATTCTATTATGTAATATGCTGTCTGATACAGAATGTAATTCAATCTAGAATTGAGCTCAACTGATGAGTGAGTATGCCACTGTGCTCTCTCCAGATGAACCTCTGAGTGCCATTCTGTCTCCCCTGAAAAGGTCACTGGACTCTTTTGAAGGGATGCAGAGCAACCGAAATAGTTTCCATGGTAATTTTGGAAACTGTGAGACTAAATATTTCAACATAATATGAAAAACTAATTTTAAAATGAAAATGAAACACTTTCTGTTGTAGCTGAAACTGCACTGGCAGTTAGTGAGTAGGTTTAATGTGACTTCTAATGTACTTCAGTGAATTTTAACCTATATTCAGGACACTACAATAGTGAAAAAATATATAACATCATATTTGCATAGTACTATGACTATTTACTTTTTTCAGCTCGAACTGTACCCTAAAATTGGATAAATGTAGATGTAATTTGGAACGAGATGACACATAATGATGATAAGTGGAACTGTTAGGCACAAATGGCTCATTTTATGTTGCAGGTTGGAAGAAATACATTGTTGTGTCTATTTATCTTTTTCCTTTTGGATAAAAACCTAGACGAATCTGCTGAAAACGTAAATTATCTGGCATGTTTATCGGACTGGGCCTGGTTCTCTCCTGCAGTCACAAAACTTCGTGTCTCGATTGAGGCTTCACTTTCTTTAAGGCCTATAAAACTGAGACAAACACGGAGCACAAAATTTCCTAGTCCACGTTTATTTAACACACCATCCATACACACAGCCAGCATGGACATATCCTACTGGGGAACTGGTTTGTTTTTGAGGTTGGAAAAATCAAACTGCTGGCTGGTTTTGTGCACCTTCAGCACTCGCTAGTGCCGCGCGTCGCGACACTGTGGCCTTTCCTTTACCATATGAAAAGGAGAGCGCATTAGGATGCAAGAGGCGTACAAACCCCCTGTGTAGCCAAAGAAGACTTGAATATCCTTGACACAGGACTCGCTGTTCTGTGTTATCATAAAATATATAACTCACCACTATACGACATTATTTGATCAAGTCATAACTGACTTTAATTTCTCTATGTCCCCATAATTGGCCAAAGAAGTGCAATAATAAAATACTACTACTACTAATAATAATAATGTTTTTTAGCATATTATTGCCTTTTTCCTGCAGCAAGAACTTTTTGCACCCGTGGCTCGATTGTGACACACACCAACTCCTCTCTGGCTGTGCGTCCAATCAGCGGGAGCTCTGCAGAGCCTTCCAGTTGTAATTGGATGGAGATGGGAGAGGAATATGCAGCTTTGGCACAACGTAAACACATGCTCGTCTGCTTCGCTCCATAGAGGACGCACCGGATGGAGCAGATGGAGTGGGCGAAACAACTGAGAGGACCGCAGAGACTTTAAAGTTTTTTGTCATTATCATTAAATAGGGTTCAAAGCGTTGATATCAAAGAAACGAGTTACAAGTGAGTGGTCGCTCCTGGCGCGCATCAAATGTGTTTTTCATAGCATCAGATCCGTGGATTACGCACGGCGGCTCATGGGACAGAGAAAAGTTTTGAAAACTATCGTTTGGTTGAACAGGAATAACTCGCATTTTTTAAGACACCGCACTGAGCAAGTTGGTATAACTAAAATTATCACCTAAGCCTCAATGGATTGATTTCGCACTTTTTTGATCAACTGTGCAAACATTTCGCTCGTCCGTATATTTCCATTGAATTTGTTTATGGATTAGAATACGATAACTTTAAACTAACACCAGGAGAGAAATACATATCACGATATATGCTTTGGGGGATGGCAACAGCCACCTCGAGTCCATACCTAAACAGTAGCAGGATTTTATCCGGCCCGGTGCTTCACTCTGATCGAAGGGGTGGTGGCATGCAGCCGGGCAGCACCACGGTCTCTAGTGGATACAGAGGGGACCATTCAGTTAAAATGGTGCAGAGTGACTTCATGCAGGGAGCAATGGTGGCGAGCAACGGGGGGCACATGCTGAGCCATGCCCACCAGTGGGTGACATCGTTGCCTCATGCAGCAGCCGCAGCAGCCGCAGCCGCGGTGGCAGCAGCTGAGGCCGGCTCTCCGTGGCCCCCCAGCTCACAGCCACAGGAGGTGAAGAGAAACGCTAGCAGGGATGACCTCCACTCGGGCTCTGCTCTGCACCACAGGTCCCCACATCTGGGATCGCATCAGACGCACCCGGGAAATTGGGGAGGCACCTCCGCAACGCACATCAGCATCCCAGAGGGGCAGCAACAGCAACAATCCCTCGTTTACTCTCAGTCAGGCGGGTTTACAGTTAACGGGATGCTGAGTGCGCACACAGGGCAGAGCCTCATGCACCCAGGGCTGGTGCGCAGAGAGTCCCCGGAGCTGGACCACGGAAGTCACCATCATCACCATCACCACCATAACAACCACGCGCACCATCACCAGTCTCATATTGCCAGTCACGAGCCGCACTCCGACGAGGACACCCCGACCTCTGATGACTTGGAGCATTTCGCCAAACAGTTCAAACAGCGGCGGATCAAGCTCGGCTTCACCCAGGCAGACGTGGGTTTAGCTTTGGGCACCTTGTATGGCAACGTATTTTCACAGACCACCATCTGCAGGTTTGAGGCACTCCAGCTCAGCTTTAAGAACATGTGCAAGCTGAAGCCTCTGCTTAACAAATGGCTGGAGGAGGCCGATTCCACGACAGGGAGCCCGACCAGTATCGATAAGATCGCCACCCAGGGCAGAAAGAGGAAAAAGCGCACGTCAATCGAGGTGAGTGTAAAAGGCGCATTGGAAAGCCACTTCCTCAAGTGTCCTAAGCCGTCCGCACAGGAGATCAACTCTCTTGCTGACACCCTCCAGCTGGAGAAGGAGGTGGTCAGGGTCTGGTTCTGCAACCGAAGGCAGAAAGAAAAGCGCATGACGCCGCCTGGGCTCCCACGAACCCCGGAGGACGCATATTCACAGGTGGGCAGCATGGGTCCTGACACACCGTCACCCTCCATAGACTGCAAGAGGATGTACACCGACACGTGAAAATAACTTAAACATAATGATGGACAATACACGTGCACAGCGTTAAGTGTTTGCATAGAGTTTTGGAGAAGCATTTCTCTGACAGACTATGTTAGCCTACTGGGTTAACTTTTCTTACAGTACATGCGTACACGATAATGTTATCCAGTGTGTGTTTTCAGAGCAGGACAACCGTCTACTTATGCATCCTATTTTTCTGCACTATGAACGAGTCTTTGGGACATAAAAATAAAGGCTTGGCTGAAATCTGAATATAAACAATTTAAAGTTTGTTCAGCAGGACATTACTGCCTACAGAAAAAAACATTTCCATAAGTTTTAAAGCCAAGAAGATCAAACAGGAGAGGTTCTTTCCATTTCTCTGTACTGTTTAAATAAAAGTTCCCTTGTAATGCTGCAGGTTTCGATGTCTCACAGGCAAGACTGGGCTGTGTCTATGTTTTTACTAAATGGAGGAAATTGATTTAATGCGCTTCTCAATAACTTATCTTCCTTTAAACATGTTTCTCACTTTTGTGTTGTGTGTCAGTGGATTTATGTTGTGACAAAGTTTAAGTCAAAGAGCAAAAACAGTTCCAGTATGTGTTTTCCCTCACAGGAAACTTCTTTTTTAACTAGCAAACATGCCTTTACATTTATGTACATTTAAGTGTGCTGTATCCTTGTGTGATGATTTGACTATTTATTTTATTCCACTGTGTTTATTTTAATTGAATATACTGATTATTTAATAAATCTGACAGAAGGGAAAATTGTGTTAAGATTGTGCCCATCATTATTAAGGTTCCTACAGACACACGTACACACACATACCCAGACCATTATCTATGATATGAGAAGCAACAAACAGACATAAGTTGCATAAACATGCTATAAATCCATACAGTTAATATTTAAATATACAGTTTTAATATTAATATTTTTCTGTGTGTGCTGTCTTGTTAATAGCAGCCCATAAAGCTGAAGTCACAAACAACAAGTAATTAGTTGATCAGCAGTTAATTGCTTGGCAGCTATTTTCATCAGAGATCAATCACAAGATGTCAAATTTTGTCAGATATGTGTGATTATCAGATATGATTTCCTTTTCCATATGATAGCAAACGGTCATATGGTCAAAATCTCAAAATGTCTTGACGATTGGATCACTGACTATAATAAAACTATCTATAATCTATAAAGATGTAGCCAAACCATTTCCTTGTGCTGTGGGAAGTCACAAATTTCTGACATTTTATAAACAAAAGTAATTGAAAAGCTAATCTGCAGATTCAGCGATGATTATGATATGTTGCAGCATTAGCAGCTTCATTATGTTATCACCAATGTCTTTCACCCACTCCGATATTTATTCCAACATAAATCAAAACAATCTGTCGCTATATCTCAGTTTAATTCCTCCTGCTTGTGTGAAACTATGTTGACCCTGTAGAACCCACTACGCTCATAAAAAACCTCTGAAGAACCTCTGGTTCTTGATTCTACATTTCTGTGTGATATTTTTTGTTTCAGTCCAGCCACATACATCCTGTGGCAGCCAGCAGAGGTTGGCTCTCCCAGCTGGCAGTTCACCTCGGCAGCAGTTGCCAAGGTGACAGGGAGATGGAGTGACACAAGGCAGCGGATCTTTTGCCACAGATGATGGGTTTGGCAGTTAGGCAGCAAGAAGCTCAGGACGCTGGCTGTGAAAAACAGTCTGTTCAGTCTGTCTCTGATCCATTCCCGTAAACACACAACAATTCATAATACATGCATGCAGACATATATACATGTTGGACATAAGCTGCTGTCACAAGTCAGAAGTGTCATTCCTAATAACGAGGTGAAGGTGAAGCTTGCAGTGAAACTTGGAGGGACGTCAAAGATCTGCTGGCACCGAAGCTGCTGATGAAACAGACAGAACAGCTGCAGTGAAGTTCACATATTGCTGCAGATGTTACACTTTTTATTACAGTGCAGTATGTGTATGTATTTTTTCTTATTATCTTTAAGGCGCTTTTACATCTGGTCTTACAAAAAACATCTTTAAGACACATTTAAACATTTATTTTTGGTAGCTCAGTCAGTCATTATCTGAGTCACGATGAAATTGTTTCTGTCCCCACTGGAATAACATGTGTCCTATAACGCCAAACATTAAACAAGTATTAAACACATGTAAGATGTCACACAAGTAAGCAAAGCGGTTATAAACAGCAGTGAATGGATGAGTCTTTGCATATCATTCTGTATAATCACTGTTAACTCCAGGTCAAGTTTAAATCTCTGTTGAGGCTGAAGGAACCAGCAACATGTCGACAACACCTTCATATTACCTTTGTAAAAATTCTGCTATTTTGAAGCAGGTAAAATTGTCTCAAAGTCCTTTAGGTGTATTTAATTGACATTTTAGAGACAATGTTTTCACCAGACATTAAAGTAAATGTCAGAAAAAAACACTTACTATTACTTGCTATTGAGTGATGGAGTGAGTTTGTCAGTATCAAGTAAGTTGAATGTTGAATAGCTAAAGGCAAACCCATCACTCTGCAATGAAAACCAGCCACAGTCTTCATACTGAATGCTCTCAGCTAGCATCACATAGAGGTGGACAGGTGGCACAGCAGCTCACTGTCATCATCCACGGATGCTTCTTAACATGATATATTCCCGCTGAGGTAAACCCCCCCCCCAGAGCTCTCAAAACCTAAGCTTCCAGGATTGTAGTATGATCCCCTCAAAGCTTAGTGATGTAAAGATGGGTGATAAGGCTGGAAATTAGGGGATAAAAACCCTTTAAAGGGTTTTGTCATCACACGACACTAGGCATCATCTCTGAATATCAATGCTGGGATTTGAATGTACAAGCCGATAATGTTACAGTACCCAAAAGTACTGTAGCCCCCAAACACCTCAGTCAGGAGAAAGTGCTCTGCTCACATAAAGTGCATCATTCGTTTGTGCTTAAGATGGTATCAAAATGTGTAGTTTAGTCTGAAATGCAAAACCTATTGTTTGTAGCATCAGTGAAACAGTCTGCAGTTACATACACACTAAGGATGTTATTACCTCCTCTTATAATAACTGCTAATATAATTAGTCATAATTGCCTTGCTCAGAAGTACTTTACATAAAGCAATTATTGCCTGATAATCCTTTCTTTAATGCTTGTTGTTTGTGTGTCACAGTTCAGGCACAATCACGCACAACAGACACACACCTGCACCTATTCAAATAAACATAACAGCAAGGTTTTATATCACTAACAGTGTCACTGTTATTTGCACATTATCAGACTTCACTGTCTGGTGTTAATTATTTTCACATTGTGGTGACTGGTTAACCACAAACCTCTAACACTGATTAACACATGGTTTCTTCAGCGTGAATCAAAACTCATCCAATACATAAATCACATAAATCTTACCTAGAGTCAAAAGCAGTGGTCTGTATGAATACAATTTTAGGTGGGTGTAATGTCAGAGCTGTTTGCCTGTGAGTGCATTAAAATGTCTGTTTCACCTACAGTTGTCTGGTCATGACTCCGTTTTGTTACTTGTGTGGGTTGCCTCCTCTCACCTGAATATTCCTATGTGTTGGTGAAGATTTTTCACTTTTCCTGTGTTTGCGTTTTTTGGTAAAAGATGAAGTACCGAAGTCTCTCCATCAGGAGGGAATTAAAGCAAACATCTGTGGAATAATGGACAGGGAAATGAATTCTCTCACTACGGCAAGTTTGTTGTGTGGGTGCCATTGAACGTGACAAGCATGCAACTGTCAGACCGGTGGAGTGGAACTCGTTTGATGGGCATGTTCAACACATGGGCACGATGCCAATTTAGACAAGCATGCCTATGAAAAGAATCTCAGTCTGCATGCTAAGTGAGTGAATGTGATTGTATGTGTGTGAAGATTGCTAATATAACAGATTTTTTTCTTTAACTTAATTACAGCTAAACTGCAGGTGGAGAAATATCTCTGCGTGGTGTTTTTACATCTCTGCTCAGTGTCAATAGTATATAATCTACAAAATAAATTATAAGAAGTTGACTCATAGCTGTTGCTTTAATTATTATTGTTACGGATATTTTATGTTCTAGAAATTAGTAACACAAGTTTCATTACTTTTCAATAAGAAAACCTAAACCTGTACATAGAGTAAATACAAAAACACAGCAGCTCATTTTCCTCACAAACTAAAGCACAAGTGGATATAATGTACAATGCTGCCATCTCCTGGACATAATAATGAAGGCTTTAGATGAGACATATCAGCACCCAGATCACTATCACACCAGATACTGCATAGGTGTCTTCTTATGGTGCATCTTCAATAAAAATAATGCCATTAAACTGCTTTGTATGTTAATGTCTCTTTTATAGTGAAGCAGGTAAATCTGTCAAATAATTTACACACTAATCAAAATAACGATGGTTGTGCAGTCGCCTCGGTTTTAGGAAGAGTGATTAATAGTATATCTACAGTGAGTAGCGTGAGTTTTTTTCAGTTTTACATATATATATATATATAGTTTTTTTTTGCCATACTGCCTCTTTAAGTCAGCGATCAGTTGATTTTCTGGCGTCAGCATCGACGGCAGGCGGCACGATGGCAATCGATACAGCAGTGAAATGTTCAAAGTGGGATATTTTAGGAAAACCTTGGCGTGCAGAGGAAGAGAAACACAGCCACCGAGAGGAGACGAGCATGAAACCTGCTCTCAAATGCAACCCTCAAGGTAGGCTGACTGGTTAATGCTCATGTTGCTTTAACATCGTAATCAATGCTTAGAGGAATATTAGGTGTTTTGTCTCATATTGAATTTCACATTGACGCGTTTTCCTTTAGGAGTGATGCAAACAGGTTGAGAGAGGAACCAAATAGACATATGAATGTACAGCCGAAACATAAGGACGTTATGTACAGATTCAGTCATAGTGAGGCTTCGGAAAAAAACAACCCCCCCAGATATGGTCCAGATACTACAGCTGCACACAGCCACCTGTTTTTATTGAAGTCCATGCAGGCGTGACGCCAAGATCATAAAGTGGCTTTTTATTTATTCTGAGTGGTCTGTCTTTGTCGGTTAATGGTGTAACACTGGCTGCTTTTTGACTTTTGTCACTCATGTCCCACTGTCATATTTCACTTATAAGCTCACGCTGATTAAACCTGACATACTGATTATTATCATGATGTTTGCCTATTGATGTTTTGTACAACTGCTAAAAATCAGTGCAACTCACCTTCAGATCATTCTCAGGTGAATGAACTAAACATACGGTGAAGGATTCAATTTTTTTACATAGTCCACCCCTAATGTAAAACCTGTAGTCAAAGATTTATTTATTTATTTTTTAAGTTTAGTTTGATTACTTAATAAATAGTGAACATCAAAATACACATTAGTACATTTAATACTTAAATTCGGAAAAACTGAAAAAGAGTAACACTTGTTTTACACATAATGTTTTGTCATAGACATTTGTACAGGGAGGAAACTATGGGCTGCTTGTTGCCATGGAGCTTGTGACCTTGTTACCTTGGCAACATTTGGCGACACTATGAGGGGTTTTGTGCAAGAATGTGACTACAGCCACTAAAGGATCATTTCCTGTTACCTGTTTACATCAGTCAGTAGATACTGGTGCAACATTTTACATCCTTCCAATAACATATATTTGTTTGATTTTGAAAGCAATTAGGGCTCCAGAGTCTTTGTTTTTACTTGTGCTTTTCCTGAAGTTAAAATATCTGTAGTTAAAATAACTATCATGTTAAACTGTTAAAACATTAAGACAGTCTCTAGACAGAACATTAATACTCTGAACTGGTTACTTTCTCCCCCAGTTCCCAAATACAAAGCCATCAGTGTGGACAGCATCTGAGACCTGATGTCAGAATACAACACTTGCACTGTCCCACCACTAGGAGCAGGTGGTGGAAACCATAGCAACAGACGTGTCCTGTCTGTGTGTCCTGAGGATGCCTCTGTATTTTGTAAACGTTGCAACCTTGTCAGAAGACTGAAGCAATCCCCAAGAATGAGCTTCTTCTAGGCTGATGGAAGACATGACGGCTGTGGCGTGGGTGAGTACTGTACTTGTATAAATGTGTGTATTTCTATTCATGTGTGAAGCATTGTAGCTGGACTGTTAATCATCAAACTCATTCAGGCCACTGAGCAACACATTTCTGTCCTGCTTGACTGTTTCTGTCTCTGTGCCGTGTCTGTGGGTTTATCCTGTGTTTTATAAAACACCTTCAGCATCATGTGGGCATCGTGCCACCTCTTATTGTTTAATATTTATAAATGTCACTGAGTAATAGACCACTGAGCATCTGAACTCCTCTGAATTTTTAATGACACAGTCATGAGACAGATTTTGCCACATTTAATGCAAAAGACAAACAGAACACTAATGTAGGTCAATGCTATTTCCTGTCAACATCCATTAAAATCAGGGAGCACACACCTTCTGAAGTATCCTTTCTTATAAGTTACAGGTGTTTCTGCTATTTCACAAAATATTAGTTAAAATTCCTTATTCTGTTGTTTCTGTCTCAGATATCGCCTTGGAACAACAACTGCTGGAAGATAACTTGACGGGTATACCACAGTGATGTACAGCCACGTGCAGCTTCTTTCAGGCTGATACTCCCTGATAATAGCTGCAATGGCTTTTTGTAATGAAAGCCTGCTGGAGCAGTGCGACTTCATGGAGCCAGACAATGTGGAGAAACCAGCGGAAAGCCTCTCGACAGAAGCTGTGACTCCTCTCATATCAGTCACTCTGCGTGTGACCCTAGCAGCCATAATGATCTTCATGATTACTATTGGTTTCCTTGGCAACGCAATTGTGTGTCTGATTGTTTACCAGAAGCCTTCCATGCGTTCTGCTATCAATCTCCTCCTCGCCACATTGGCCTTTTCAGACATTATGCTGTCGCTGCTCTGCATGCCCTTCACTGCAGTTACTGTGGGCACTGCTGACTGGAGTTTTGGGAGTGGGTTCTGCAGAGCCTCCATCATGCTCTACTGGCTGTTTGTCCTGGAGGGGGTGTCCATCCTTCTCATAATCAGTGTGGACCGATTCCTCATCATTGTGCAGCGGCAGGACAAGCTGACCCCACACAGAGCTAAACTGCTGATTGCAGGTTCGTGGGTGTTGAGCCTGTGTGTGTCCCTGCCATCTGTAGTTGGGTGGAGGACAGGGGCAGCAGGTGGTGCCTGGGCACCGTTGTGTGTGTTGGGATATAGTGAGTCTCTAGCAGACCGTGGATACACAGTGCTGTTAGCTGTAGCCGTTTTCTTTTTACCATTTGCTGTCATGCTGTACTCTTACATGTGCATCCTTAACACGGTACGTCGCAACACCCTGCGTATCCACAATCACAGCAGTGAGCATTCCTGCCTGCCAGCTCTCAATCAAGTCAGCAAAATGAGACTTACTGGGCTGCAGCGCCCCCCTCAAATTAAGGTGGACATGAGCTTTAAAACCAGAGCGTTCACTACAATCCTCATTCTCTTTGTCGGCTTCTCTGTGTGCTGGTTGCCACACACTGTGGTGAGCCTGCTAGCCGTGTTCAGCCGGCAGTTCTACTACAGCTCGGCTTTCTACCCCATCAGCATAGGAGCTCTGTGGCTCAGTTACCTGAAGACAGTCTTTAACCCTGTCATCTACTGCTGGAGGATCAGAAAGTTCAGGGAGGCCTGTCAGGAGTTCATTCCCAAAAGCTGTAGGCTGTGTCCCAGAGTACCAGGCAGGAGCCACAGAAGAGTGAGGCCCAGCAACATTTATGTGTGCAGTGAGACCCAGTCAGCTGTGTGAAACAAGGAGGACAAGTTTGCTAAATGTACAAACTTGCAGCTTTTGACCCTGCTATTGTGTGTTTGTAACTTTATCCTGTTAACATTGCAACACAAGGCCACTGAAATTCATCTTAAAATGAAGGGTACTGATAGCTGACTAAATAATCTCAACACAAGAATTAACCTTCAATCTCAAGAGGTCCATAAAGTGCTCAGAGAAATTGAAATGTACACATCTACAGTCGTCTTCCAACCTAAGGGTGAGCAGTTAGATTCTCAGTCCCGGCAAGCTACGTGTCCGAGGTGTCTTTAGGCAAGACACAGAAAACCCGTAGCAGTGCTGACACAGGTCTTGGTCCATACAACAATTTTCCAAAGGGGATCAATAAAGTATCAATTATTATTATTATTGCTATTACGATCATACAACACAATAAAAAGCTCCAGAATTCTATTTCCACTGAATGGACTGGCTGACTTTACTTCATGGCTTCTGAAGCTTACTGATATTTGAATAATCCCATATGACCCACCGACATTTTACTTCTCTGTTAATAATTGTCCCTGTGTTTCACCAATGTTATTTTGTTGCTTTACACTGTAAACTCAGTGTCAGTCTTTGAATAGTGGTGGTGATAATGATTTGGTTGTTGGTTATGTGATGAGTTTCATATGAGAAAATAAACATGGTATCAATGATTTCTGCTGACAGCTTTTTAAAAAAAAGAAAAATTGTAATGAAATTTGTGCAGAAATAAAACCTTTTGTCAGTTGAAACGGTTGTTTTTAACCATGTCAGCAAAAAAGTAGGTCAGTTATTGAGCTGTGAATGTTGACTTTAATGATGAAACCACATAAATAAATATAGTTTTTAAATGAACATATATTGACAAACTGGAGTGCTTAAATGAAAAGCATGTCCTCGCCAACAGTGAGCTGCATTTACATTGTTAACATAAAGTTGACAGGATCATAATGGAAATGTTGATGTGTTGCTGGGATACTAGAAACATCTAAATGTCTAAATGCACCTTACTCTTACTCACAGTGCTTTACAATGTGTCTCTTATTCATTCATTCACATAACAGTGCGCTACCCTGTGAATTGATGACCTATTATAACCTATTACATGCCTGACGTATAAATTGATTAGTGTTAAAACATGATGCAGGCAGAATAAGAATTTCCTGAAATTCTGAGGGAAAAAAACAAATAATGCTAATTAAGTGTTGCATGAAAGGTGTAATTTGCAAGTACGTCACTGTGGTCTCTCCTCCTCCTCCTCACCTGCTGCTTCTGAGATAAATATTCTGCACTCCATGGTTTTTACATAAGAGAAATTAATTTGCAATAATGTGTGAGAAAATCTTATGTTATGTTAATTTATTAGTGTGTAAAGTAAAAAAGAAGTAATTTTCCTGATCACTTTAGATAGACTGATCCTAAAATAAAATGTGTTTTTAATTATTTGCTTCATGTCACAGAGGTGCCAATCTTCACTGTATAGAAAATCAAAAAAATTATAAAATCAATTTGTTAGAGTACCTCATAGAAGACTGTGTTTATGACAAAGTAGGATCATAAAACATGTGAATGACTCTCTTTTTTAATGTATATCTCCTTTTTACTTCTACATCCTAATGTTATCATTTAAAGCTGCCTCAAACAGTAAAAACACCAGGAAAACATTTTTTCTCTGATGTGAGGCTGTGACAACACCTCCTCTGATTTGCAATACTTTCCCACTACAGATTAAACCTTACTATCTCAGGATTATGGTTCAGTATTTGGTATGTGACTGAAAAAAGGTCTTCCTGTTTTCTCTCACTGACAGGACTGAGACACAGAAGCATGTGACTAATTTAGATCAGTCTCCACAAACTGAAGACACTTCTTATTTCTTAGAAATCCAAAATAGTTTGGTACAATAATCTCAAACTACTGAAGCATGACTCCAATTAAGTCAGAACAATTGCAAAAACTCTTATTTTGCAATGTTTTTTTCTGTGTGTACTTACAATTCAGTTGCTGAGATATATTCAGCCTGGTTTGGAAGGACAGATTTTGTTATCACAGTACCTGCAGAACTGATGATAATTCAATTTCCTTTATGTAACAGAATATCTATCCATCTATTATACTAACCACTTGTCCTCTTAAGGGCGTTAAGAGGGGGGTGCTGGAGCCAATCCCAGCTGTCACTTGGCGAGAGGCAGGGTACACCCTGGACAGGTCACCAGTCTATCACAGGCTGACATATAGAGCCACACAGCCATTACGTGAGAGAACAAATCCAACTCAATATTTGAAGTGTGTTTTAACACATAGTATCAGGTGAAATAAACAAACATCAAACAAGGTGAGGGATGTATAAAGCACGCCACCTGTACAGAGCTGTGAACATCACATGAAGGCAAAGATACTTGCTGGTACTGATTGAATATCGAGTCAACTTCTTTGGACCTGAACATCTTCAGGATCAAACTATGAGAAAAGACTATTGTTTGTGATTAAAGAAAAAGTGTATTTTGTGGAGCAGTTTCAGAACTGTCAGAGGAATGAACCCTGTCTTTTCCTGATTAAAAATACCCATCATCATTTCTTGAAGTTAACATAATAACTTAACTTAATGGCCTTTTTGACTGACAGTCAAAAGCATAAAAAAATCACATATTCACTTTCACATGTATATTCACATTTGAGAAGCTGATAACTGTATCCGTATAAATCTGTATTTTTAGAAGTCCAATTACAGGTCCTCTTACATTTACCTTTATAGCCATGTTTTAAATAAAGTGATGTTTTTCCCATTTGTCATGACTTTTTGCTGGCAGTGTCAGGCAGCACACAAAGAGTTTATGGGATATACATAGATGGGTAATGAACGGACCACTGGACACACGCCTAGCATTGCAAGAGGTCAGGGGGGCCTCTGGGTCATATAGATCAGTATAAAGACACAAATGCTTGAAATCGGCCTCTGCTGAGGGATCCATTTAGTCATCATCTGCCCATGGAAATATAGATCTATGACTCGTACTTATTTGTTACGGAATAGCAACAAATTAAATTAAAGAGAGAATTGAAGTCCCTTTTACGACTGAATGAGTTTTCACAGACTGCAGTGATGTTACTACTGACTTGACGCGGGGCATGTCGGGAAAACATGAGCATCAAATATGGCGGCTTCCACGGGACAAGATGGAAAGTCTGTTTGCACCTCAGATGTGGATCTTTTATTGCATCCTGAGCTGCTGTCTCAAGAGTATATGCGGCTAATTTTAAATGAGGTGAGTCAGTGTTTACAGAGAAACGTGTAAAATGTTATTTGTTGTGGAGGAAGCTAAAGAATCCTCTGATGTGTTAGCATATCGGCTATCTGTTTGTAATGACAGTTTCATTGGCTGTTGTTTTATTTAACGTTACATCAGACTGTGATAAATATCTGTCATATTTAGCAAGGTGGGATAACGGCTCGTTATGTCTGAATCAGAAAAATGTCAGTACCAGTGACTGTGTGAGTCGGGACCGGCTCACGGAGCTCTACCTCCGGTATGTTATCCCGCTACCGCAGAGGACTTTACCCGACAGCCGCTGGGGCAGGAGAGTGGAGAAGACCCGGGGGAGACAGACACCGGCCGGTCACAGGTCTGACAGTTAAACTCAACTACACATCGAGCTTTCAGTATCAATGCTATGTTGTTTAAATGGACAGTTAGCTTAGTTAACCACGATTATAATCCCAGCTGTTCAGAACTTGCCTGCGAATCACCGGGATTTTCGGATTTGGTCAGGTTTACACTAATTTAATCATCAGTGTCCGTACACAAAATGATACATAGCAAATTGAGCTGATAACATTTAATTCGGCGTACGTAGTGCCTAAAAATGTAAAGTCTTTATCATGGGAAACAATTTGCAACCTGAATTAATCAGTCCTCACTGTTTAAGAAGGCACAGTCATTACGCTCATTGAATCAAAGGAAAGCAGTACTAAATAAAGTAGATTCCCTTTAATTTTCCTTCTAGCAGCCATTAGACTGATTTGAAATGGACATTTAGTCTGAAATGAAACACCCCCACCCATCTCTCCAAGGGGTCTGTACTCTGACTCTCGTCCTCCACTTCCCTCTATCTCACTGTCTGTATCGCTTTAATATCAACTTTTTTTCTGATGTGATGATCCTGCATAGCTGTAGCTACTGTAGCAACTCAACATACAGTGTGGTGGACTGGTGGACTGCAGTACCCCACACTCCATTTCTAATACTAAAGCAGGCTACATGCTTCTTGCAGTATGGTCCTCCAACCTCCACAATTGCATAACTGCAGCAGGTCTGAAGTCCCGACATGTGCCTCTGAGAATTTGAAAGCTCACTATTTGTGGATGCAGTAACTCCATGTGGCCCCTTGATGACTGACTCATTCATCTGGAATAGCTCCAACCCAGTCACTTCCTTTTCTGCTTCCATCCAAAACACTGATAATCAGATGAAGAACACATGTACTGATAAACATCAGATGAACATAAAAATAAGTCTGGAAGTTAGTGTACCACAAACATGCTGTACAGTGACTACATTTGGCTTCTCCTTTTTTTTTCTTCTCCAGCAGCCTTCTATGTCCTTGCTAACAACTCAGAGTGTATTTACATACATATTGATTGTTGCAGACACACAGACCCATGAAACACATGCGTAAGAAAAGACTAAAAATAATATAAAGTATAAATAGTAGTAGTGTTTCTGAATTTCTTTTTTTGCAAAATGCTTTCAGCCAACTTCTGCAAAGGACAAAAGGTGCAGAGACACTGCACTTTTTGATGCACACTTGCATGAAATTAGAACCTTTACCTGAATTAGCATGAACTTGAAAAATATTTGTTGCTGATGTCACTATTGTTTCACAATTTCCAGTTCCAGTAGTGAACACAATAGGAAAAGGCCTCTGATTGTGTTTGATGGCAGTTCCTCTCGCTTTGGCCCGCTTAAAGTAAAGCCAAGTAAACTAGAGGGAGCCACAGTATCAACTGGGACCATTGACCGGTTAAAACCACCTCCAGCTGCAGACCTGTCTAACCCCATTCGCAGGCTGTCGGGCAACACGTCTTCCTCATCCATTCATCACAGCACAGATGTAGCAAACCTCAAACGAGAAGCAAACAGCTCGGTAGGTGGTTCTTCTATTACTTCAGTTGCATGTTTAATTAATTTTTATTTTAATTTAAGACGTGAATATTAATATTCTCTGTAGCTTTTACTGTTCACATTGTGACATTAGAGGTGGAAATCCTATAATTCAGCTTACAGTATTTTTACAGTACAGGTGAATTTTGCTGCTTGATATATTAAAAACGTAGATGAATATGAAAACACACTCCTTAAATAGCAAAATATATATAAAAACAGGGTTTTTAATGAAAAGCTTTTTTAACTTTTTTCTTTATTAAAAAAAAAGGAATATCAAATCAGTATTAATACATACATGTAATAATAATGATTAATGTCAGTACGTCATTGAATCACTAACACATTCAAATATATTGAACATTAAATATAACCTCTATTCCTTATGCCTGTCCATGTTTCATCTGCTATCACATCAGGGTCCTCTGAAGTCTCCAGAGGTGAAGAAGAAGATTCAGCATGTGACGTGGCCCTGACCTCTGACCTCGGTTCACACAGACCTTATGAGAGCTCTGGCTGACAGATCACTCCCCTCCTTGTCAGTGAACACCAACTGTTGTTTCCCACTTACTGTTTGCTCTCCCGGTTGCAATTTCCCCACTAATTACACCACAGAAAGAGGTGGAAATCCTTTTACTTATGCGTTTAAGGATGCCTCACTGTTCTCAGTCAGTCCTGAGAGCTGATAAAAAGAAGTGGTGATCTGAAGATTGTCCCGCTTTTTAAGCAACAGGCCTCTTTGTAGCTTTCCTCAACCTCAAGTGCCCTTACATCAACATTCAGCAACTCTACAGTGTCAGTTATAGATATTGTTTCTGTGGGCCAGTTGAGTAAGAAGGCCTGCGGTACCGCCACGTTTGCAGTGGTATAAGGATGTTTCTTTGTTTGAAACAGATGCTGCAGAATCTCACAGTGTGAAAGAGACTGATGACATGATGGACATCTCTAAGAGCCATTGTGTGGAAGTGTTTTTTTGTATGCTGCATCTTTGCTGCAGATTTGTGCTGTTGTTTTCTGTGGTTTATGCATCCATACCATATCTAAAACAATACACAATTTACGGTGAATATAGGATTTTACATCATAGGTTTGAGTGATGCTTGAAATTCTGAACGTAAAATGTGTCATTTTATCCTCAATAAATTTCATTCCACTAACCTTTATTTAAACTTCAGCGCTGTTTCACAAGTTATTCAGGGTTTTAAATAGCAGTTTTGTAAGTTGTACACACATACATTACACAGAAATAAAATGATATTGTACAGCTGGATCTTAATCCACTGCTTTTGACACAAATGAAGCAGAAAACTCACATTCATGTATGTAAATATCTGCTTTTAATAATTCAGGAAAAGAAAGAAATCTGAATCAAACACAACAGAGTACAGTTTTTTTGTAGTAAATGTATTTGAAATTGTGGCTGAATTATATTTACTGTCTTTGAAAGTGATGTAAACTGAAATCATCAAAAATAAAGAAATAAGATTCAGAAAGCCTTTTAAAACCATTGTCAAATGAAGTGTCATATTTGTACCAATACATTTTTAAATAAACCATCAAATGCAATGAGTCACTTTTGTTGAATTAATAACAGTAGGAACGTCAGCAGCAGGTATTGGGACATTGGCTCTTAAACTGAACTTTGTAGTAAAAAAATAAAGGAGCTCTAAATTCAAGATGTTAAACCTAGGAATCTGCGATATTTGTCATATTCAATTTTTGTTAATTTTGAAACACTGATCCCTTTGTGTAATTTTTTTATTATTTTATTATTATTGATTCTGAAATGTACGTGACTTCATGCACAGCTTAAATGACTTTAAGAGTAAAGATGCAATTTTATAATATAATTAACTGTTACAGCAAAATAAACTAATTCACAAAACCTAATTACTGCATAAAGCTAGTCCATGCACAAAACAGTAATTACACATCAATGTCTGCATTAATACTTAATACTACGAAATTCTTCATATCATGTCTTGTTGCTGTTTCATAAGCAAATGTCTTTACATTCATGCCTAAAGTTATTTTGTTAGTAGAGCGATCTTTTAACTTAATTAAACTTTGTAAATTCAAATAACACTGTTAGTAGTTGGTATTTTATGTCATAGAACAATGTACATTTAAAGTAATGCTAGGTAGTAGATATGCTGTGGGTGATATGCTCAGTGCTCACATAATATTTATGTATGTTTCTCATTCCTTCATCATAACATTGCTGTCCAATCACATGTATCCTTGATGTCTCAGATCGCATTAGATGTCCTTGCCACACTCTGGGCACAGGATATCATCACGTTCAGTGAGGAAACCGCGACCAACCAGGGACACAGAGCATTTCTTACAGTTGAAGCAGTCGTTGTGCCACTGGCGCTCCTCGAAGGAAATGTACTTGCTGCCTCCAAGACCTAAAAAAAATCCAGTAAAGTCACAGCAGCAGGTAACAACAAAACATAACTTTCAGATTGACTGAGACCAAAAATTAATATCTACCACTAATGGGAGTGGTGCAGGAGGCACACTTCTTAGCATAAAGGTTGCAGAAGCAGTTGAGACAATAGGCAAAGTCATCTCTAGAGGTAAACCTCTGGCCAGACAGCTGCTGCTTGCAGCTAGTGCACAGGAAGCAGTCCTTGTGCCAGGGCTGGTCACGGTAGGTCACCCCGCCAGTGGTGATAGGCTATCAAGGGGGGACACATGTCATTTTGTCACACTTTGTTGTTGCACATGCAGGTAACAATGGCTCTTAGAGTGCAGATAAAGAATAAATAGGTACTAATTTGATACACTTGACTTCATGACATATGCAGTGGGCATTGTACCTTCTTGCAGTGCACACACTGCATGGCAAACTGCTTCTCATAGCACGGCACACAGTAGTTGTGGTTCTCCTTAGGGATGAAGCTCTTGGTGCCAATGGGCTGCTGGCATCTCTGGCAGGTGAAGCAGGTCTCGTGCCAGCTGTTCCCTTTGTGCTCCATCTTCCTAGAGCCTTGAGAAAAACATGAAGTAAAGAGAACAAAAACAAATTAGGTAAACTGAAATAAAAATTAATGTTTTGGTACTGCCTCTGTAATCACATAAGGGAATTTTTTTTTTTATAAGTTTTGGTAGAATTTGAGCATTAATTGTTATTTAGCAGTATCTAAATTAACATTATTTATTATTATTTACTCCTTATAGTTCATCATATGCTGCTACAGGAGACTGTGTTTTTACATAATGCTCCACTGGTTTATTTAGATTATAATTAAATAAACACATTTGACAAAATGACAAGTTTAAATTAGATTAAAATAAAGAGTTCTGTGTAAACCATTCACTGGTGCCCTATATTGTCCTTTGGAAGGGACTTTTATCCAAAGTGACTTTATAGTATAGATAGTGCTATGGCAGCAGCACTTCTCATACAGTGGCGCACTAAAAGCATTTCTGGTGCTGGAGACAGAATATGGTCAACTATAGAGATATTTTGAATTCATTATAGTATTCCATTTTACCTTTAGATTTATACTGTAAAGTTGCAGTGAATGAAGGAAAAACTACTTGAACACATTTACACAAGGGGATTAATAAAGTATAAATGATTATTCTTATTATTTTATTCAAAGTTTATATTTTTTAGCAAATAAGAAATTGTACTTTGGTCTCTTGTGTTAGTATTGGCTGAACCTAAACTGTTGCTCTCCTTTTGGTTTACTTCCTACCTGGCATGATGGTTTTCTTGCACTCATGGCACTTGGAGGAATATTCATTAGAGTAGCACTCGGTGCAGAGAAGCTGCTCATCCTTGGTGGAGAACGGCTTGTCCACCAGTGAGCGCTTGCACTGGAAACACTTGAAACACTCCTCGTGCCAGTGACGGTCTTTGTAAGACAGATCCTGTGACAGACCGGGAATTAGAGCAAGGCCGACACTGATGCTAATTTACTTGCTTACTTTACTTGCTCATATTACAATGTTGTTGGTGAAATCTCCTACCCTGGTGTTGCAGCCAATGGGCTTCTTGCACTCCTCACAGGTGTTGGAGTACAGGCTCTCATAACATTTCACACAGTAGGGATTTTCCTCTCGCAGGACATACTTCTTCCCAAACAGGGACTCCTTGCAGTAATGACAGTCGTAGCGCTCGGTCATTCTGACCCAGTGTAACTCACCTGAGACCGAGGAGGAAACAGAAAATGAGGAGACGAGCTTTATCAAGATGTCTGCAAAAATATTTTCCACATATTATCCCTTACATAACTTTTTACCACTCTGTCCAAGTACGTACTTGCAGTGACACTGACACTCAGCAAGGAGAAAATTCTTAGTGAGCAAAATTCCAAGGAAAAAAACGTTTTCCAGGACACGTTACAGGGTTTTTCCACATGCATTTCCTCCTTTCATCTCCCGCTCCCATTTCCCAGCAGTCATTCATTTTGTTCTCAGTGCCAGAAGTAGGTGACAGATGAGGAGGATATAAATAACTCCTATCAGTCCTGCTTAGAGACAGCCAGCTTTTGACCTGTTGCATACCATCGCCTACTATGCAACTGTACACTGACCCATCCATCACCTCACCTCCAGCTGTCAGCACCACATCACAGTAGCTCTTTTCATCGCTTGTGTGTATGTGTGTGTAGAAGTAGGCCTGAGAACAATGGAGCAATGTAACAATGGACAGTCACAGTCTGCAGCTGTTTGTGGTCTGGCTGTTATGTTCTCTGGTTATCCCACATGTGCCTCTATACTCTGACTCCAAAATCTCTGACCAAAAATATTGTAGGCTTCATATTTCTGAGTTTTCCTGTGTGTGTCTATTTGTGAGTGATATAGAGAAGTATTTCTGGTTTTAAATGAATTAATATTATTCTCTTTAACTTGCTTTGTTGTGCTTGGCCTGTCAAAGCATATCCTCCTTGTTCTCTAAGAGCCCAGAGTGATTTGTGATGTTCTTGACATTCAAGAGGTTAGTGTCTTTTATTTTGGTGAAGTTGAGACGTTTAATCCGCTTGTCCTTTCTGCTTTGAGCCACCCCTACTTCATTCCTTCATTGTGTTGCTCCCACTATGACTCACCTAGCTTATGTAAGGATTTATCTGTCTCCTAAAAATAAAAAAGGATAATCTGAACTGCCACAAATAAAAGCTCCAGCAATTCAGACATGCCATGCAACTTTTTTCCAGCTTCTGGTATTACTTTGATGCTGTCCATCTGGGAGTCTGCAGATTCCTCGGCTACAGCTTGTTAAATGGGAAGTGCTAGGCTATTGTGCAGTTTGTCTTTGAAAACAGATAATTGCTTATGTAATACTTACATTAAAAACTTGGGATGTTTTGTTTAAACTATTTTTTTAGTTTTAGTCAAGTTGGAAAGACAATAGTTTTGTTGTTTAATTAAACTGCATTTAAAGGAAATCTTTAAATCTTTTTTTGTAAAATATCTAAAAGATTGTCTATAAAATACCAAGACACCTGAAAAATATAAACCATAAACCAATACTTTCTCTCTTTCTCTGACAGTGACACCTCCAAGGCTTGCATACAATTAAATTATTCTTAATAAACATTTTTTTAGGAATTTGTTATCAATTTAAAAAGTGCATTGGGTCTAAATTGAAAAGTCTAGACTAAATCTTGAATAGCAGTTCACACTTAATTAGTAATTGCAGCACAACTAAAAGTTGGCAGTTTATCCTGATCCCTACCAGCAATTGTAATTATTGTAATTATAAACTACTGTATATATACACATTAATACTAAGCCACTCTATCATTGTGTTTACTCCAACTACTTCATTGTAGGTAGGGAGAAACACCTCCTGATATTATGAAGTAGCTCAAACTACATCTTCCAAATGATCATATAGTTCAATCAACAGCCTCTAAACAAAACAAAAACTGAACATGTTCATTATTGTGAAGGCAGAAATTATTACAGGACTGTTGTTTTGTACATATTATATTCCCCTACAAAGATCATATTGCACTTGGAGTTACCATTAGTAGTAAATTGCAGCCCACAAAAATGCTGTGAACTCCATCAAATGCTATTAAAGCTACAACAAAAAAAGCCAAATATGCCACTACTTTGCAATACATTAAAAAGTTAACAGACCTTCATTAAGTCAGCTTTGCTGATGGGGAAGTTTGAGGTTGATGAGGTGATAGTAAAGAAGGGTGAAAGTAAACTCTGCTAACAGGGGTCAGCAGGGGTGCATGTTTTTAAACAAAAATAGATCAGATTATTTAATAAAAGAGAAAGTCAGGCAGTCTCTGAGGCAGACAGGAGGACGGAAGGTGGGAAGATGTGGTTAAATAGTGAGGGTGCTGTGCAGGTGCAAAGACGGAGCACATGAGAAGGTGGGTGGGGAGGTAGGTAGGTAGGTAGGTAGGTAGGTAGGTAGGAGGATGCCAGAGCACAGTGAGTGGCTGCGTCCCAGAAAATGGAAGACATGGTGGATGAAGACCAGTGAAAAGGATGAATTGAATGGGTGGAAAGATGGACACGAGTGAAGGGATGGATAGTGGAGCAGCTGAACAGAGCTGGGTCTTACCTTCCTGTCTGAGGAGTGTGTGCCTGTGCGGAGTCTGGGGCAGACTGAGAGAGGAGGCTTCTGCTGTGCTATAGTTACTCCTGATTGCAATACTCCACCCATCAGGGTCTAATTGAAAAGTGGGGGTGGGGATGCACCAAAGGGGCAGGGATTCTTTTTTGAGATGATCTATAAATACAGTGGTGCTTCACAGTGATAACCCAGAGGCCACCTTTCACTCGCTCATTCAGTCACCATGAGACAGTGTGGCCTTTTAAGGTCACAGGTTCTTGTTCACTAACTCACTCGCACACTATTTTAGTGACTCATTTGCTATTTACTCACTTAAATTTAACTTCTTCTCTGTAATTAATTTGGTTTCCCCACAGATGTATCAGATCATCCCTCCCGGTCCCACTTCCTGGAGAAAAAGTCATTCTTCTCTACTTTTGTTTTCTTTGCAACAGTAATATCTGGTTATCATTATCATAATATTGCACAAACAAACACACACACACATGTTGTGTAATGGCAGTATTGCTTCGGCTTGATTCATGATGGGAAGTATGCCAGGTCAAATGTCAAAGACTTGTCCTGTGAGGTTTCTCCCTACTTATATATCTCAGTGGTTTCTACCTCTATATTTCTCCACACAGAGGAATACACATTCACGCCTGGTGGCGATGACAGACACCCACTCTGGTCTCTAGGAAACTCTTGCACTATTTTCCCACATTCTCTTATTCACACTGCTGCAACCCCCTCAATCAACGCTCCATACTCTTCCCAACTCTCTCTCCCTCATTCTCTGAAGCCGGTTTTCCTGACCCTGGTGGTCCCTGGACACTCTCCAGTGAGAAAATGCGTCAGCAGCGCTCCACCAAAATTCAAGTGCTCTATTTGTAGCATGGCATAAAGAGTGTGGTGCTTTGCAAAGTGTTAAATCAGAGGTGTGGTGTGCATGAATTTAGCATATACATTAATCAGCCTCAACATTAATGCTACCTGGTGGTATTAATACTTTGGTGGACAGAGGTCTACATGGTCAGTCTGACCAGTCTGCAGCTTTGCAAGATGCAAGCAAGCAGTAAATCAGGAAGATGCACATTCTTTTCCTCTAACAGCATGAATGTTTGAGTAAATTGATGCCAATGACATTTGGTACTTACTCTATATTTATGTCCCATTCGGGATGAATTGTAGTTGTTCATCTTGCGTCTTCATCAAGTCCAAATTTGTAATTAGTCCAGTAATTTAGTTAATAATCACATATATGCACAGCTAATTAGTCCCAGCTGTGTGTTTAGTGCTAATAAAGATATTCTTGCATGTTAACACACTTAACTAACATGATGAACATCAACAGCTGCTTAACATCAGGATATTTGTGGGATAACCTTAACTGTTGTTAGGTTTAGACTTAGTGATGAATTTTAAGACGTCTTCACATAAAAATCAGTGTGTTTCTCTCAGTTATTATCATCAACCATTTCAGGTCCTCTGAGGAGATTGTTGAGTTCTGCAGCTACAGGTCATATAGTGGATGGGTCATTGTTCTTTATACCGCTCTTACATGAAAAGCTATTAAATTATAATCACCAAGAATTTCTATGCAAGTATAGATAAGATCCTAGCAGTGTTTTCATGGAGGCCACTTTAAACGAATTTGAAATGGGCAGGAAGCTGGGTCGTTTGTAAGAAATTGAAGTCAGATGGCAATTTATCAGAGAGAAGACAGAAGAAGATGTTGTCCTAGTTCAGAAGAAAAATACTTGGAATCGATTTAATTTGATTACTTAGCCTCTGACCTGTGCCATTGACATGTGGCATCTTTTCCTTCATACACGCAGTATACAAAGATACATTTCCACATGCACAACTGTAAATCACATATGTTTATGTTACAGGACTGAACCAATGTGTACATTAAACACATTACATTAAAGACTTATGGGTTTGACCCAGGGGTGGGAAATTAATTCATTTATTTTCAGAAAGCTCTAATTAATATCTTGTGGGACAAATCTGTTTTATGACCAATTGAAATATTTTTCAAGACTGCCCCACCTACTCTCAGCCCTCCACCCTATCCCTCAACTTTTGCTTCTTTCCTGTGTTCAGCTGGCACCCAGTTGTTCCTCCCCCGCTCAGTGCTCTCTGGACAGAGGCCTCGAACTCAGCTGCTGAGTCCAGGGGATAAAGATGCAGCTGTCTGGGCACTGCAAGGGTATCATGAAGCTAAAGCCTGGTACTTACTATTGCTGCAAATACAGCCATGTGGAAAGGTCAAGCCAGGCAGACCCCATCATCACCAGTAGACTGTTAATCATTAATGCCAGAGCAACCAATTGGGCTGGAATTTCTCCGGGTCATCCAAGATTCAATATGATCCTCTGGAAGAACATCACTGCACTGCCTGTCAAACTGGCTGAAATGGATCACAGCAACTGACTTTAGAGAACGTGCAGCGTCATAATGAAGGTGTCAAATGGGCAATTAGAACTGCTGAAGAGGGACGGTATCATTTTGGACTCCCACTTGAGGAATAAGATTTACTTGCAGCTTAGCAAGTGTACAGCAACAGTTTAAGACTTAACATTCACTAGATTAGATTACCTACATAAAAAAGAAAATTTGAGAATTATGCTTATTTGCTTTCTGGCTCAGAGTCACATTAGATGAGCTTCAATTATCAATTCATTGTCAGTTTGTCAGTTTGTTATTGAACGATAGCATAAACAGTGGAAGTAGGTAAACAGCTATGTGGAAACTGACCTGCACAGAAACCAAAATAGCAGATTCTAATCTTTACACTTTTTGATTAAACAATCAGTAAGTAAAATGTTATATAATTAACTTTAGTGATGTTACCTTTGATAACATCCCTCTGCTTCTAGTTTATATACTAAGCTAAGCTAACCACCTGCTAGCTGTAACTTTCTATTTAATGCAAAGATATGAGCAAGGTATCAGTCTTTTCATCTAACCAAGTTAAACTACAGCTTTTACAAGTCATAATCTGTTAAACCAACTGAGGTACATAATGTGCAAGAGAATTAGGTTTTCAGCAATGTGTACATTATGCAGAGATCTACAAAGATTAAATTAAAGGGAAGTTTTTTTTCGCATCTTAGCTGTTTTAATTATTTTATCTTCTGTTATATTGTTGACATCCTGAGACATACAAGCAAGGACTGTGAAAATACTTGTACTGCTCAAAGAGACGGCTTAACTAGTACAAACTTCATCTTAAATGCAGTATATAGCTTTGGATGGATTGTCCCTTTAGGGTAAAAGTTAGCTTGTCTCGAATTTAGTAAGTGAAAGACTTTTTTTTCACCAGTATGATTTTTGTGGTGCATTGTATGTCATTATCACACAATGAATCACATACGGTGACGGCGTGTGACTCATTTGTGGATTCCTGCTCATAACAGTATTTGATTTATTGATGGAATTAAGTTAACAACAAATTTACAGTAGAAGGTTTTATGTGGGTTGGATCACCAAAGGGCATCCTATGACATCCTGTACTTTGTTTATTTCTTTAACAGATCTGAAACAATCATGACTGCATTGTGTATGGCAGAAATTTGTTAAAAGTCAGATTTAATTACTAGCGCTAGGGTTTGTATCTGAGCACATTTTAGCATCCAGTTGGTCTGGACCTGGTAATCTAACCAGGTAGTCTTAAAAACTATACATAAAGTGCATAATTGTATAGTTAATTCAGTTTGATGGCATCACTGTATAAGTTATGTTCCTATTGTGACACTGGGCAATGGAATAATGTATTTACACTGACTTTTTTGACATCATTGCTGGTTTTCCAGTTCTGTCCATCATAAACATTGGCTTTGACTATAAGTCTTTGGTATCTTTAAGACTTCCAAAGTGCTATTTATTAATTTATTACATACAAAGTCTCATTATTCATTGTGGAGCCAGACAGAGATATGTTTACTTTTCACAATATGTGAACACTGTCTGCAGGAAGATTTTCTATTTGAAACCCGATTAAAGTTGAGTCATGTAAAACAATATCAGTAATATTTGAAAAAGAAAATATGCGAAATTGTCTTACTGTTTCCTACTGTATTTATCCACTCAACACTTTAATTAAGTAAATGTACAGAAATATCAGTAACAGTAAAAGTATCAAAAGTGATAATAGGAAAAAACTACAGAAGAATCATGGTGACTATTAACATTTTTTTATATGGTGTAGCACAATTAGACTATTTACTATATGTTATAACAAAATTTTATGTATTTATAACATATGTATTTGCAAAATACAATTAAGTTGGTCAGTGGAAAAAAATGAAACTACTTTTTTTGTACTGTAAGTCTGTAAGATTTGCATTTGCAGGTCTTTCTCTTTGCAGGAGCCTGGTGGGTGGAGAGATTCAGTTCACCTGCTCTAATCAGCTGGTTTCTCTCTCTCCCGACTGGCTCCTCTCTGTTTGGTTTTATTGTTTGGTTTGTCTTTGTGTTTGTTTGTCTATTTAGTTATGTAAGATAATCGTCCAGGATCAAATTAACCACTTTGGTAAAGTGTTGTTTGTTTGTGTCATAAGTTGGTTTGTTGCTAACTCCTTTTCCAGTAGAAGTTTATCTTGTCCCAACTTTTCTGAACATTTTTTATTCGGAGCAGTTCAGACCATGTTAAATGTAGTGGAGTACAAGTACAACTTAAACGTAAGGGAGTTGCATTAGCTCTAATGACATATAAGTGTTTTAAGTAGTTAATGCACATTCTTCCTCTGTTCATTTAAGCTACCCTGTAAACTGGAGCCTATCCCAACATGCATTTGAACAGATTGGCGTGGGAACATTCAGGAACATCTCAGCAGGAAATAAAACATAAAAAAAAAACTAAAAGTAAGGTTATAATTATGAATCTACAGTATGACCTTTTTTTTCCAAACTAAACTGCTGAACACTTTTTTCTGGTGTGATTGCTTTGTCACCTGGCGTTGAATTTATGACAGTGATTAAAAGTCTCCTGTGGTCATTTTCACTCCTTCACTAGGTGCCATCACACTGATGTGTGACTATATATGACACATCAAATCCTCAGTCATTTAACCTGGTGTTATGTTCCCAGGCGTCCAAATCCCTGCAGAGACTGATGGGATGTTTCAGCCCCAGGAATCACTGGACACTTTATTTAGATGTTGAAGTTTATCATTTGTCTTTGTTCCTTTTGCCCCATGAATCTCAGGTATCTCACATCCCTACACACAAAATTACAATGACTTTCTATCCTGTGTGTTCACCTGGCTTTATTGTTTATCTTCTATCCTCCTAAAGGTAAACAACTGTCTCCTCATCCTCTAATGATGCTTCAGCATAAAATTCAGCTCTTCTAAATGAGATTCAGTAGAAAAGTCCCTGTGTTAATAACTTGGCTGTTTTCTCATGTTCCCATTCATGCAAGAAGGTGAAAGACTGCTGCAGTCTCATCTGACCTAACTTATCTGGACAACAACTGGGCCCCTCTGTCTCTGGCTCCGTTTATCTTACTAATTCTGTCTGTAGCAAAGCAAGGACAGCTGTCAGGGTGGTGCTCTGGCAGCCTGTATCAAGCCCCCATGTCCCAGAATACAAAGCCAAAAGATCTGGGGGCGAAAGGAAAAATCGAGGCTGGAGGTGTGGTGGCAGCTGGCGAGCAACTGTACCCAACAGTCCCCACTTTATAACAATGTTTTGCCTTTAGTTGTTTGACTGGTCTGACAGCAGAGGCCTGTTGGTTTGGTGGAAAGTGATAGGCCTGTAGACAGGAGCTGATCAGGTGACTATATGGTGTTGAATGAGAGAGAAAGTTTACAAAAATGAGAGTTAATATCAGTGTCTGGTCTTAATTAATTATGAATAGCTGCACTAGAAATATGTTTATTGAAACATATTTGATTTGTCAACTACTTATTTCCTCCACTCTACAGTGCTGCTTCTGAATGTTTAGTTCAGCATGCATAGTCTTTCAGTTCAGAACAGTTGAATCAGCTCCCTGTTATGTTGAAAATGTATCACAGTGTGATTGTTTCTGTGGCTTTTTAGTAAACTTTTAACCAGGTTTTCATAGCTGAGCTAACAATCGTGTTTTAGACTCCACTTAGAAGAACTCCTCAGTGTACCTTCAGGATTTGGTTCTCTGATTTGGTTGTTAATCTTCTCTTACATTTTTGTCAGTATCATGAAAATGCTCAAGTCTGCTTCACACATTGTGCACTTGGATCCTTCTAGAACGTCCCTGGTATATTTTGTAATATGCGATTGCACCTTATTGCCTCATACCATATTTGAATTTAGTGATATTTGATGATTTAGTTTTGATTTGGTTTATCTGTTTGTGATTTGTTACAACCTATTAACATAATCTTTTTAAGTAGATAATGTTTTTCACTGTCTTAAAGGCCTTGCAGTGTTGGTGGGGTCGTGTGAAGGTACTGTGTGATTTTCATTATGTGTCTGAAAGGATCTCTTTCAAAAATCCAACAGAAGGCATTCAAAGTCCAGACAATTTCCTCAATAATTCTCTGAACTAATTATGCCAAAGCTGTACCAGTGGTTGACTGATTGTAAACAAAGCAAAACCAGCAGAAGTGTGGAGGTGTTTTTTGATCAAAAACAGTGTTACTAACATCTAATCCACAGAATGAAACTGGCGAAGCCAAGTAATGATGGACTTTAACCTGTTACTGCCCATTTATGCGCATGGGTTAGAAAAATATGTACAGAACTTCAAAGATTACTGTTCTTTAACTTTTCTGAATAAAACTGTAAACCAGGTCTCAATCAATCCCATTTATTGAACTAATGTTTGGATGCATTTTACTGGGCTCTTGTGGTGAAAATGGTGTGTAGTCACTTTATGTATCTTTCCCCATATGGAAGGGCGCTTGATGTGTTATGCATGCTAACCTGCTACAAAATGACCAGCAGCTGTTACTATAATGCAGGTATCCTTCAAATTCTTTGAACTTAGACTTAACACTGTCAAGCAACGTGTAATCTTTTAAGGTTGTGTAAAGACTGAGTCTGGTATTGACCAAAATAGCGTTGACCAGGCCAAAGCATCCCTCAAATTGTATGGAATCATTTGAAGACATTATGACGCCTACTTGATTGAATTTCCAGTTGCATTAAAGCTTATGTTATACATTAATAATTACTGTATGTTAATGCCTATACAGTGTTTTAACTTTATTAGGCAGGTTGTATCTATGAAACTTTTGTGAACTGCTTATTATCTGGGTCCTGTTGTGTGCAAATTAAAGATTCTCATAAATGACAATGTCCAAATTCTTTCTGTTGATTTCCTCAGAGTTGAACTACTTCGTCTTTTTTAAGTCGTAGTAGGCATTGGACCAGTATTAGAATATTTTAGTTCGATGCACAATAAAAATTAAATCATACATGTGGACAGTTTAACAGTAGACAGAGTAAAGAAACATTTGTCAAAGCATATTCTGAAACAGTTCAAAGAATAAATAGAAATTAAGAGAAATGCTTGTTTTGATGCTGAGAGTTAGATGATAGCATCTCCCACCGTGTCTGTATATTAAATATGACTCAATCTCTCGAAACATTATTCTCAAAATGTCAACGTTTTTATTTATTCAATCACATTCAACAAAAACAATAGTGCTTAATCAAAACCTGTGTAAACAGTGTCAGCAAAAGTTAAACATTAAACCTTCATTGCATTAGACTGTATTAGGTTATGACAGTTCAGTGGAGGAATATGAATAAATTGCAAGATTGAATCAATGTATTTTTGAGGATTGTGGTAGAAATATAATTTGGAGATGACATGTATGACAACAGAGCAACAACAAAAACACATCTAACCACACTTTTCATTATGCAGAATCTGCGTACTGTGCATCACGTTTCACTGGTCCTGGAGGCCACGGAATAGCAAACATAGCACAAGAGCCACTGGTTCATCACATACATCATCACTTCCAGTCAGGTGGACCTGAGGACGCACGTCTTCCTGCCAAAATAAACATCTACTTTCATCAGTGTTGTAACCGTAGCTCTGCTCTGCTGCAGGGCTCTCAACAGTCACTTAGTGGGATGATCTGGTGTGGCTGGTGAGCATATGAGGGGCATGGATCTAAAATGGAAGACATCCTGGTTATAGCAGTCATCAGCACTGGCTGATACCGTGTTGACAAGTTTTGCTCCTCAGTTGATAAATCAAGCTCTCCTCGGACTTAACAGAAAAGAGTAAAACAGAACCCATTTCAATAATTTTGCACTATCAATGGAATCCAACACACCTCTCTACTCCTATATACTTCTCACACACCGCCAGACTTTTAGGTTGTAATACTAAATGAAATTCAGCCGTGAAATCTAATGCTTGAATGCCTGGTAGTGTACACGTGCACCTCAGCTCTTTTCAATTATCTCTGACTGCATTAAACCAGCTTAATATAAAAATGTGGGTCTTCAACAACTGAGCATGTGCTTGTAGTTATTCATCTAATTGCTCTCTAATTAAATTGATTTGTTGAGGTATGAAAGTCATTCTGTAGTTTGAAGTGGGGGGGTGGGTGAAGTTCTGCAGTGTGTTGGTTATTTTAACATCCTGACACTAGAGACCAGATAAAGGCTGTGTGACGTGTATGTTTGATTTAGTTTTTCTGCCCGGAGTGCTCTGCCCCCTTGTGATGGGAAATTCATTTATTCAGCATTTAAAGAACCACATCTCTGTGGAGGCACTGCTTTAACTGATCGAAGTTTGCTCACATTTTAGTTCAGAAATAAAAGCCTTGTTTACCCTTAAACCATTTCCAATTTTAGCTTCATATCAAAGATATAAATCAAAAAACCTTTACAGGCGTACACATTGAAACTCCCGCTTTCAAAGTGTAGGAATAAAGATTAGACATGTGGGGGCGCTGTGGAACAAGGAGCAAGTGAGTTAATTTAGCATAGTTTACTGTTCCTAGCTTCGATCAAGTGTGTGAGTTGTATGGGACATTAGTGTAAATGAAATGATATGACAGCTGTGGTTATTTTATGAGCTAAAAGGTTGTTTTTTAGACTAATTATAGATATGTGTAGGTGACTGTCTGATGACAAGGATGTGACACAATGCTGTGGTTTAAGTTTAGTTTATTCTCAGACATTATTTCTGGATGTTTCGTTTTTTGTTTTTCAAGAATGTATTGAGGCATCTGAGCCGTTGGGTTTAGGATTTAAGAGTGTAAGATTTGAGAAACAGTAACACAGGATTTGATTCTTAAGCAATGCAAAAAGACACCTATTGACCCATCTGGATGATTCTTTGTCAACTCCTTTGTCAATTTCCTGTGTTGATCATATCAGAAAACTTCAGCTTCCTTTACACAACTAAGACCTAAATACGTCACTGAAAACAGCCACATGCTGAACGTTTACTCCAACGTCAACCTTTTCACAGTGTTATTGTCTAGAGTCAGTTTAAATATCACTAATAATGACCTGTTTATTTATAATTAATTTACAATTTAACTACACTAAAGCTGACTGTTTTTCATTTGAAGACGTTTTGTATATTTAACATGAATGAGGGTTTCATGAAACTTAATTTTTCATTCTGCTAACACTGAAATCTGCAGATCTAACTCACCACATGAATCCAGCCTTCTTGGATTTATTTGCGATTTTCACAATTGACTTCTGCAAATACTATTTATGTAATGTGATTGGGCCTCTGTTGTCATTTGTCAAGCTTGGTGCTTTATGGAAGTTCATGATGTACAGTGTAATGTAATTTTATTTGGTTACTTCCCTTTATAACATCTATTTTTGTACTTCCTTTCGTGGTTTTGACAATCAAATTTTCCTGCGTGGAAACAATAAAGCTGGTCTTGTCTCATGTCAACAATTTTCAACAATTATATTATGTAAAGTACAATATAGTTGAAACCAGGATGTTTTGTGGCACTTTTTGGTCGTTGGGTAGTTCATCAGATCAGATATTCTAAAACTGGAAATAACTTTTTGTTTTAGGAACAAAAAAACAACCGGATCTATATGAATGAATATATTTCATTATGTAATATGAATAACATACAAGTGTTTTTGTATAAGGTCAGAATTAGTTTATAATAGGTCGTCTGTAGCTCACATGGTAGAGCAGTCGTCAGGGGTTTGAGTCCCGGTCCCTCTTGGCCACATGTTTCAGTGTGCTTGACCACCAAAACCCTATAGTAGTGTCGTCATCTGCTGCAGCTGTCCAACAATTTCCTAGAGGGGTATAGTATAAGTATATGATTTTATGATATTATTGATGATATTATTGTTGTTATTATTAGATATTGTGACTGTATTATCATTAGTCTCCTATTAATCTAAATTATCGAATTACTTATGTCATTTTTTAAAATATTTATTTATAATATATGCCTGTAGAAAATTACAGCTCAACATTTCTCCATATGGAAAACAGAGACAGATCAATTTATTAATCACTGTAGTCTATAAGACTCCATATACAGTATGTTTGTCATTTACTGATTTTACAAATCATTTCTATTATAAAAATGTTGGAACCAACGGGGGGAAATATATGAAGCATATTTCCCATTGTCATCAGCAAGTGGCGATATAGTTCCCTGGAGTTTGTCCGTTTTCCTCTGGCGTTGTCCTGTACAAGTCCCGGCGTTGGTGACGTCACCAATGGGACCGGCGATCAAGACAGCAGAAAACAGCGACGTTAAACCGGAAACGTTCCTTCAAAATGATGTGTCTTTTCTATTCAAAACTTTAATAATCCCATAGGGGAATTGTTTTGCCTTGTTACTGCTGCCCTCAGCTCAGAAGGAAAGAAAAGAGGCACAACAAAATAACATCAATACAAAAAAACTCAATAAGAACAAAGAAAATCTAAAAATGAATGAAAGTGTTAAATTAAACTGTTGGAATAAAACACAGAAAACAGCATAGTCTATAGTCTATAGTCTTCACGTTTCTTAATCAGTTTCTTATTAAGACTGGTGATGTTTTGTTGGTGCCATATAATTTAATGTGGGTCTCCTTTTTCTGTTAAAGGTAGACGTGTCAATTGCCAGTAAAATATGATGCGGCGTTGTTTATTAAATTAACAGAAAAAAGTGAGATTAGAGCAACATCAAACACTTTAATCTCAAAATTAATCTGTAACAATAATCCAATAAGATGAATCATAATATAACACGTATTAAAGTCTGTATTTGATGTTAGTCCTGACTCTTGATTTACTAGTTCCACAATATTTGACTGTGTTAATCATTTTTCTATGTTTTTATCGCAGTTTATTGTGTCTTAGATATGTATTGATGTTACTTTAACTGACTGTATTTCATTTGATGGTGGTATGGACATGTTTCTGTTTGTTTGTTTTTAATTTTCTGGATCTGTCGATGTGGCCTACCAGTTATTTTTTGGTTCAGGATCCTAAAGAATCGATGGCACCGTGTACTAGTAGTGGCCCAGTAACACAATTTGCTGACTTCTAACAGCACAGGTCTGTGTTGCTTGCTAACTGTTATCAAATACATGAAGTCAAGTCACCACAGAAGTCTGTCCCCCAGCACTGCTTTATTCTGAAAGGTGAGAGCGGAAGTCACCTGTTCGTCTGGCGCAGCTTGACTGGAGTGATTGAGGTGGAGGAGGCAGTCAGCCTGCGACAGAAAAACAAGCGAGGACAGGTCGAACAGCTCGTAGTCAGTCAGATGTTGGAAATGAAAGAAAACAGAGTGAAACTCAGAGATATGTGAATCTGCGTTAGACGCTGTTTGTGACTTATTGTTCGTGTGCGCTGCTTTTCATCGTGGCGTGTTGAGAGAGTCGCGCTTTGCCCAATCTCACTGGAGTGAACACTAAGGTAAGATCACCGCAAGCGAGCTGTGTTAACTTGGTGCTGTTGGACGGGCTACTTCACCCATCCTATCCTCCTGTAAACGTCTGTGTGTGTGTGTGTGTGTTTTCGTCTTGGAAATGTTTAACCTCAAACAGTCGTAAAAGTTGGGACAGAAATTGCGTCTTACTCTTGTCACTTTCTGGATTTGACGCTGGTTCTTTGTCCACTCAGCTGTGGTTTGTGAACTAAATACTGTGCTAGAACCTCGGTTTTCCTCGCATTCGTGCTTGTTTCGATTAATTGGCACACTATGTATGGATTATTTTTTTTATTCTAACAACTAAAACAGGAAGTTTACATGTCTCCAATTGTCCGTTTTATGCAATATTTGTACGCGGCCACTTCTTACAGGCCTGTACGCGCAGGCTACTGTAGCAATCCACAAGCAGGTCTTTGGACAGCTCACTTCTGTAAGACATCTGTTCTGTTTTAACCATTTTCACACATCTGTTCTTTATTGACGTTTTTAAAAAGAGCAGTGTTTCATTGATGGATCGCCTGGACGCATGGTCTAATGTTGAAAACGCTGTAGCTTTCACAATGGACCATTTGCCAAAACACCATAGATTGGCGACTGGTGCCACACGCCGAGCTTGTCAATGTTTCTAGTGGCTCCTGATGGTAACTGCACCGTGAATCCAACTCATGATTGGATGCATTGTCTATCTTACATGTCTGGAGTAGCTGCATTGTCTAAAAATGAATTTTCTTTTCTCTTAGTCTGAAAGTTTTCCACCCCGCAGTGTTGACAGTGTAATGATTCAGGTGGCTTTAGGATGTACACATCAGTTTTTGGTTCAGGTATATTTACATGGCACACCTATTGTGCAGACACACCCTCCGTTAGGGACACCATGGTAACACAGTGTGGAGCAAGGTTCGCTCAGTAATGACAGGTATGTGGAAAGTACACTAATACACTGCTAGGCGTGTTTTACAGAAACTTCCTATCTTACATCACAAGTTCACAAAACTAAACAGAGAAAATGTGGCTGCATGTTTCGCCAGGTTTACAGTTTCTGGCAGGAATAAATAAGTGGATTATGTAGGGAAATCTTTACTCCACTTTGCACGTTTAGATTTTACACTACAATTACAATTCTGAAGCAGGACGTTCACCTGGTAGGAAGTATTTGTGTAGTGAGTAATGTTGTATTTAGAAAAGCAGAAATATGTGAAGGCTTTGTTGTGACGTTGAGTTTGAATCTTGTTGTAGGACTGATGGTGAATGAATGGTGGTGTAAAGAAACTGGAACATTCATGGTTAACTACAATAGTTGCAGTTTTTACCGTGTGATTTATACGGATTCACGAAACGGTTTTGTTGTGTCTGAGATATTTGTCTTGAGGTCAACACTGGTTCATGTCAAACATTAACTGGTTACTGCTTGGAAATATTAAGACTCTAAAAAGTCAAATACCTTTACATTACTCCCTCATTTTTTTTTCAGACTAAACGATTATTGAGAGTATAATTGTCATGTGAACTAATAATAAAAATAACTGTTAATTGCAGGCCTGCGGTTGAAGTGCAGCGAGTTCACAGCTTACAAAGCTTTACCTCTCAGAGGACACATAGGAGAAGCTTTTTCCAAATGAGTCGCTGTAAATTGCCTTCCTTATCCTTACGGAGACTGAAGCTAATGGAGCATTCAGCCCCTTGTTAATTAATAAAGTAAAAAACTCAAAAGTTAATCTCTCAGAAGTTGCACTTTTACGGTCTAAGTGTTTAATACCACAGATAATCGACATGTTTGATGGTAATTTATGGTGGTTATTTCCAGACATAATAGAAAAATAGCAAACAGCACTTAAAGTTAATGATAAATATATAATCACAACAATCTACGTGTAATGATTAACCACATATCTAGGTTGATAAAAACGAACAAACAGAGGTGTTGAAGCATGACGTTCATTTCTTACGTCTAAAAAGCAACTTTATCATTGCTCTGATTCATGGGGTGTTTTTTTTTGTAGTGAAGAAAAAACATAAATAAAATGTAGTCACAGCATTTTCACAGGATCTTTTGGTGATGCAGCAGTACCACCACCCGCAGCCTTGGAGATACTTGTTGGTAGATGATGAAGTTCATCGTGTTTCTATTTTGGTTTGCTTTGGTTTCCTTGAGTTCACTCGAGAAAACAAGCTGAATTTCGTGTCTTTCACTCCATATAATCAGAGGCAAACTTGTAATTTGAGGCATATCTTTACAGTTTGAGATAATGAGCCAGATCCTCTGTCTTCTTCATATTTGATTGCGCAGCTATGAGCTCATACTAATTACTCTGCTCGTTCTTCTCTCGTAAGGTGCTTAATGGACCTAAAAATGTCCTCACTCACACACTGCCTACACAACATTTTGTGTTTCCTTCATGAGTAGGAGTTGTTTGAAAACAATTTTTTTTAAGGATTTATACTGACACTGTCTTTTTTAAAAATAGAGTAGAAGATATTGGGAGTGTAGCTTATGTGAACTGAGCAAAATCCAATGTAATATTTAGGAATTAAGTTGTATGGTAAGTAACACTAAAATATCAAGCATAGTAACATAATTGGTAAAGTATCAGTTGAAATCATTTTTTTATTTGAACGTACATGCTGTGAGAAAGGGTTTTAAAGTTGTTTGCATAATCCCCTTACATTTTATGATTCATTGCGCATTCAGTCCCTCTAGAAAATTGAAGTCTAAATAGATTTATATGGCTCTTGAAAGCACTTAATAAAGCCTCTTTCAAACACGCACTACTTTCCATTAATGAGACGACATCTGAACGTGTCGACTTCATGTCTGAGTGAGCGCCCGTAAAAGTCATGACAGCAATCTGTCAACATTTACATGTCACTTACAACTGGAGTCTGAACCGCATGCAGTCACATCAGCGTGCATAAGATTATGATGAATTAATGTACATAAAATGGACCTATACATATATCACCACAGTCTGGAAGTGACACTTAAAACGCTGTGGCCTAATCACAGATTGTTTTGCAGAATGTCCTAAACGGCAATAGCATGAGAAAAATTATATCTCCTGGAACACGCTCATGTTCATCAGCCGTGTTATGCTAAGAAAACCCTGCACAAACACATTATACGTCACTTTCCCGTATGTATGGAAGACATCGCATGTGTAGTGCGGCTCACTCCATCACAGCTTATAAATTACACTGTGAGGAACATTTGTCAAAGTGACCTATGTGATGTAGCCAAACATTTTACGTATCAATTTGGCTTTGTGCAAATGTTTGCCTCCCTCAGGAAATCCTAATGTCTGTAGGACATGTGGAGAGAAGGAGAAGGTCAGGCACAGATGGGCAGTCATGAAGAGCATCGAGATAAAGGCTATCCCATTGTCATTTTAATCGTGTGTAATCAGGCCATTAAACTGAGAGGGCACAGAGTTATGACAATAGACACCCTTTCTATGACCCCATGATCTAGGAGGAAAAAGAGGATCTGTGCCACAACTAAGCAGAAGTGTTTTATGTCTTTTGTGTTGCACGTTTGCTTCAAGAACTGTAAAACTTCTTAATTATTGCATGTTTTAATTCATTCTTGTTGTTTAGCCACACTGCTGCCAAGAATCTGTTTTAAAACCCTGGTACCGCCGCATGAGCATCTGTGCCTTTTGTTTGTAATTCCACACCATAGTTTTTCCATGACATTATTTTCTGCTTCTTATCAGCGGTTTAGGATTTCAGTTGTCTGTCCCAGGCTTCTCTTTTGTTCCTTTAGTTTGTCTCCTTGTCCTTCATCTCTATCATCACCTCCTTTCTCCACCACCCGACTAGAGTTCCTAATTCATGCCTAACAACTGAACTAACAGTCTTTTGGCTCCAAGTGTCCCTGTGTCACCACTCGGCATTGGGCCTAATCCTTCTCTGGGACGCCGAGGGGGGGGGGGGGTGAGACCAGGACGGGAAGGAGAGAGTGAGAGGGAGGAAGGGAGGGAAGTGGCAGTGAGTTAAGTTTGATATAGTAGTGGTACAGTGTCTCAGCTCATTTTGTTCACAAAGCCACAGCTGTGGGTTTTGTAATCTGTGGATGGTGCATGGTGATGTCAAGGCTTAAGACGGCATGGGAGGTGATCACAGTTAAGTTAAGTAGTTCAAGAATTTCAAACACGATGATAGAAGGAAACACAAGTATGTGGGAATAACGGGCCATACTATTTTTGAAACGGAAGTGATAGCTGCATATTGGTGCAGTTAATTATGAAGTTTGACCTCTGGAATTGGCTTTGTTTCTCAACTCATGAGATGATACAATGTATATGAGGTTTCTTTAAACCTGCTCAGTTCCTTCGAGAGATTGCTTTGCAGATTGTAAATGTGATTCCCCCCCCCCCATTCTCAGCAGAGAAACCATGCTATGAATTCATAAACATACGAGAACTGCTCATTAAATTGCAATCAAGGGTCAACAACTCCCCCACACATCATTCAGCGTGTATGGGGCTCACATTAGGTAGCAGAAAATTGGTACTTTGGGCCATGAAGAGAGACAGACAAGGGATGAAACCCAACACTTCCTAGCACAACAGTGTAAAGTTTAAACAAAATGAAAGACACAGCAGCTTAATCAAAGAAAATCTCTAAATAACAGAAAGTGATCAGCAACAACTTTGATTCACTGTTCAGGTGAAAATGTCAAATATTCAGCAGCTTCCCAAACACGTTCTAGCAACTCTACGCCTCTTCTAGGTGCAAGGTTACATGTGCTGTAGACACACACACATCATCACATTTTTGTCTGATGCACACACAGTTTGTGTGGAAAGTTTAGTGCTGTTGTTAGCAGACGTAGATCTGACAAACGCTGAGCTGTTGTGAAGAATGATGATCAGAGCCAATACTGCCACTACTGTCTTCGAAAAAGTTTTTTCTCGCATCACACACTTCTGTATCGTCTGACCAAACAACAACAACACATCTCTGTGTGTACACCAAAACCAACCTGATAAACAAAGGAGTAACATCTTAAAAAAAAAGAAGGACTTGGTGATACAATGGTTTCAGTCTATTCAAAGTTTCAAAACAACACAGGAACACAAGGTGCAGAAAATATGTTAAAAAATACATATTCTTATTAATATTTAGCTAACGGAAAGTCACTATCAGCACTCTTTTTATTGCAAAAAGTGATGAAAATAGAAACTGAGATATCAGTAATAACAGATGAAGACATTACTTGTACACATCAGATGCCGACTTTGCAAGTCTCTGATTTATTGTGTCCTGTTGTGTTGTGTTGGCTTGCGTGGTCTAATAACTTGTAAAAGTTGTGAAATGAACAGAAGGCCGTAGCTTTTTCATCAGTGGAGCCTCTGTGACTCATGAAAAGAGTTAAGCCACAGTTTGTGAGTTTGTTCAATCATGTTGTTTTCTGTGGAGGCTTCGGCAGGCCCGTCATGCTCTAATTGATTTAATTAAGTGGACACTTTCCCCTTTGGCTGTAGTGATGCACAAACAGGCAGTACGCAGACAAACATTGAGCTATCTCACCCACAGCACAATTGCTTTGCTTATCTGTGGTTCACAGAATGATCCACGTTCCAAGTTTCCCTTAAAGCGTCGCAGCCCACGTTACATCCGTCCCTCTGAGGTTCAGCCTTATTTACAATCTCTCACCATTCCTGTGGCTGCACCAACGCTTTAGTAAACATTATGATTCAACTCTGTTAAGGGTTTTCCCTAATGAGCAAATGAATGGATCTGAGCACATATTGCTCACTTTTTTTCAGCAGACATGCACTTGTTTACTCAAATTTTAATTTAGGTTGAAACGAAACATGTTCCCCTGCGAAAATAAGGATCTATAGGTGTCTTGTTAGAGAATGCTCTTCAAAATGAGCGGGTCATGCTTGTTGTTCTATGTGTTGGATACATATTTAATCAATCATTTTAAGTTCTGTTGCTTTTTTCACTTCATCATTCACATTGTAGCCACAAGTGTCTCATCTGTCCTCTTAAATTCAAATAAACAGATGGATGCCTTAGTGTTATAGAACTTCTCTTGAAGTGTAATGTTTGTAACGTACTGTAAACACAGCAGTACATTTTACTCATGTAAACCGTGTCACAGTTTTGTAGCATCTTTTATTTTAACATGTTCAGTTGTAGGCTTTTAGGACTCTCCAGGTTTTTCACTACTGACTTCAGTGGTTATTGAAGTGTTCTGAAATAAGTTCTCTACACATTCTCTGCTATTTGCACATGGTGAGTAAAACCTCTGCTTCAGAGGAACTAAATGGAGCCACTGGACGGCAAGTTGCTTATCTTAAAAGTATATTCATCACTGTGAGAGTCCCCAGAGGACAATCCCATTGATAACTTGTGAATAAAGCCTGCAGAAGGAATGTTTCTTCCCACAAGATAATTGAGAAATCTGTGATTAACTGCCCACACTGCATACAGAAAGTGAAAGAGACAGTATGTGTGTGTTTGCCAGGACATGTATTATGGGAGGGATTATATGGATTAAATATAACTCTAGTGAAAACCTGTTGGCCGTTGTGCAGCATTTACATACAGCACAGGAGCTAAACAATGTTGACAGAAGTACACAATGAGCAAAACAAGACACAACAAATCCCTAGTGATGGTAGTCACATTTCCAATAATGACTCTTAACTGTCACATATCACTGGATTGTCATAGTTTCTGATCTTGTCCTGCTCTGTGTACAAGATGGGCTTTATTTGCCCTTCATTAAAATAACAAGACTGTGTTGGTGAAGTGTTGTTTAATGCAATAGTGAAACAGTAAAATACACGAGGTCCAGTAGGATGGATTTATTTGTTCAAAGCTTTATAGACGCCATAGCACAGCACAGTATTATGGCATCTAATAAGCTCACAAAGAGGATTGTACAGCTCTGGAAAGTATCCTCCTCAGTTGTTTCATCTGTGGTCATGACAACCTTAAAGTAAACAGTAGAAATACAACATTCATGTTACAAAGTAATCCACCAGAAATGCATTCTTGCATGGACATTACTGTCTGATAAATCGATTTGCCAGACGTCTATTTTGACGTCATCTTGCAGACAAAAATGAACCAGATCAAACTTTTTTTTTTTTCAGCACACTGCAGCATCATTTTTGCGACACCTGTGGTGCCAGTCTCCAGTATGTAGCACATTTCCACAGTGAAATGAATGAGAAGGCTCTGCACAAAAATGCAATCCCTTGTATAATGGTAAGGGAAACACTGGAATGCCCACTAAACAAAGCAGTTGCGATGCATTTACAAACAAGTCCCCAGCTGAATGGCTTGATTTAAATATATGTGTCTTTGCGTGGATTTTTATGATGTTTTGACACAAAAGACTGCTACTGAATGTGACTGCAATCCAGAAGCTATAATAGGTGTCTGTCCATCCAGCCGTCCCTTATCCTAACCACTTGCCTCTTAAGGGTCGTGGAAGTGCTGGAGTAAATCACTGAGCGAGAGGCGGGGTACACCCTGGACAGGATGCCAGTCTATTACAGAGCTGACATATAGAGACAGACAATCAATTTACAGTCACCAGTTAACCTGACATGCATGTTTGCAGAAACCTGCAAACATCACACAGAAAGGCACCTGGATGACCTGTGGATTCAAACTCGGGCTGTTTCTTGCTGTGTTTTTTTTAAATGTATTTTCTTAAGCTAAATCTCTGAACTGAAAATGTGTTAGTTACATAATCAGGAGGTGTCATTAAGATCAACATCTATTTTGCAAGAGAGACTTGAGAAGACAAATTAAGACGTAGACGTAAAATATGTTATTCACTCTTAACAATCAGCAAATCCAGTTCAGAGACAACAGGCAATAATTAAATAAAATTAAAAAATAATAATTAAAGGCTACTACTCATGAAATCTGTGCAAGACCAGACTAATGCTTAAGGCAGATTATCAAGGAGAATCGCCAATTCTTTCAAATGTAACATGGGGACTGTTAAATTTTCATTTGTTTGTCCTGAAATGTACTGCTGCGTGCATGAGAGTTCATTCAGTGTCTGATTGGAGCAATATGATAGGCCTCCTCTAATACATTTACACCCTTTCTCCTTCTCTCTCATATTCTCTTACACATGGGAGCAGTTCAAGGAAATCCTGCTTTATTTATGAGATGTATAGCTGTCACAGGGATCTCCTGATAATAAGTCTACACACATACACAGCATTGGACTTGCAGAGTTCCTCTCTTTCTTGCTCTTACAGGCACACAGTAATATACACTTGCTGCAAGACACCTGTTTACCCTCTCTGCTGTTTCTGCACGGCATAGTTGTTGTGTGAGTGTGAGTGTGACCTCAGGCTCCTGCTGCTGGCACGCTCAATGTGGCACTTCAGCGTTTCATGTGGTAGCATTTCAGCTGAAGCAGTGATATCATCTGCAATTCAGAGAAGCAGAAATGTCATGCTGTGCCCTGGTCACACTAAATCAGCTCAACAACAATGAAGTGTATCGTAAAATATCAAGCTATGAAGATCAGAGTTGCCGAAAACTACAAGAGGTTTGTGAGCATGAGTTGAGAGCGTGAGAAGGATTTCAACGCGTTAAATGATCAGCCAAGGCAGCGAAACGGAAATGAAGGTGATGTCATGTGCAGCCTAATTTTTGGCCTTCGGTTGAAGGGCAGAAAAACATTTGATTTAGAGCTGTGATGAAAATTGTCCCTGCAGGCTGGGTGAGCATGTGAGGCGATGATCTACTTCTTCAACTTACTGCAACAAATTAAATGAGAATATATATAGAATAATGAGAATGAGTCTTCTCTTATTCATCTGCAATGAGACACCGATATTTAAAATATGATTTGAAGAAGAGGTGGAGAACAAGAATCTTCCAATTGTTCTCTTTTGGTAGCGGCTACCTGCTGTCCTTTCCTTTTATTCATTCTCATATCTTTTTTTTAAATCTGGATTGTTATTACAGAGGTCAGTGTCTTCTCCAGAGATTTGACTAAACCAATTCTGATACTGTGAATGACTGCGTGCATACGGTGATCTATCTCGTTTGGTTTCTTCCTTGGTTTATGTAACAAGAACTGATGTGCGTGTGGTCCATGTATAAATGCATAGGAGAAGTAACTTTTAGATATACCTTTTGTGTTTTCAACATAGTTTTTGTTGGTTCCCCAGTGGCTCATCACAAGGTTATGCAACACAGACAAACACACAAGAAAGCCTAGCAGGGTACCAGTCAAAACTCTCTGCTCCTTAGAGAGAGTTCCCATGTGTCTTGAAAAGCTGGATAAATTTAGATTGTTTTTATTAGTCAGTCATGGAAAATAACAGTAATTCACAGAGCATAAATAACGTGGATAGATGTCCTAGAAAATGTTATCTCTTCCCTGAAAAGTAAGACTAGTTCTCACCTTTTCTTTTTTTTCAATTCAGCACTTGACGACTTCCAACCAACAAAAGTTTGAAAGTTTGGTTTGCTGATGTTCGTAATACTGATTTTCTCACGTTTTGCATTATAAGAAAATAAATTATATTAGATGACATTAGACAACACTTTAAATTTTATTTGCGGTACTTTGGGACAATGTTATGCTGTTGGTCTTATTCAAAATGAATCACATAACTGTTTGTATAATCTATGTTAATCTTCTGCCTGTTTGTGACACTGTCCATTGAAGAGCTGACTTGGTATAAATGCCTGAGTAAACTGTCCATATCTGCACTTGGCTGAGGGAATTTGAAGGTGTTCAACAGGTTCACATTGCGTTGCACCAGTGTTTCTGTATTGCTCTTGCTACATCAGTGAGTTTTCTCTTGGGAGCCTCAAGGAAGCATCTGATCAAAGAGAATAATTCAGGTCCAAAGGCGAGGGAGGAGTAGAAAGAAGACCGATGGAGCAGAAGGTACAAAGAGAAGGTAAAGCTCAAGCTGGGATAGTGTCAACATTATTTTGTGTTACACGAGAAAGAAGAATGGGGGGGTAAGGGAGTTTTGGAGGACTATTTGTGTAATGTGTTTTGACATGAGCTGAGCTCATTTTGTAACATATTCTTTCACAATATATTTCCCGTATAGGTAGTTTAAAATTGAAATCGGTACCTCATTTGGTGTCTGAGTTTATTGCCTCATGCAGCATGTGGTGTCATCAGTGGTGTTACTGACTGCATGATGATTAGTAATGAAGCACATTTTGAATTAACTAGAAGAGATGCAGCTTATTCAGTTTTCCTCCCATGTCTCTAGTTGACATGTATTGCTAGCAGGGGCCTTTTCAGACATATTGTATGCTAAAATTAAGCTTTCCCGGCTGGAATTGTAGTTAGATGGTTGAGATTGAAACTGCTGAGTTTCTTCTCCACTGAACGTTTTGTCCCTCTTTCAGTCTGTCTTATTCTACATGCATATACTTGTTCCCAAAAAAGATCCACACCGAGGTCTGTGGATTATCTAAAGTAACGGGGGCATTGTTGAGACATTACTGTTGAGTTTTTCAGATGTTAGCTTTCATTGCTGTGACACCACAAAAAGGTTTTATTTCATTACTTCCATTGTATTCAGGCAGAAATCTCTGTGCAAATATATCCCAGGTTTTATGCATGGTGATATACATAGTCAGGAAAATCTACATATATTTTTGTGGTTTGAATCAACTAACTTCTAGTTAGGTTCTCTTTGTAATAGTTAATTCACTGTCTGTGTATTTAGATTCTATTGAAATGCAGGTTCTGTCATTTTCTCATGATGCCTTCAGGGCTGAGGAGCGAGTGTGTATGTGTGTATTGGGCCACTCACAGGAGAACAAGACAATCTAAAATTACAGATAGTACAGACACAGCATCGCTGTTGCCTCTGCATCCCTAGACATATGTTGTAAATGCACAGTTTTGTAAACAGAAGCAGACAATCATGAACTGCTCGTAGAAGGGCCATGCAGAGTAGTGTTGTGAATGAATTAATACTATTATTATTATTATTAAGACTGACGATTTATTCACTCTGACTTTGCTTTTTTAAATACTAACAGAATTAAGTTGCAAGTAGTTGAGACCACTTCACCGTCTGTGTGTTTTAAATACTCGCTGCCCTGATGAATCAGGTAAACACACACGACATCCTTGAGTAGGAATATCAGTTAAATTAATTCAACTAACTATTCCTGCTAGTAGCCGTGATAAATTAGCTAACCTTAGCTGAAGCTACTACATAAGTCACTGGGAACATTACAAATCATCATGTCCCTTATCGATACTTTCTTGACATTCCGTGAAGAAAGGATGGGAGACTAACAGCTCACATAGCCAGAGCACGAGATCAGGTCACGTTAAGAGGAAAGGATTTTGTAGAAGAGTGAGTGCACTAAATCAAATTGCAAGATGGAAGCTCAGTTGTGGTGATGTTGGTAAACGCGTGCTGATAACCCAACAATAGCTTCATACATCATAAAAGCACTTTTATCATCTATATAAAAACTCCTCATTAATCTAGAAGCAGAGATATTTTAATACAGGGAAGGCAGAGAAAAGGATTACTCAAGTAAAAACAAGTTAAAACTCAGACATTATCACTGTAATGTAGCGTGGTAGATGAATCTCACCGAAATGTTGTCTAATTAGCTCATTGTTTATTTATGTTGATTAATTATCTGTTCCTTGTTTCATGTGATTACTTCATAATTAATTCTCCTCTGGAAAACAAAATGAAGAAGACAATAATCGCCTTATTTACATGTGAAAATGTTGTGACTGCTCCGGCTCTCGCTAGTTTTGTGTGCTTGCAGTGGTTTGGGCAGCTGTAGAGAGACCTGATATAGTATTTGATATTGTATTTCCTTTGATTGGTTGTTCATTCATGATGAGCGTGCAGCATCTTTATGGTCTGGATGTTTTACCTGATTATTCTATGTATATGTTTCTGTTTAGTGCTCCTGTTAGATTAACTCTGGATTGCTAATTCACTTTATTGACAATATACAGTGTAAGAAAAGCTGAAATGTTTGTTTGGCTCAGGGCATGTTGTTTATTTAATATTTCACAAGCTGCTCATATTCAACAAAATAAGGTTTCCAAGCCAATAGGAGAGTGTGGAAATGTTTTTGCCTCTAGTCTCAAAGCAAAATGTTCAATATAGACAGAGCATCTCTTGTTCTTTGAACATCCTGCATCCTTTTTTTTTGTTGTTCTTTTAAATTCCCCCCAGTTTCAGTTGATAGTGTTGGAGAAGAACTACGAGCTAGTGCTTCTAGATTTGCAACATGAATGCACATTAGTTGTAAAATTAATGTTTATCCCCACAGCCAGATGTTTTTTGTAAAGATCTGGTAATCTCTTGAACAACAGAAAACAATACTCTTGTTTTGTTTCATTTCGCACTTCTTGTTCTCCTTCGTCACCTACACTGTGTTTTAATACGGCTGAGTTACTGGAGTGTTTGAGAGCCACGCAAACAGTAATCTCTGGAGTGATGTGTCCAGTGGAATCAGTACAATACATAGATACAGTTCAATGAAAAAATGTTTTTAACACGTCGCCCAACATTAATTGTTAAATTACCATTTAACATCCCGTGGCTTTTGTTATACATGCTATACCATACTGGCATTATAAGATCATAGTAAATGTAGGTCACGTGAAGCAGACTAAACTGTCTCAGGTCAAGCATCGACATTTTATTTCTCTCTCTCTTTCCCTCTCTCTCTGACACAACCATACCAACACCTCAGGTTTTTCTTTGTGTCCTCCAGTCGAGGGAAAAAAGCAGCGTTGTACATCAGAGCTGTGTTCAGTACATTTGCCCTGCTGTGCTGTACAGTGCTTCCCTTTTGTTGTTCTGCCAGGGGACATGGATACCATACTGTCACATACAGAGTTAAAAATAGAGGCAGTCCTACTTCACTCATTAACAAGAGCTGCAAAAAAAAGGATAAAAAAGACATAAGGAGAACTGTGCTAATAGGTAATGACTTACAGCGGAGAGAGGCTGTCCACAGAGAATTGAGTTTGAAAACTTCCAGCAAACAAGCTGCTCAGAAGAGAAGTCCTATCATGTGCTTCAGTGTGCAAAATGAACAAATGCTGCACTGTTGTGGTAGGAGGTAAAGTGGACATCAAGGAGTAGAGAAAACAGCTTTGAACTCAGCTATTTATGGCTGAAGAAAAGGAGAGAGAAAAAGAGGAACATTGTAAAACTCATTGCAGTAGGTATTCGTCATTGTTTATCATCTTTCAGTGCGATCACAAAGATGGAATAATATTATCAAATTAACATGATACACTACTCCGTGCCTACATTAAGCAAATACTAATTAAAACAGGACCTCGCATAATGTGATCCCTGATAAATTGAAGACCGGAGCTGAAAAAAACCCATCAACATCTAACATCTGTGCACAGATAACGTGGGAAGCTTGGATTAAATAGAATCAGACCTCACTGTTGTTTCATCATTGTGCTGTCAAAACATTATGTTAAATACATATTTTCTTGCAGTACACCCAATGTGGTGGTCATGAGAAACATCACCACAAGTGGTCTTAGGGACACTCTTAGTCATTCAGTGCTCTCATTTTTTTGCTTTGACATAATAGAGAGAAAACTGTGCCTGTGTTTTCCTTCTTTGCACAGAAATATTGAAAATCGAAGAGTGAGGGATAAAAGTCAGGTTCTTTCGGGGGAACACCCCTGTCGAAGAAAGTGGGACCACCCAGTGATTGTTGTCATGGAGACTCGCACAACAATGTGGGATTTGGATCAGGAGAGGACGGCTGAAGTAATGACATGTAAAGAAAGTGACGTGAAAAATGGCTTGTAACGAGAGGTTGTGGGGGACGAGGGTCCAGTTATAGAACGAAGGGAACTCGTTCATCGTGTAAAAGCGTGAGATAAGGATCACCACCATATTTCCTTATATACTTAATTTTATATTTGCATATGGGAAATAATTCAATTAATTAAATAATTAATGACTTAGTTTATACAATGAAAGAAAACAGTGACACAATTTCCTTTTAAGGTTTCAAGGTGTCACTTCCAAATGACATTTTCTGAACCCAAAGATGGTCACTTAGTATTTCACTCAGTATTTCAGGTATAAGTGTGAGTGAGTATAAATGCTTGTTTTATTAGCAAGTGATTTACCAGAAGAGCTGAGTTTCTGGATGTAATTTGGAGCTTTTCAGATGAGATCCAGCTCGGTTCATAAGTCTCTCGAGAACAACCAGGTGTTTTCTTACGAGTGCAACAAGGATTTAACTGCATGATGTGCAGATGTTTAAACTAAAACTTTAGTATTTGAGTTCTCTCTGTATTCGGGTGACTGTGTGCACCTTAATTAGACGAGCTGTTTGAAAAAGTCATCGTTTTTTTTTTTCCAGACTTTGGACTTCAGATGTTTGACGCGTTAGAAATGAAAGACTGTATTGCAGTATAAGAGGCAGATAAGGTGTTTATTACTGTACTTGATCATGTTTACTGTCTGGTTGAGGTTGTGTATAGCAGCAAAGTTTGGAATAGTTTGTTTCGGAGCCTCTTCTGTCTTTGTGTGGTCTGAGTATGCTTTCTTCTCTGTCCTATTTTGGACAAACAGCAGGAAACCTTTTTGCTGTTGCGTTTGAGCTGGCCTTGAGTGGTTTGAGTTTTTTGTTTTTTTTGTGTTTTTTTTTATCATTTTGATAGTGTTCACATGTTGGGGTATGTATTTTCTTCCAGAAATCCACCGATCTCATCACTGAGGAACTTATGTCATACGTTATGGCCTCTGTTTAGGGTCTGTGAATCGGTTTTAGAGAAAGTATTTTATGGTTTGTAAAACAATACCTGTTTAACAATATAACTGTCATCTAAGTCCAGATCATCTTTGAAGAGAGGATTACGCCTCTTTCAATAATGGAAACATGTCCACAGTGGCTGAAAGAGAGAGTCTGTCTTCCTTCTGTTTCTGTCTTTGTGGTTCACTCCAAATGCTTCAGACAGTGATTGCCAGTAGGGAGTAAAGCAGTCCTCCTTCCTGTGAGAAGCAACTACTGCAAACAGTGTGGAGTGGAGGGGGGAGGTGGAAATGGTCTCCCATTGGCTGAATCCTGGCTGTCTTTGACCTGAATGCCAAACACAGAAAGCTCGGCCAGACGTTTTTTTTTCTTCTTTAAACATCCCCTCTTTTTTATAATCCTCTTTTACTTTCCCTTTCTCTTTGTGTGGTGTTGAAAGAGCCTGTGAGCGTTGCCCCCTCAGTGAAGGGAGTTGTGAAGTGCTGATGAAGTCCAGCTCAGCAGTCTTGTCGCTCATCTTTCCCCTTTTACCGCTCTCAGCAGAGGAGGGGTGGGGGGGTCACAGGGAGCACGAGCTCCCAGGCTTTCCCTTTTAAACCCAAACTCTCTCCCAAATCTGTTTGTTTTCTTTTGTGTCTATTTGTATGCACTGGCACAGGAAGAGCGCTTTTTTTGTTCAAGCACTTGTCTTTTTGTTAACCATATCAAGGAAGTGGAGTAAATGGCTCTGATTAAATGGGAAGTGTATCCTAAAAGTTTACGTTTAGTGGATCCAGTTTTGATCAACAGTTGAACAACAAAATTAATTAAAACGAGACTTTCAGATTGATTCCTGTATAAACTGCTCTTATAGATTTCATCAGTATGTCAAGAGTTTGCAGGCATCTGAATGAGCAGTGGAATAGCTGCTGGTCTTACGCACATGGTTGCCCACAGAAGAGGATGGACTTGATTTGGAGTGGCATTTCTATCACTCTGCCTAATGAGGAAGGTTGTCAAGGAGACAGGGAAATTGGTATCATGGATGAGGGGAGGCAGCGTACTCATGCTAGGATTGGAGAAAATCACATCTTATTCTTCTGGTTTATGTGGCGTCACAAGTGGAAAGACTTATATAGAAGGGCTGTGGAAGGTTTAGCATCTAGTGAAATTAAACTGTATATTGGCCTGCTCAATTCATCAGTGTAGTGCCAGCCAGTAATATTATAAAAACTGTCCTGTTTCAAACTGCTTGTATACAGTAATAAAAATAGGTTTCACTTAGTCTGCGTAATTTATTTTATTTAAATTGGTTATTTCTTTATGGGATCTTTGACACCAGAGAAGGAATGAATTAATCAAAAGCTCAGTTATGATCTGCTCAATCACCAGAATTTGATTTCTCTATGTAGCACTGATGATTCCTAATGAATAGGTCTGTTTGTATGACAGACCATATGACTTGTAAACACTTAGTGTGGACACTAACTGAACAATAGCTAAAAGGCAACAGTTTCTATTGGTTCATTCATTCATTGCTTTCAGGTCTTCATGATGGCAAAAGCCCCAAGAATCAGTACCACTGAACACTTGAAGTGCTTTGTATTTCAAACCGTGGAGCTTTTTCCCAACGGTCTTCCTGCGGTTTGCTCATCCATCCACCCACACCAGGTGAAATAAATGCAATAAAATGAAAGGAAAAAGCAGTAGCATGGTCTAATCCAGCAGCTGTAGCCTGAGGCGGCTAGAGGCCACAGAATATTCCTCCTGCCTCCTGGAAGAGTTGACGTCATCATCCTTTATCATGCTATAAATTTGCCCTTCAATTTCCTGGGCTCTCTAAAGAATCACATCTCCTGTGGTTTTGTCTCCCCCTGAAAGTCAGACTCACCCTTCCAGGATCTTCCTGCTGCTGCCCTCGTTGCTGCAGTAAAAGCTGTCAAATCTTGGAAAGTTGTGTAACTTAACTTCTGGTGAACTTGACATAAATTCTGTCAGTTGCACAACTCGCTCCTCCTCCTCTTTCCTCTCTCCTCCTGTGCTGTCCCTGTCCTGGCCTGTGAAGAAATCTAGTTTGACAGCCTTATTGACGGCAAGCAGAGGCACATTCACAAGTGCTGCGCTCTACTGTACAAACCAGTGTAAGCTCAAACTTACATTTTTGATGCTTGTCGTAGAGATAGCGGTTATTAGACACTTTGATGCAGCAACACACCACAGTGCTTTTAGCTGTGACTATAACCAAAAGAACGTATTTAGTAATGACTGCACTGTCTCTGTGGTTGTGGCCTAATTGAAGTAGAATTAAATATCTTTGGTTGAAAAAACGGCTAACACTTTAGAGTGCTTGCATTTGCACTTGCAAAATGTTGCCTACACAGAGGATATCAATCTTTCCACTAGTAATGGATTCTTTTTATATGGGCTAATTTGTGCAGCTACACTTCTCATGAGTGAAAAAATCTCTTTTGTGGCTACACTTTATCTGTGTTCTTCCCTCTCATTAAGGAATAAAATGTGATTGACAGCATGGGTTATAGTTATATAATCCCTCTGTATCTTAAATGGATGCACATATTGTGCACATACATAAAACACATTTGGATCTTACTCACCTACATGCCTTGTCGGCCCTGCAGTTATCAGTACTTTTTTTCCATTTGTGTTCGACTCAGCAGGGGTTTTTGTGCTATTTATAAATGACTTAACCTGTCACAATTATTAAACAGCTCCATAAAAAAACATCTGTTACACGTAATTAGATTGTAGAGGATGTTAAACTGTCAGCTTTGGCTCCTGAAGCATGTTGCTGCCATAAATCAGTGTCTTACAATAGCTTTAACATGGGATTAGATCTGATGTGGACAGTTTTTAATATGCAAAATCTTTACAACATGACTACTAACTGTATCTTTGAATTCACCTTTATCACTAGAGTATGTTTTTTGTTCTGCACCATCTTTGCTTCTTTTATCTATTCCAGTAATTGTGTTTGCAGCTGTAGACTTTTAACATAGCAGTGTGCTAAATATAAACTGGATTGTTGGGATAGTTCTCATACCGTGAGATGCCTGAAATGCAAGGTTCATGCCGGAGATGAAAAGGTTTTTCAC
>JAUYWH010000013.1:8017060-8060148 GCA_034779795.1 Ctenopoma multispine
TGTGTGTGTGTGTGTGTGTGTGTGTGTGTGTGTGTGTGTGTGTGTGTGTGTGTGTGTGTGTGTGTGTGTGTAGCCATAGCTGCCAGCTTATTAGAGAGCCTGTTGGTGCACATAGCATGAGGACACAGCTTGTGAGTTATTTATGCTTTTACCCAATTTGGACAAGACAAAAAACATAATAGGCTCATTGAAAGTAGAACTTGTGTTTTGTCAATGATTAATTGAACAAAGAGCAGATGGGTTGTCCTTTTGGTTTGGAACATTACTAATATGATGATGATGAAAGTCTTTATACAGGTGTGAGAATGTCTGACACACAAACTCTCCCACATTTAACCTGTTCCCAGCACAACTTTGTTTTCTTTTGAGAGTAAAGATATCTTTTTTCCTATTTATTAATGCACTCTCTGGTGCATCTGCCTGGAGAAAATACTGCTTCCAAACAAATCCTGTCATCAATTCACATTGTGAGATTGAAATATTAATAAGACAGAAAGTCAAATTATCTAATTCATTATTAATATTTCATTATTTATGATTTTTGGAAGTTGGGTAGGGGTACAGAATTACTGGCCCACAGTAAAACTCAGCAATATCCACAGAGCTGGTGCCTTTCAGCAGCCACGGAGTGCAGCACAAATGTGTATGTGTTGTTATATAGCTCATGTCAATAATGTATTCATCTAAAACTTATCAGCCTGCTGTGCTTTCGTATATCAGGAAAAGAGCAGGAGGCAGACTGGCACAGAAAATCATTTATTTAAACAGTTTTAGCTCAACTTTTTGTCAGGATGATAGGGGTAGAGGGAGATAATAGAAACAACTGGTAGAGATGCTAACAAGACACAATGATCAAGACAAGAAATGGTAATAAAAATAGTAACTGCCTGGCCCTGAAAGGCAGCCATATTTAGAGTTGGGGAAGGAGACAATAGAAAGTGACAAAGGGAGTCTGGTCTAATGTGCTGCTTCCTCTCGGCTCTGTGGATACAAACCCTAGGGGAAACGCTGCAGCTTTATGTGGGCCAGTGTGGTACAGCCTGCCACCGTCGCCCTCACCAGGGTTCATTGTGTGCTCAGACGACGTGTGTCTCCCCTTCATTCCCTCCCATCAGACCTTTTCTCTGTCACTGTAGGTCTGTATATTTTTATGATCAGTGGGATTGATTAGCGGAGAAATCAGCAGCCTAATGGATGTGCTGGAATGATGGATTACCTCTCTGTCCCTGACTAAGTTATCAACTACAACATTATGGCCTAGTTCCATTTCAGTCTGAGTCCAGCCAGTAGCTCTTCAGCATTAAAAGCCTGAGTGAATCCGATAGGCACGAACACTTTCATGATGAGGTGATGAGCAATAGGTGAGGTCAGGGGCTAATGCAACTCACTCACACACTTTAATAGAGAATCTAATTGGCTGAGAGCATGATTACATCATCCCATCTAGGCCTCTGGCTCTTCATTACGTTGACGGTCTGACTGTGGACAATGCATACAGTCTGTGATTAGTGTTATCTCCAGCGTTTTCTCATCATTTGTTGTGCTTTAATGTGGTTGTCATCAATATCCATTCAGGCAGAATTGAATTGTAAATGGCTGCCTGCTGGTTTGTGCCCCAGTTTCCTCTCACAGGAAATAAAAACCATAATAGGAGAAAAAAAATTCAGAAAGTGCCCAACTCGTTGCTAAAACTGGGCCAGTACTCACCGGTACAACACAGTGTTAAGTTTGATTCCTCGTCTGCCTGAGTTTTTACATCGCTGCTCTGCTGCCATCGGTATGTGAGTGTGGGTGGCTGAATAGGAGATGGTGTAAATGTCCTGTCCTTAAGTTAAAAAAGCATCAAACACCTGCAATCTGTTTTACTTAGTAGTTTCTGAAAGACATAGTTTTAGAACAAAATTAGCAAAAAAGAAAAAGGCTTTGAGGTGGAAAACTGTAGCAGCCCAATAAATCACTGCAGTGATTTAAACAACTCCTAATACAGAGTTTATAGGTCTGTTAAGGCCTCCAGAATTCTCTGTATATAACTGGACTACTCAGAGCTCAGGTGTCAGAGGAACATTTTTTAAATGTATATACATATATGCACATTTCCATTAGTGTCAAAACAATCCCATCACCCTCTCTGCTGTACTTATATTTAGTGCTAATTAGAAAATGTTAGCATGCTAACACAATATGGTAATATGGAGAATCGGGTAAATATTGTGTATGTGATAAACATCTGAATGTTAAATGTACCATTTAGCTCAAACTGCTGCTGTTAAAATACAAAATACAGCCTCTCACAGCTCATCTGTGATTCACTCAGGGTAATGACAGCACTTTCTAACGCAGCATTAATGCTACAATGTGAATGGCAGGTTGTTGTTGGTTTTTTTTTCCTTCAATAACACAGGTACACGTGTCTGCTGGGTGTTGTCGTAGTCTATGGTCTGTGGACTGGACTCGTTTATTGCAATTATTTCCACACTGCCTACCACTGTAAGCAATAGAGTGAAGCAATATGCTGCAACATGAAGTCATCGAGGCTTTCATCAACTCACTTCCGTCTGAGTTGAAGTCCTCTGGGCTTGAAAAATCTAGTGTCCTTCCAAAATACGAAGCAGTAGGTGAACGTTGGGAGTGACACGAGTGGGAGGAGAGAATATAGCCTGCTCATGCTATAACCAGCAGGCCAGTGCCTTGAAGTGGAAATGAGTGAGAAGAAAGGTGTGTGTGCGTGTGCGCGTGCATTGGTGTTTTTTGCTTAGCTCGAGGGATTGTGTATTGCTCTCTTTGTCTCCTCTCTACCTCATGGTAGCGACAGTCTATTTAATTTTCCCTTAAGGAGCACCAGAAGTAGGCCCAGGAGTCAACCTTAGTCTTTGGCTTACAGCCAGGAGATACAGGATCTTCTCACATACACAGAGCGATCAGATATCTAGGATACACACTGCTATCCATAAACATGATCTGCTTATTATTCCTGTCCTGTTTTTGTGGCCTCTGATGTGCTTGGTCTACTGTGTGTGTGAGAAACAGCTGCCAAGGGACCCCTCATCTTTCTTCCCTGCTCCCTTTCTCCTCCTCTTCCTTCTGCCAACAAGTTTCATGCTACTCTGTGTGAACCCAGTGATTTTCCAAACATTGTAGATTTACTATTCAGCTGTGACATTTCTGTGGCATTTCTGCAGCCTCAAACTGGGTGATTAGCTGTCAAGAAACTCACTTCAGTCATTAGCAGCACACATGAGCATATGTTGACAGAAGTCTCAACTGTCAAGTTAAACGGTTTAAATGTTGTCAGCTGTGTAGTGTGTCATTATTTTAACATGATTTTGAAAAGGAGACCTCCCTGGTTATGTTCAGCAGAGAGACTTTAGAAACTTTAGGTTTTATTGAGGTGTTCAAACAGATGTTTGAAGACTTGTCTTTGAAAGTACGTGAATGTAAAAGTCAGAGACAGGTAAGACAGGAGCTGACTTTGATCCTGGATGTGCCTGTCATTATCAAGCCCATGGTGCCTGCTCCACTTTTCGCTCCCTGTGTACACCACCTATTTTCAGCCTTTTGCTCAGTATAGATGTGAATACGATGTGTAGATAGTGTCAACAGAATACCAAGTAGATAAAGAGCTTTCATTTTATTTCATTTGGGTTTGAGTAAGACGGCATGGTGTTGAAGGAATGTGTGCAGCTTTGTAACCTTTTTCAGACAGGGATGATGGCATATTGACATGACCATAGAAGATGATGGTCACAGATTCAGGTTCTGCAAGCAACGTGTGATAAGCAGTTTGAGGAGGGAGGAGATAACTGCTTAGGGTTGGAGTAAGTTATGGGTCATGCAAACCACCGTAATACATGATCAAGGAGTAGCTGACCTCTTTCTTCTTCACTTTGCAACAGGTCTTTGCGAGTCTTGCCATTTCTCCTCCAGCATAGCCGTACGTTTGATTGTTCAAACAAACCCGAATGTAAATAATAAAGTGTGTGCTACAGCTTGACTATTTGAGTCATGATGTAAATGCTCTTTTTCGTTCAGTGTACATGGGAGATTCACCCAGGAAAAATAATCCTGGGGGCTTGTCACAATTAAATGACCTGAAAACTTCCTTTAAGACATCCCTTCGCGCACAACCCCCATAGCCGCGTTTCCCATTATATATAGATGCCACAGCAGAACTGTTCGGTCAGTATCACTGCCTCTAACGACGGCATAAACAGGGGTGAACAATGACTTTGCTTTCTATACAGAGCAGCAAGGCGTTCTTGCACAGTAATCAAGTTAAACGCTGTATAAAGAATGAGTATTAATTTTAAGTGTCAATCCGTCTGTCACTCACCACTGAGGTTTCTCATCTCATCTCATGTCAGTTTTTGTTTTGTTTTTTTGCTTGTTGCTTCTCAGACCCCAGGAGTGCAACTTGAAGCTTCAATTAGTTTCCTTCTGACCTCAACTGTTACACCTCCCTGTGGACGGCTGCTTTCAAAAGCCAGCTTTCAGTCGTGACTGCTTCTCACCGCTGCTCTAATGCCACCATTAACCAGTGTTTTGATTATATTTTTAAAGCTTAAAGCTGCTGTAATCAGTGTTTGTGTATTAATAGCAGATGAAACAACTACTGTTATGAGAAAGGTGACCTTTGTAGTGTTGAAATGACAGAAGCATCACCCATCTCTGCAGTTTGTTCAGCTCTATGTAGCAGTTCAGTGTCTTTTCAGTCATTGTTTTTGATTTGATTTTTTTTCTCCTTTTGTTTTGTTTATTGATGCCATACCTGGTTTACATATTCAGTGGGCAGCTGTTTTCACCAAAAATGCTTTGATTAGCCCATTCTATGTCTGTGAAGATTCTCAGTCATCCAGGTAAAGTTGTCTGAAGTTACCATGACTCAATCTTCAGATAGCCCATTCTATGTGACATGCACATCGCCAAAGAGCAGATGCAGTTAGAAACTAACTGGCGAATACAGAGGAACATTTAGTAGGTGGAAGCCAAGATATTTACCACAAGTAAATGGACACAAACAACTCCAAATGACTTAAAATGTATTGTCATGTGTTTGCTACATGAGTTTAAAGCCAACTGTTCGCTAACACATTAGAAACAGCAACTTCATGAGATGATAAGATTGTTACGGCTTGTTGTTCTGCCACAGTTGCTAAAACACAAATAATGCAGTGTTCATTAGTTTAAAGACTGGATTAAGACTCATCCGTTTCTGTCTGTTAACATTCTCTTCTGCTTCATGCTGCAGGTTTGGGAAAAACCAAGAGAAAGACAAGCGCCCGTGATGCTTCCCCAACGCCGAGCTCAGACACAGAGTATCCCTCCAACGGAAGTGGGGGTGGAGTGGTGGGAGGAGGAGCTACTGAGAGACTCTACGACCTCAACATTCCCGCCGTGGTGAAATTTGCCTACACAGCAGAGAGGGAAGACGAGTTGACCCTGGTCAAGGGCTCCAAGGTCATCGTGATGGAGAAATGTAGTGATGGCTGGTGGCGGGGCAGCCAGGGGGGCCGCGTGGGCTGGTTTCCATCCAATTACGTCCAGGAGGAGCTTGGAGGAGCAGATGAAAGAGGAGAGGGCGATTCCCCACGGGGCTACCATGCAGGCTCCCAAGGGACTTTGTTGGCCAATGGGCGTGCAGGTGGCCGTGGCGAAGTGCTCCACCTAGTTCAAACACTCTACCCCTTCAGCTCTGTGACAGAGGAGGAGCTGAACTTTGAGAAAGGAGAGGTCATGGAGGTGGTGGAGAAGCCTGAAAATGACCCCGAGTGGTGGAGGTGTAAGAACTCGCGTGGTATGGTGGGCTTGGTACCTAAAAACTATGTGATGGTGCTGGACGAACGGCCCGGCCTGCACACCTCTACTTCAAGTTCCCCACAGAACCGCTGTGTGGCACCGGCACGGTCAGGAAAGTTTGCTGGGAGGGACTGGTACTATGGCAACATCACCAGACACCAGGCGGAGGGTATACTCAATGAGAAAGGAGAGGAGGGCGACTTCCTCATACGAGACAGCGAGTCATCGGTGAGTCTGTGGGGTGAAGTCACGATAGAATTGCATTAGTGAGGCTGTGGAAAAAAAGGAAGATTTAATACATTCTAGCAGAAAGCAGAACAGAGTTTGGAAATATATTTACAAAGTTAGAAATATAATTAAGCTTCTGCGTTTTATAAGAATCTGAAATTAATTAATCAACTCCAACTGACCAAATAATCAACTCATTTCTAACTGTAGGAGCAACATTTAAATGCTCATGATTATTCAGGTGATTATTCAGCAGTACATGTGCTGCTCTGATCGACATTCATTACTGATGAACAATAATACATAAATAGTGATTAAGTAACAGCTTTGAGAAAGAGTGGAAACAAGAACAAATATTTACTGGAGCCGGGATGAGAATCTGCTGCTGACAGATGAATTACAACAAAGAAAACATATAATAAAGGAAAAGGTCAGATAAAATAGGCCTAAGCAGCAGCTCCAAATAAAAGTCAAAACTACCTTACTTTAAATGATGTGCTTCTTAAGTTAAAAATTGCATTTATCAGGCAGCAGCTTGATGAATGTGAGCCCAGGGTTTTAAATGTGATAACATAGTGCCATCTGCTGGCATAAAGCCTTTTGTTTTCAAATGTCATTGTATTGGTTTTCCTGAGGCTGTCTCTTGTTTCTAACCACATCAATAACTCTTCTTTATTTTCAGCCCAGTGATTTCTCTGTGTCTCTGAAGGCAGTGGGGAAGAATAAGCACTTTAAAGTGCAGCTGTCAGATGGAGTGTACTGTATCGGCCAGCGCAAGTTTATCTCCATGGATGAACTAGTGGAGCACTACAAGAAAGCCCCCATCTTCACCAGCGAACACGGAGAGAAGCTGTACCTGGTCAAATCGCTGCAGTGATCCACACATCCTCACATCTACACTGGATCTCACACACAGACAGAAACACTCTCATTCACACTATACATACTTAATACTAATGCCACTCCCTAACTGTCTTAATTCAAGCCTTAGTTCTGGACCCTCTTGCTGTGGCATGCATACCACAACCAGAGCCTCAGTCACTCCTCTAAGTTTTTTTCACCCCCCCAGTGGTGACCAGGTGAAACTCTTTCTAGCTCAACAGCCGAGCAGGTAACCCCAAGACTGTTCACTACATCAGCACATACCTAGCTCCCGTCGTGCGCAGCACACTGCATTTTAAGCCTCTCATTTTGGATGCGCTAATGTGCAGTGACGGCACCTGCTGCTAACAGAAAGCCTGAGGCCTTTTCGGGGTTGAGCTCCTACTCTGATGTCATACATACTGTCCATTTACTACCACACACCTTGTAGGTTGCACCATTGCTCTTAATCCACAGAGAAGGTCAGACATTTAACAGTTCGAGGAGGATGCAAACCGACTCTGGTGGCGTTATGTCAAATTACTGGTCATTGTTTTAGTTTGTTCACTTATTTTTAAACAAATCCTTGTTCTTGAGTTGATTTCCTGTTTTTTCAAAGGTAATTTAAATTTAATCATTACTTTTTCATACAGTGACTTCACAAAGTGACCAGAATCACTCTCTTGCCTTTTTCTCTCTTTTCTCTCCCCATATGAACTTGTTTTCTTTCACTTTTTCAAAATCCCTCATTGTTTCTGTTTCCACAGACTCAGTCATTATTATTAATGTAAGTGAAAACCTGGACACGGTTCTTCCTGTAATATTTCTTAACGGCAGCGGTGGAGTGTTCAGAAATTCCTGTTTGAATGTTTGTCAATGTAACCAAATGTGCCACCCTGTACCCATACTACTGGCTCCAGGTCTGCACTGCACTCACCACACTTCCCATTCATTTATAGGCCTGTGGTCATACTTCATATTTTCTCACACTGAACCTCTGGTTTGTGTCTGTAGCTATACAAAGATACTGACTGAAGAATAACAATTTTTTTTTGGTAACAGTTTTGGGTAAATGCTTAATCTTCTCCAGCTCCTGTGAATGAATGCAGTTATAACAAAAAAAAAACTTCTGATGGTAGTATTCAACAAAGATAATTAAATCTTTGTGAATCGTGTGATTATAATTTTACAAAAGAAGTCACTATAGATTATACAGTGTAGCTTGACTGAAAAATCTACAGATTAACTAAGGAGTGTCCCTGAGCTCTACATATATACAAATTACCATTCATAGATTATATGGAAACACTACTAATTCATCAAACCAACCAAGCAACAGCTATTTACTGTTAATTAAGCCCCTCCCCCAAAAGCTACATAGCTTAGGAACTGTGATTAGTATGGCTGATCTCTGAAGCCGCAGTAGCATTTAAAACAATAGAACGTGTCTTTTTCCAAGCCAAAAAATTAAACTCTGTAAATCAGAGAGTCTGCTTTTTGACTAAAATTACTGACCTGTTGTTTCAAAACTTTCCAGTTGTAATTATAACACCTTTAGTGAACTAAATATTTTGAAAAAATCTGCAGAATTTAAGTTTGTGAGGGGGCGGGGCTTAAGAAACGCTCTGTTCTTAATAAAGGTCATCTTTCACTGTCAAGAAACCAAATTTTCTGTCTGGTTTATCATGGAAATCTAGTTCTACCAAACGTTTTCCTCGTTTTCTTCTTTTGCAATGTGCATTTGTTTACCAATGGAAGTGTTGATCATGGGGTCCTCAGCTTTTATATGATATATCTGAATGTTATTGAACACTGTTATTTAATTCTTGTCTTCACTGTATGTATATATTCAAAATAAGATGAGGTGCATATATGACTCATTAAGATCTAACTATGGTACTGTATCACCGACAACATGATGAGAATTGAAATACTTTTGTTCAATAAAAACTTTTGAAGAATACTAAACATATGTGGTAAAATGCGTTTTGATTGGTTGTCATCTTAGAATATTCAATTTTTAATGGTAAATTATTTTGGATCACAAATTTTTCATTACATTTTCATTTATTTTAATGGCTGCGTTTAATGGCTGACTCACTCCACCTGAGCTACAGTACATGCAGCTGCACCCAAAGCACAGAAAATACTGTTGCGACTAAAAATTGGCACAAGTAGCTGTTTTCTATTACTACCTAATTAACAAGCACATTCCATTGCTGTAGACATTTGATTTAGTAGCCTATTGACAACCTATTAGTAGTTTTACTGAAGACATAGTGAACCAGTTATCACCCATAAGGTTTTGCATGCGGAACGTTACAAGCCATGGTAGGTTTAACAAACGGCCTAACCACGATAAAACATTAAAATTAGTGTATAATAGAGTTAAAGGTGCTGTTTAATCATAACATTTCTTTTATAGCCAATTACAGGGACTACAAATAGGTCCAGAAGTATTTAGAGAATGCCAATCTTACTTTTATACACCACCACAACAGATTTACAATAAAACACTTTTTTGTGAAACCTCTTAAAATAAAGTCTAAAAAAATAGTCTACACTTTGATTACATATTGATTGTTTTATTTCAAACCCATTGTGGTGGTGTATAAAGGCTGTATGAGTATCATTTAGACTTGGTTGTGCCACTATGGACAAGTTCAGTCAGCCATCAAAAGTTCCCCCAGGGCAAATAAGCCCTGTTCCCCCACATACAATACATGATTTGTCAGCTGGTGTGCTCACAGTCTGTCTGATTTCTGAGGGTATCCATGAGGAGCATTTGTGTCTGTGTCAGTCACGATGAAACTGTCTGCCTTGGGTTTGATAGCACCAAACTGACAATAGTTGGTATTTTACACCTCTTTATATATTCCTGAAACACTTTTATCTTTCGGAAATATGTACAAACCTAATTTCAAGAAAAGTTGGAAATTTCTATAAAAACCAATAAAAAACGAAAATCTCATTTGTCAACCGTCTAAACGCGGGTTTCATTACCGTTAGGATTCCACACGATGGCAGTATTGAGCTTCTTGCACCATCACTTAACAGCTGTTGACAAACTCCACTTCATAATCCTGCAAGAGACAAAGAAAACACAGCATCAGATGGTTGTCAGTGAATTAAAATTCCTTAAGCGATTTTAATGAACCTTTTTCTCCTTTGGCTTCCTACTGTTCCTACTGAAGAGAGTCATGTGTAGAAACAAGCAAATAAATAAAGGCAATGGATTTATAGGCACACTCAGCATGTCAGCTGTTTGCCATTTTCTCTATGTCTTGTATTATAGCCACTGATCCTAAATTTCAAAAGTTCAAAGTTGCTATTAACTCCATACGTTTTTGGTTACAAAATTATTTAGCTAATGTTTGATTTAATTCCAAACAGGATGTTTTAAGAAAATTATCTACAAAACCTAATTAATCTATAAACAACCTGAAAATGAGACCACAACACAACAACACAACTTAGAATTTTCAAAACTTTAAAAGATAATCTAGACTTTTTATTGGAATGTTCTTTCACTTTTACTGCAAAGTTGTATATGATTGAAGAAAACTACATTTTGAGACACAATATGTTTTACATTTTGTTTTAGTATACAATATATAATAAACACAATGCAGTATTTTAGAGGTGCTGTCACGGTTAGACAAAGCCAAGTAAACTGTTTTTTTGTTTCCAAACATTGTGCTAAGCTAAGCTAATTGGCAGCTGCCTGTGTCATCATACTAAACTGTAAACTTTACTTTAAAATTGTTATTATACCGTCTATCAAATACAAACAACAACATACTATCTAAAAATATTTATTTGTCCTTCCCAAGACTGTAAAGAAGGTCTTTTCAAAGAGGACATGTCAACATGGCTTTTCCACCAGACACCCATATGGTAAATAACTGTTTTGCAAACTTGAGATGTTTATATTATTAATACAAACATCAAATAACAACAGGAAGCCAAAGAAGAACAGCTACAACTATGTTTGAGGTGCAAATATTAATTACTGGTAGAGTTAACACTAAAATTCAACCATGTAAAACATACAGCTAGTCAAACACTACTTCACTCTGAAGTACAATTTTCATTTTCCTCCTGTTCTATTCCTTCTTACTTGAATGCTCCCATCTTCACCTCTCTTCATCTACCACCATGCAGCTTTTTACTTCATCGTGAAAAAATACTCTCCATTGTAATACTGATACGTGACTGAGCAGCAGAGCGACACTCGCCGTACTGAAATGGCCTGTTGCTGCAGAAAAATAATGAATAACAAATCACAAAAAATGTGTTACATCACACTGACATCCATGAGAAACACAAAGATACACTAAGTGATTGTATGATGTCGTGACAGCAGAAGTAAAAGCCCTTATAAATACAGCAACACTAACTGCAAAGCTGGTTGTTACTAAGGAGTAAGGTATTGACAAAATAATGGTTCTTCTGTCGCTCTCTTTTAAAAGCTGCAACACACATTTAGACTTATTGTACGAGCACCACATACAGACAAATAGGCTTTTATATATAAAAAAGAAAGGCTTTATATTTTTCTTTGTCCTTTACATTTATATATATATATCTATATAGATATATCTATATATATATCTATATCTATATATATATGGATATATATATATATCTATATATATATATATATATATATGGATATATATATATATATAGATATATATGGATATATATATATATAGATATAGATATATATATAAGGATTAGGTTGGTGATTTTCTGTACAGGATGGTCTCTGAAACCCAAAGATAACCTAAGACCAAGAAAAAAGCATATGGTCCTGTCTAATTATGAAGTTCTACAAAAGCTAAGTCAATCAGCTAAACTGAAGCCAACTGATTTTGCATTTCACTTCTTAAAGGCAAAACATCAAAAACAATAAAAAAAAACATTACCAGGGAAGAAACACAGTATCTGGTGAATTCTGTGGGTTCCAGACAGACAGGTTTTAGGCAGTCGCTGACCTCAAATAACCAAGTGTTAACACCGACAATTTGTATCTGTAAAACTGAGACATTTAATCACTCTCATAGAGACTCAAAGAGTCTTTACTGGTTAAACAGATACAGTCTGGATACGAGGTGTGAAAACTGTCTGGTATGCTTATTTTCATCCACTTTCATCCATCTTTTCACACTTCCCTTTGCTTTCCCTTCTCCTTTAACCTTGAAAACAAAATCCATATTAGTCCATGCACCTCAAGGCCAAACATCTCACACTGCTGATGACAACACTGTTAAATATATATTGAAGTGAAATAACGAGGGATTCTTTATCATTAATGTGAAAGAAGGGCCTGCAGCTTGATTCAGATGTGACCTCTCATTTTATTTCATGTAAAAAATTAGAAGTAAAGTAATTTTTTTACAATTCATGGCTAGAAAATGTGACACCGCACTCCTCTTTACAAAGCACATGGGTATGAAAGGTGTGAAAGAGACTGATGTGCAGGGAGGGAGGCAGGAGTAAAGACAAAAAACAACCCTCACCTTGTGATGTTCTACTAATCTAGATGCAGTCATCATACTCAGATCAGTCTGACAGAGAAGGACGAGGCACAGGACCACTAATCTTCTCTTCAGCTGATCAGGTTTTTTCTTCTTTACAAACACACATTACATGCTAGTACTACATTGTTAAGTGATGCTGGTGTTGATAAGACTTTCTTTGTGCACCTGAAAAAATGTAGTAGCACTTATGCTGCTTAAGTTAAAGCATAGTATTCACACTCAAAATATCTTGTTGGTTCACACTGCTTAAGAATTCACATTACCCACCTCACACATGGATGAACTGCCACGTTGCCCTCTGAAACCTCACTGTCTACATTTGTCTACACTTTCTCCTACTTGGTTGCTCTCAGTGCTTCATCTTCTTCTGCTCAGCACTATGCATGAAAAGTGATACAGAAATGACTGACAAGTTGTAAAATAACAATCACACCCATTTCTGTCTGTGGCAGTCACAGACAGTTTTGGGTCACAATGCACAAATTGACAAGTGAAATGTAACAAGAGGTGCGGAGGAAAATAGAGGCCGAGACAAAGAGATGGACAGAGGTGAAGGCACAACAAGAGGAAATTGTGTTTTGGAGCACAGATCAATGTATGTTTGTGCTCTTATGATGTTCCAGTAATTCCCAGGACAGGATTAGGGAGAGAGGATTATCTTGTCCTGCTTTGTCTTTGTCCAGGAATGGTCTGATGCAGACATACTCTCATACATACTCCCAACACTTTGTTGTTCTTTTCAGGGGTGGGGTACATTTACATGGGCAAGATGAAAACTGGGTGTCAGATGAATGTTACTGTGAATTCTCTCAGAAACTCTCCACATTTTCTCTGCCCTGGCAAACAAGGACTAAAGTGTGTTTACGTCCAAAATGTGTTTTTAAACTTTCAAGCAGAAGATTTTTGAAGCTAAAATTCAAAGCATCTGTACTCAGAAATCCATATATTAGTACATGTGTATTGGTGTTTTCCATCATCAGTGGAAATACAGTATGTGCCTGAGGACAGTGAGCCTTTGAATCATCTCACAGTAAGCAGAAGTCAGCCTGCTCCTTGTATGAGGAATCATATCTATAGACGTGTCTGCACAGGAGATTGCATGCTTTTGCCTTTCAACGACCTTTACAACGCAGCATCTATGAGGCAGAGGGTTCAATTCAATATTATTCAGAAAAAGCTGAACCCCCCCCCATTCTGATGCGAATGTGCAGCTGAATTCTGTTTGAGTGTGAGAGGACACACAGCTGGCAGCGTGCATGGCTTCAGAAAACTGTATGGATACTTTTGGTAGATCCTGAATGATGATAAGAAGGGAAGACTTTCTAATGGCATTCATCCTCACTCTTTTCCTCATCTGTATTATTTTACCTTCCTTCTTTTTCCTCTTTCTGTCTTTTGTCTAGTCAGTCAATCCCCCTGCTTTCCTTCATGAAAGCAGCACAATAGTCTGCCAGATTCTGGTTTCCTGCATTCCAGCTCTACCTATGAGACACTGAGAAACTGTTTGCAGCTCCAAACCAAACGCTCTCCCTCTCTCACACACACACATACTGCACATTCATCATTTTACAGGTTCAGGCCCAGTTGAAAAGGAATTTCTGAAGTAAACCTCTGCATGGTTCAGCTGTTCTGCAGAGACTCACTGACTGAAAAGTCACAAAGTCTGTGCTTAAGCACTAAACAAGCATTTTTCATTCTTTGCAGGAAACTTGCAATAGAGTCAGATATCATTAGAAAGGGATTTGGCTTACAACAACCAAGTTCCAAGGTTAGAAAAAAAACTTTAGCTAATGTTGGTTAATGTTAGCAAACAGACTGATTTTGAGCATGGGTATATTAAGATGGCTGGATATAACCACCGCCACTCTATCTTGCTGCAAAATTGTCCCAGTGTCTGCTTACCCTATTGCAAAAAAAGAATCCCCTGCAGCTTCAAAAGCATTTTCTCATACAGTAGAACACCATTAAAAGAGACACACTGAACTTCAAATAAAGGTCAGTTCTTTGATATTTCAATTTCCATCCATGACTTTTCTAGAGCTAAAGTGTTGATAACAGTTTCATCTCATTCTACTACGTTTTACTGATAACCGCAGAGGAATGATCAGCTGGAGCTTTAACTGTAAGACAACAAATGCACTTAGTCTGCAACTCATGCTATGTTAAGATCATTTCATCTGTAGCATCACATACTCATTGTAGTAGTTGATGATCTGAGCATATTCTACATACAAGACTCACTGTCTCTACAGTCAGTAGGCTGAGTGATTAATGTTTTAAACAGCAACAGAGGTCATTTGGTTTCCCACAGCTGTGTCAGAAAAAAATAGTCTAGTAAATATTACTGAGCATAAAGATCCCAAAAGTATTTGAAATGTTTGCACACTTGGTCACCAGATAATTGCTTCGTTCAAGTCACATTTCTTGTTAACTGAAAACACATTTCGATGTGTTTCATCTGCCGCAACTTCATCTACTGCTTTGGAAATGGCAAATTCTGAATATGATTTCACAGAATTTACCTGCATGACAGACTTCAGGACTTTTCCTTCATTCTCACTGCTGTTTATATAGTGTATGTATGGGAGATGGAAACATATATGGGACACATATGAACAGTTGAAAAGCTCCCAGCTGCAGTGCTGTCTCTGTAGGCTGGGAAGTTAACTGCATTCCTCCTCCATAGGCCAGTTTCCACTGGCCGCCCACTCTTCCCCCTGTTTGTTCAGGCGTTTTTTAACACAGTCTTTAAGCAGCTCTGTAAAGCTCTGTAAAGACTCTGAGTGTGTACAAGATGACATCCCAGAAGCTCTATTTGAGGTTAATAGGGCTGGCTGCATTGTTGACAGTGTTGGCGCTTAGAGGTGAGTTTAATCTTGGTATTTTTCTCTGGCTCTTTTTATATTTTACTTGTGTTTTGCTTTTTAAAAGTCACATTTTTAGCCCACATAATGTTGATCCTTCATCACCTGACTTTGTATGTATTTATATTTTGTAGAAGTAGTAGCATCAGACATCAGTTTAACATCAGTTAAAAAGTTGAACTGCTGCATGTCAGTGTGTGAGTTTGTGCAAAATGTTTGCAAAAAGCTTCTTTCAAATCTTTTCACAATCATCTTTCTTTCAGAAATAAGATCACATACACACAGTGCAGATGTATAGAGTTACAATTCAACTTCATGAAAAAACCTGAATTGTCTTGATAGATGCTTAATGATAACCTAATGTTTAAATAGAAAAGCAACACAATTATCATCATGTCACATCCCTGCAATTTTAAAAATGGAATAATACTAATAAAGTGAAGAATAGTTTTGTGTGTAATTATATAGAGCATAACACTAAGATGGTCCTTAAGAGGTTAAACAAATTTTGAAGAAAAATTCTGCTCTGTGCCAACTTCCTAGTTTAAAACAAAGCTAAAATCTGCAGAGTTACACTTCACTGTGTTGCTTTAGGTCATACCTTACAAAAGGAGGTACAATCCATGTTGACAGGCCTCCGATACCTTCTGTTTCTGTGGCACGCCACAGGGTTCTCTGTTTTCCATCTCCAGGTTCTCCTTTCACACTGAACAACAAATATTGCTTTAATTAAATGACATATAGCACAACTTACTTAGTTCATTATCAAGTCTGTTTCTTTTTCAAAGTTGATCATTTTTTTGATGAAAGACATCAAATAGATAATTTCTTCAGACAGTGCTTTACCTTTGAAATCCATCCAGTTGTTGTGATATTTTGTCCTGGTCTGACAACAATACATTTGACTTCCTCAGTGGGAGATCTTAAACACCCAGTTTGATCAGATGTTTATCTCCTTTATTTTTCCTAAGGTACACGTTATTATGAAGAATATGTTCTAATTTTCATGCACTAAAGTCCCTCAAAATGCACTAGTGAACTGATTAATGTGCTAATAAAGAAGTTAAGAGCTTCACTCATTTGTAATGATGAACAAAAAAAACACCAAATGCACAAGCTGTGGAAAGAATGACTCATACAGTGAAAGATGTGGACAGACTGCTTCTCTAATGAGAAACATTCTGTGGGAAATTTCACTTCGAAGCGCATTTGCAACACAAACTGAAGGCAAACACATGCAAGCAATTTTCACCCATTTCCACCTCTAACTGCACTGTGGAAATGTTTTCTGATCAAGGTAAGAGAGAGTTCACCTTAAGATGTTCTATGCATATTCCCAGAAAGAACAACCAATTGAGTCAAGTATAGCAAAAGGTCATCTTACTGAACTGGCTGATTATTGCACACCTAATGCACATTATGCATTTACCACATTCATCCTACTGTTCTGGTGAAGAACAGCAGGGCAGAAGTCACTCTAGCAAATATATTTACATGCAAATTGGCCACTTGATGCTCATCTTAGATGTGAGTCGGCAACCTCCACTTTAAACATGCTCAGTGCTTCACTTTGACATTTGCATCTATCATGAAAACCGAGAACAAACTCATTGATGAAAGAGTTTTAGTAAACTTTCTGGTGTATTCTGCTAAACTCTACCTGGGAAAGAACAATTACATAGACACAAAGTCTGTTTTAAGAAATGAATGAAATATTTATCAACTCTGACTTAAATTGCAGATCATTAGCTCTGTTTTACTCCTTTACAGATGTATCCAGTGACCGCAGCTTACACAAGATCTTAAGAAAAAGAGATGGTAACACTCTTACTCACAACAAATATTCTGACTGCCAACACAAAGATCACCTCCAGTAAAAAGTGTATTACAATATACCCTTTCCTTTTTGTGTGCCACTGTTGTGCTTCCACCCAGTGGCAGGAGCAGGTACTGGCTCCTCAATATCATCTGTTGCCATCCAACCTTCCAAGGCTCAAGAATTTCTGGCCAAGCTCAGCAGAACTAAGAGGAACGTTTGGGATCGCAGCAGACCAGACGTACAACAGTGGATTATGCAATTTATGTCCATGGGATTTGATGAGCAGGTGAGTTCTGTCTGTTCCAGGAGCGTTTTGTCTTAAATTCTTCAAGTCTTTCAACAAAACCAAACCAGGAGTCATTGTCCAGTAGATCTGTCAGCATGTCAGGGATTCTGCAATAAAACTGATCTAAATGACAAAAACACTGATTAATTGCCCACTGAGAAAAGGTAGAATTTAACTTTCAATTGTTACCTAAAAATTGTTACAATTATCAATATGGATCAGTTTTCACATACTTTGTGCAGCAATGTTTATTTACCACATAGTAATCAATTGTTTATTTTGAGAACGCACACACAGTGAGGTGGATATTAATCAAAATTAAAACATTAAAAAACACACAGTTGTTCTTTATCACAGGGTGGCCATCATGAAGGCAAAACAGCTAAAACATTTGGTTATTTAGTGAACTGGAGAAAATTTGCGTTACATATTTAATAATAATAATAAAAAAAGTTACTCTTTAAATAACAATCTGACTCACAGCTGTGAGTTTGTAGGCTTATGTTGCCAGGACACTATAAATTCAGTTTGATCAAAACACCTTGAGTTATGTGTTTAACTGCTGATTAACATTACCTGATGGTTTTGATCTTTCATCTTTGTCTATTTAGTTAGTGATATTAGGCTTTATAAGGATTTATAAACCTGACAAACACACCAAAAAATGTTCAAAATGATACACTGAAACATAAAACTGTTTATAACTCGGATATGTTGAGGACAAACACATGGAGTAAAGAAATTGATTGTCTGAAGGCATGTATCCTCAAAATGTTGCTGTCTGACTGAACTAATAAATACGAATGTAGAACTGAATACATGATAATACAAGAAACTCCTTTCACACACGCACACAGGAAGTTTAACTTCCAGGTCAGTGACTGTCAGGTAGAAATCACCAGAGACTGAGGAATGACATGGAAAAAAGCAGCAGGAAAAAAAGAGCAGAGTACAGAAAAGAACCCGCCACTTTGTGTGACAGCTAACAGCGTTTTCGTTTCACCCATTATTGCAGTATTTCTCATACAGTCTCACACATATCGCCTTTGCTTGCTTAGAAGGTCAAAGCTGTCAAAGCACTGGCCTTTTCAATGTTTCCCTTTAATGCATGCATTTGCCGCAGCTGTGCCTGCTGACAGTCTCAGTGGGCAGTTTATCTTCCTACTATCTTGAGATTTGTCGAGGCATTTTCTTAATGAGTCACGTCTGTGGTGTTCTTCCTCACCAGAGGCTGGAGACTGACCTGTCCTACTGGATGGACCAGGCACGCGCCAATGACCAAGGACGTCAGCACCACTATGATGAAAACTCCCCCGTCGGCCCACGTTACCCCAGCTCTTACAGACACGGAGCTAATGTCAACTACGACTACTATTAACTCCAATTACACACACAGCCCAGTGCATATATCAGTGGTCAAAGGTTTTTCCCTTTGTCTGAGTCAGTCCTATAATTTCTTTTTAAAGGACAGACTTTACCCTCAAGATATACACCTGCCATGCATTTGTCAACATCCAGGATCTCCACAGCTGCTCTGCCTTCTTTGTCATGAATGCTTGGAGCTAAAAAATTACTTAAATTGAATATCAAGCTGAAATTAGTAAAAAATATCTGAAATGTGGCTGATTGTGTGTTATAGTTAAGCAAGAATAATAAAAGACCCAAACTGTCTACCATGTTGTTGTTGTTATGCATGTTAAAAAACACAGCTTATCCTGTATACAAGATTGTTTTGCTTCCATTAAATAAAGCACAACCCTCCACTTTTATTGTCAGACAAGCTATGCACATTTTATGGGTGTACTGCTAATGTAGACAAGTATCATCTACCTGTCTTACTGCTGTTCATATTTAATTAGACTAATTTTTATATAACACAAAGGAGCAAATTCAAATGAATTTTGGTTATAGCTCAGGCCAACCTACCAACATAACCTTATCTTAATTCGAATACCACATATTTTCATGGACATAACACAAAACTGTGTTTACTCTCAACAGAAATTAGCCGTGCTTTACAAATAAAGCTTTGAGGCAGCTGATTATTAGACTATTGTAAATAAAGATGTGGGCCTGGACTGTGGTTTCTTTTACCACACAACTGCAGAACTTCCACACACAATCATACGCGCACAGAAAATATTTTCTTCCCTAATTATTTCATACACAAAACACTGAAAATATTTTATTAAAATAGCATCTTCACCTGAAATAGATAATGCAGAACCTAAAATTTCACAAAGAAGAACACAATGATGTTGAGATGAACATGACGCCATAACAGTCCGCATGGTTTGTTCAGTCCTGCAGCCATGGTGGTTGCACGCCACTGATAAGAGGACAAAAACATCCAGCGGAACAAAAAAGTCAGCTCATCTTCAGAGACACACACCCTGAAACTGATTAAATAAACACAAAGCACTGATGCACGGTACAAGCTGTTTGCAAAGATTCTCATGTTCTTAGTTTAAATAGCAAAAGCACAAATTCACAAAAAAAGGTATGCTAGGTTTCAGATTTCTTGCCTCTTTCATTCAGGCTTGTTCATGAGTCACGCAAACTCCGGTAAGGAAGCCTTTACCCACACTGCAGCTGCAGCTCTGATGCAAGGCAACACAATCAAGAGACTTAAGTCAGCATTGTCCCTGCTTCTTAAAACAATACATTTTTTCCCAGAGTGCACTACTCAACCATGTATTTCCATGTATTATGAGAGTTGCTGTGAAAGGATTCTCTGTGCAGTCTCAACATCTGTGTTTTGGGAGAGTCTGTGGTGGGAAACCCCAACTTCAGTTATGTCTGGGTCTTCCTTTCTTCATGCGGGCGGCTTTAGGTTTGGGGATGTACTGGTTGTTGGCCTGGTGCTCCAGTTCTCTACTGAAGTACTGGATAGTTTTGTTCAGGCCTTCCTCCAGTGGCACCTGATGCAACACAAATGTTACAGCAACATGTGTATTAGATAATACACAAATCAGATACTGGCTTTAAATATCATCCAGTCACCTTGTTTAGTGCTAGACATAACATTATGCTTTATTAACACATCATCTGCTATCATGGCTCATTTCTAAAATGTTCCATAATTATTTATAATGTGTAAAGCTTTAAAGGATTCCAGATGTTTATAATGTGTAAATGTTAGCACGGGTCAATATATGGTCCTGTAATTTTTTCTTACGCAGTCATATATCAGTGTCAGCCTATGTATGGACTAAACTTTTTAAAGCAATATGTTACAGTTAATAAAATCATCCGACTCCCTCTGATGGGTTTAAGTTTTTACACGGTTTTCATTTCAGAATAATCTAGAAAACTTGTCTTGAGTGACACATACCACTGGCTCCCAGCCGAGCATCATCTTGGCTTTTCGAATGTCAGGTCTTCTCCTCTGTGGGTCGTCCTGGGCCTCTGGAAGGAACTGGATCTGACTACGACTCACTGTGTGTGTGAGAGAGACAGAGAGAGTGTGTGTGAGTAAGTGTGTGGGGGGTTATGCCAGTTCACTGTTCACACGCGTACAAAGATGAACATATTGCTGTTCTCCATACTGCAACTACAAGTCCTGCTGTAAAACCAACAGTTTCATAGAACAGAGTTGGTTGGAGGTGGACTGATGCTTCTGTGTCAGACAGTAGTGGTGGTTTTGTGTGTAGCTGTAACTGTTCAATTTGGGTTGCTATGGCTTTTCTCCTGAGATTTTTCATAGAGAACATAACACAGAGCAAATTGAATAAAACCTTTTCATACCACTAGAAGTATTTATAGAGTAATCTAGAAAAGCAAGTTTCAGTGAAATCTCTGTCCTTACAGGCACAGTTGCTTTCAAGAATAAATGAAAATACATGAAATTATGTAAATATTATGACTTGAGGATGCAGGATGATACCTTCAAGACATGGTCTGATAATGAGACACATTCAGTGCTGAAGAATAAAACAGCTTTGCTCAAAACAACTCATGTGAACAACATGTGAAAACCTGATGGAAAAGCTCCAACTTAGAAACCTGGGCTAATGAATCTAAAGTAACATTAAATCCCTCCTGGGAAACAGATTAGTTTAAGTTCCAGGGACCACTATCACACAGAAGCATGACTCCACTTCAAAAAAACAGAAGGTTAAGAAAAAGGCAGGAAGGCAGCCAAGGCGAGCTTAACATAAACAGGGACAAACCGGGCAGAGGGCATTTCATGTGTTTGCAGACACACACAGAACGAAAACCTTACCAACAAGACTCTTGATGAGACGAGCAAACTCCAGTATGGTGTGTTCCTCTGGGTTCCCCTGCAAACAAAAACGTCCATCACATTACTGTCAACAAGAGACAGACAAACGAACCGACTTGCAGGTAAGTTGTCTGCTTCTGTTTAAATCATTTTCTATTTTAATTGATTTTGAATTTTGCAGACACAGCCAAGAATGATGAACTCACCAGATTGACTGGACTACTAATGTTACTGTTCATCAACAAAACCAGGCCATTCACCAGATCACTGGAAAAGAGAGAGAAATTGAAAGGACCTTTTGAATTCCAACCTGTAGTTTAATTTATGTTAGGGACACTTCCAAGGCCAAGTGAGACACGAAAGCTTCAGCACAATATTGTCTCATTTCCTTCTGGATATTACAGTCATTTATAAACCTTCAGTCTCATTTCAGCATTGCTTCTAACAAAACAGTCTATACAAAAGTTTGAAAGGCTTTTCATTATTGTCTCATGTATACAACTCATGGTGCTTTGACATAAATGTCAGAGTACAGATGTCAGTACACTAATGTACCTGGCAAGGTCAGAGTCTGAGTGTGACCTGCCTCGTTGGTCAAAGAAACCAGCAACTCATTCAACAAGCACATCTGACAAAAGCTAGATCAAAAAAGCAGTGAACAAAAAAACAGTGAATAAATCTTCTACGTGAAGCATGCGACTCCGCTCAGCTAGAAAAAAAGATCACGCACAGTATGTATTAAGAGCATGCTGCTAATTTGTCCCACTGTCTACTTTGTAGTACTGTAACATAACATTTCCCCACACTTCAAAAAGAAAGTTTACACCATTATATCTGTTGAGTATCTAGCGCTACTAACAAGCTCAATTATTTCTCATTACTTTATGAGACAATAAAATTTGCCATCCCAGTATAAAAGCTATAAGCTGAGTGGAAACGTTTAATTCTAAAGAACAATTTTCTTTAAACCATCTCTTTTAAAAATGATTTAATGTAATTAAATAACTCCTAATTTGTTAATTAAACTTTGAAAAGAACCATTTATAAAACCATAAAAAACAGAACAGAAACATATAATAAGAAATAAAAAAAGTTCAGCATATTTCTGTCGATTTTTATGCCCATTCTGTTTATTCTCTTAGTTCAATCAATTCTGTATTGTGTAATGACAATAAAAGCTCTTGATAACCAAACACACAGGGTGTACTGTAGGGAGCAGAACATAACATTTGCACAAAGTAATTAAACGCTGTATTCCACATATATTTAATTTCAAAAGAAGCAGCGCTTTCCCTTATTTTTAAAACAACAATCTGCTGAAAAGCATCTTAAAAAAAAACACCATACTTTAGAAATCATTGTTATTGGTTGCAGACTTCATGTAATATTATACAATGGTCCAGCAACAACTGTTCTCTGATCCTTTTGAGGATGTAGTTTGTTTTAGAATTGTTGTCATTAGAATTCAGCAGAGACCACTGAAAGGAAGCATCTAACACTAAATAGTCTGAACTTTTTTTCTACATTATCGGTCCCCTGCTTCTCATTCACACACTTCACACACAAACTGGGAGCAATTTGGGGTTCAGTGTGAGACACTTTGACATAAGGACAGGAGAAGCCGACCCTGCAATTGGCAGACAACCCAGTTTTTAATCTTTTAACCATAATCTGTGTGCAACCAAAGAGATGAGCTCCCCTGCTTTGAGTCCACCTCAACACACTTCGAAAGATCCTGTGGTGCACTCAGTGCTGCTTCAGATGCAGCTTTGCCTCAATTAAAAATATTTCATTTTTAATTTTCTTCTTCACATTCATTTGTCAGTTCAGATTTTTCCTAATTTATTTCTAATTTGTATTATTTAATACAAATTCTCTCACACTTTTCTCTTTTAACTAGATTTTTTCCCAATAAACCTGCCACATAACAAACAATAAGCTTCCTCTCGGATGAATTAAGTTTTCTGATTCTTATTCAATACTCCTTCACCTTAGCATAAATACATGTAAGAATCTACCACCACACAGTTTTGATATACCAAAACACAACCAAACAAAAAAAATAAAACAACAATGAATACTATGCAAACTGTATAATGCCAAAGTACTTGAGTAATTAAAAGGATATTTTATTATTCTATCATAAATTATTAGTCATACTGTGTTCCAATTAGCCATTGACAACAAGAGTTGAATAACATATATTAATATTTACATATATATACACATATATAACATAATATTTATGTACAGACGAAAGAGAAGAAGGATGCACTTAAGGGACAACATAGGTTTCATATTTAATTCTTACCTTACGTACTGAAAGGCTCGTGTTTGGGAACCAGTACCATACACCTAAAAAAAAACAAAAAAACAACAACAACAGAGAACTAATTATTATTTCTGCAGGATGCACACATTTATACTCAGCATGTTAAGCACTCAGTTTTTTTTATTTTTTAAGTATTTGATTTTTTTTGTAAAGCAAAGGCCGCTGTAATTTGAGGGTTTTAAATGTAAGCAAATCTAAATAAGTACATGCCAACATACACCACTGTTATATCACTGAACATATTTGCATCCAGATATGACAAACAGGAAAAGTTAATAAACGAGGTGAAAGAACATTGTAAGTAAAGAGCTTAAAATGCACACAGTGAGAGGTTCTCCTTGTAGAGCCTGCAGGATGAAGTTGCTGACAACACGCCCGTCGTTCATGTGCATTCGGGAGCCAAACGTGTTGAAGATTCTTGCCACCCTCACTTCTACTCCTTCCTGTGAATAAATGCAGAAGAAAATTGGTACTTCTGTAAGTCATCTATTAAATGTACACCATCTTGGTTAGTAAACTCTACTGCGTTTTCTAAATTTTTTGTAGTTATATAATTAATTTACTTTCCTTAGGTAAAATATGCCACCCAACAAGTATCTTTCTGCACAAAAAATGTTTATGTGTTGCCTTAAAATAATTTGTACACAATAATTTATTCAGTATACACACACAAATGGTTTGTAACAGAAATATAACTGATCCAGACAACTCTGGATAATGAGGCTAACTTCTATTATGTTCCAAACTATAAATGTGCATTTTTGTATGAAATCCTTCCTGTTTGTTTGCTAAATACACCAGAAATATGTCAATACAGAATTAGTCGTAATAAACATAGCATTAATGCAGGATCAGCTGCAGGGAACGATTAAAAACAAAGCTGTTCACACCTGCCAATCAAGTCATTTGTGATTTTATTTCTCTGACAATGCTCAAGGTTTTTTAAGTCATCAGTCTAGCCGCCTTATTAAAAGCTGAACAAGAGTAACAGCAAGAGTAACACATCACTCTATATAATGATGATAATATATTTAATTTTCAGCTATATAACAAATAATTTCACTGATGTAGAAAATGTACCATTTTTAAAAATCAATGTCCTTCTAAAGTTAGCCTTATGCATCAATACATAGCAGTTCAGGTAGGATTTTAGGTCATAAGACATGAATAAAAACAGGAAAATTATGTAAATTGTTCTCTTTAAAATGTGAAATATGAAATTCAATGGAAACAACATATAAATATATTCAGTATGGTGATGGACAAGGACACAATAACGACAACATGACTAAGAGGTCTTGAATATTGTGTGCACACACAGGCCCCTTTAAGTGACCACTAACAATGGTGTGCATAGTTAGACAAAAAAACTAAGACCTGGAAGTTTTCTAGAGCATTTAAAAACATCACAGTAGACAGAATTTTTTTTTATGTGTGTGTCAACGTAAGTATAAAATGTTCAGTTAATAAGCAGAAAATTGGGCTTTTAAAGAAAACCGTTCCAATAAATACACGGATGGGCCCTAACATTCTTTAGAGCATGTATGCATACATTTGACAACACAGACTGATTGTGTTTGTCTTTGTAATTTACAGTTGTGCGTTAAGAAAAATGTGATGAGATGGAAATTAAAAATCAGAAAGTGTGTTTCAAATACCAAGTTATATATTTTGGGGGCACCTTGTGGCACGAGCCAGAAGGTCAGTGATTTGAACCTTTCCAGGAGTCTATGCTGTTACTCTATCTTTCCCTCATAAAAAGAAAAAAATAACAATAATTCAGCTTGTTTCTTGCCTGGAAATGTTCATGGCCTGTCCTTATCTTAAGACCAGGAACAGTAAGTGCTTGTTTGGAGTATTAGCAGTTACCCCTAGCCACACTGAAATCACTGTACTTCATGCCAAGGTGCAGATTAAGTAGGAAATGCTGGGGTGGTAGGAAAGGCCATTAGTAAAGTGTCACCACATAACCAAGGTCACGTCAGGACTCTACAGACCCACTGTGTGAATGAAATGAGTGTGTGAATGTTAACCATGAGGCATAACAGACCAGTGTGAGGCTTAGAACTGTAAATTAACATGAAAACTGTAAGTTACTCAATAAAAAGCAAAGATGACCCTTTGCTATTATCTAGTTAATGTGCTCACTGCAAGATTAACAGAAACACTACTGTCCAGTCACAAGTGAACAGTGTTATTTTTTTTTTGCAGCCCAACAAGACCAACAGATTAGAGTCTTCACTGGTGAAATTTTAAATTTGTGAAATCTGTCACACTTAGTCACTTCAACCTCAATTTAAGGCAAATGTAATTACATTTGAAAAGTAATTTATGTGCTTTCAGAACTCATACATGGATTTGGTAAAATGCTCATTTCAAACACTAATTGCAGAGTCTAAAACCAATCAAGCGGTGGTCAAAAATACACATTTCAAAAGAGAAGCATTACAAAGCAAAGCTAAAATCTGCTAAAGTCAGTCTCCTCCTGCATCACATGGACACTTGGACACATGGACAGAATTGATACTGCTTTATTCAGCTCCATCCCTCCTAACACTTTGGTGACCTTTTCTATCACCCGAACATGCTGTTTGACTAAAGTAAAAAATATGTGTATATGTACAGTTCCACGTGAGAATAACTGAACATAGTACACATGGCTCACATTATTTGTTCACTTGCTATGGACTGAAGCTGTGTGAGACGGGTTAAAATGCTAGGATGAGTGACCTGTCTTGTGTGACAATGAATAGAATGGGATTTAAGAAGAGCACATAAAACGACTGTTCATCCCAAGAAGGTGTATGGGAAGTGCTGCAGGCTAGAATTCAATGTACTGTATAATAATATAAAACATCTGGACACCCCTATGTCTGCAATATTAATTTATTACATTCTTTATAAGTTGAGAGAATGCCAAGATCACTTGACTCTGATATACTTAAACAGCCTTACTAAAATTTCTGAATTGCTCTTTATACTTGCTATCAATGTTAATCATCTGCCTTTGCTAAAATTGTGTTTCAATACATCATATGAACAAGCAATCAAGGATCCAATGACATATAGTTAACCATGATTATACTGTTTAACTTCTGAGAATCATGCAAGGCATGCTGTTTCATCCACTGCACAGCATGCACTCATCAATTCTGAAATGTTAATGAATTTCGATTACATGACTGCACAATAGATGTAGTGTGTGATATTCTTGTCTATCTGCAGGAACGACTGACAGATAGATATTGAAGGCAGGCAATTTCCAAGAATTCTCCTCGTAAGTGTGAAAAAAATAATGAGCAGCTGAGAAGGAGCAGGAGACGAGGGCGATAAATAAATATCACCTGCCTGAAGCAAAGGCAAGAGAAGTCTTATCTGATCGTCAAAGGCCGACGTCAATCAACAGAAAAAAAAATTATGAAAAAGTGTCATATTGGATGTTTAAACAAACGCTTATCAAAATCTTTACAGACTTTTCCAACCCAGACTTAACAGACGTCTTTACCGATGCCAGACCTTCCTCTTCAAACAGCCACTTATCAGCATCTAAACAATTTTTAAATGCTGATCTTACAGATAAGATTAAATTAGGGGCAGATACAAATCCTATTAGATTATCCTGATTGAAAAACATACTTTCTCATTAATAATATTATAGCTCTGGGATGAAAAAAAAATGTGACAAAAAACATTAGCATTTCTGTTCTTTTCAACTGCAGAGATGTTTGGATATGACTGTGCAGAACAAGTGGTTACATAACATTTTGTTATATTCAATAACTCCTCAGAACCTACCAAATCTCAACTGGCTCTAAAGTTACTTCATGAATCTTGTATCACACATATGGCTTTTGTGTAACAATAAAAATGTTTAGTTGTTTTTTTTGTATTAATATTATCTCAGCTACTGGCTACATTTTCAGACTTATAGTGTGGTGGATTTAGGTGATAAAAGATAAAAGAAGAAAATTTTCTCACCACCCTGCTGTTTTTTTTTCAAATGTGTACTGTACAGCTTCAGTCATTATACCTGTTTCATATAGGCATAACACATAGTCTCTGCCACGCGTTTCCCCTCATCATAGCATGCTCGAGGACCAATTGGGTTCACATGTCCCCAGTACTCCTCATTTTGGGGGTGTACTTCTGGATCTGAGGGGAAACAATAATGGTGAACAGAAATATTTGCTGCATTTCAGCATTCAACAGATTAAACTTACACAATAAACTAAATCAAATCAATTCAAGCTTTATCTATATAGCCCAATATGACAAACCTCAAAGTAGCTTTACCATCTGTACAATGTACAACAACATCCTCAGTCCATAAAACCTTGAACTGGATGAAGCCATTAAGCTCATGGCTCACTGTTCCAGCACACAATGATCAACATTAGACTGAAGCTTTTTTCTGGCATTTCTGAATCTTTCTGTTTGTTGCTTTGCATAAATATATCAATTTGTGTATTTAGAGTAAGCTGGGAATTAAGGGCTAAATGGACTTTACTGAGGTCTGTTTGGTGGTTCAGAGAAATGCATTTCTGTTCACACACAATATTGCCACACTTCACTGAGTATCATGTCTAGAGACATCTGTAAAGTCAAGAATTTGCTGACAAAGTCACTGAACACAAAACCATTTCAATGTGATTCTTTGACGGATGCTGATACAGTATATGATTCAGATGCATCTTTCTTACCTCCATAAACTTCAGAAGTAGAAGCCAGGAGAAGTCTGGCACCCACACGTTTGGCCAGGCCTGGGAGACAAACGACACAATAAAAGTTAACAAAGGCAATTTATCTTCCATTGAAATGTCCTGAACATACTGTAATCAACGTTTATGACAATATTCAGATATTGACAGTACTTTATATAAATACAGTCATACAGCAAAAGCCCTTCAACTTTGGTTCACTCGATACAGGTTGAATGTTGTCTTGAAGAATGTAACCATTCACCATAAATAAGGGACAACAAGAAATGAGAGCAAGAAATGGAACAAATGTCACTAAAGAGTGGACAATCTAAATTTCCCTTTTCAAATATTGAATCTTTAACACTGCTATTTCTCTCTTTTTAGGTAGTGACGTTTTATATTTTAAAACAACTCTCACTCTGTTTTCTTCTATGTAAAACACTGGCACTGATAAAAACAGCAGTGATCTGAAAAAACTAAAAATATGAAGAAAGATGAGTGTTCTCATTTCTCTCATTATAGAAGCAATCATAATGAAATAATTAACTTACAACTTTTGTTTAGGCTGGTCTGACATAAGAATCTCTCAACAACTTCAACAATGTCATACAAATCAGCATATTAACATTATTTTCAGTGATAAATTGGAGAAATGTTCTTGTTTTATAGGAAATTATAAACAAATGTATTACAGTGCTCTTTTCTATTCAGACTTGTAACTCGGAAACTGTTAAATAAAAATATTTCATGTAATTTATTGTTTTTGAGACAAATACAAGTCATATGAACACTGTCAGTGGCAGGCGCTCACCAAGCATGTTCAGTGTACCAATGGTGTTGGTCTTCAGGGTTTTGATGGGGTTATACATATAGTTGGGAGGAGACGCTGGAGACGCCAGGTGATAAATCTGATCCACTGTGAAAAACATAAAAAACAAAAATGATGTCACCTTCTGCTTAAACAAAATGTAATGACAGTGTCTTTGTTCTCTAAATGCTGCAGCCTTACAATCCATTTATAGTTATAATATGAAGCCTTAGAGATGTATTATGTAGCATAAAAGATTTAGAATAAAAAATGGAATCCAGCTAAAAGAAGGTATGACTCAAGAAAAAGTGTAAAACATAATGTTGACTACTGAGAAATTATCTCTATACTTTCATACCTTTCTCTTGGCACATGCAATAACCATTGATGAAAAATGTGCATAATGTTACAGTCATGTTGAAGTTATTGAGGGAATGTGAACATCTGGTAAAGCAAATGCTTTATTGTCAGATTATTTTGGAGAACCCTATGTTCACCTAGGCTCGAAAACATGGGTCAGGGACATGTACTAATTGCTGACACAAGACAACAAGGTCTAATGACATTGTATGTCTTTTTTCCCTCTCAATCATGTCTTACATCCATCATCATCTTCCTATTCTCTAAACCAATTAGGTGAATGTCATTGTTCAATCGAGGTTTAACCTTCTGGATTCAGAAAATTACTTTACATCCTGATCAACCAACAGACTTCAGTGATGTCTGTGAAAAACGATGTTTCTGTGTAAAAACATCCTGAGAGATCTAACAAGTGAACGCTGTCTGTCTTAGTGACGTTATTACCAACCTGTGTTTTGTCTGCTCAAAACTGGACATAGGTCTAAATTTATGACAGACATTCAGATCCCAGATTTCGGCTACAACATTATCTGAATGAAAACACTGTATAGTTAGTTTAAAGTAACACTTGTAATTCAGGATGCTGTGTTGTGACTCTAAAGCTGTTAGTAATGTTTATGGAAATTATGGAGATGTAAAGTGTATAAAAGTCAGATGTTGTCCAGTGAGCAAAAGACAGTTCACCTGTAAACTATGAGGTAATCTGTGCTCATGGTTTAGTTTTTTCCTTCAGTGGCACTTCCCGGGCTCCATAGTATGTCTTTAATGTTATTATTTAATTTTCTAAAAAAAAAATTCTCAGGTGTTCCTGCATTCCACTAGAGGGAACCTGCATACCACAAGTGGTATGTGTACCACATCCTTGTGTGACCAGTCAGTTTGATAAAGTGGCCTTCTACCTTAATTTACCCCCAATGCACAAAACTGTTAACCCCTAAAAAATAAAATGTTGTCTTTCAACTTTCACACTAACATTAGAGACTCTTGGGCTGCACTCAAAGCTAGTGGAATTTAAAATATTACATGGAGAAAAATATTTTTCAACTGCAAACATACAATATTAGGCACCATATTTATTTTTTGTTTGTTAGGGTCATGGTTGTCAAGATTCTCTTATGCATACTTACGAGTTGATACTGCTGATGTTGTGTCTCCCAGCTAGATTACGTCTAGGTCATTTCAACCTTTTATATAAAATTGGTGAATCTCTAGCACTGTCCTTGCTTTTTATTTTTCTAATGAAGCAGCCCAATGTTGTTTGCTAAATTCATATATAGATGCAGCCTATTTACTGCAACAGATCTTCACGCTCCTTTTACAGTTGATTATCTGAGCCATCAACCCTCATCCATCAGCTCATTCTTTTGGTCGGTGATGCCTGCTCCTGCCAAAAGCTCACTTATAATCACTTGCTGCCACTGTCCTTCATGCAGCATTTCATAAACCTCAAAACCACCTGTGCTCTCCTAATCAGACCAGAGCAAACAAACAAAGACATCAGACAAGCACTTGTGAGCTGACCACATTGGAAGAATATGCCTTTGTCCAGTCCAGGAAAGGGGGGAATGGAAACTCTTAAAATACAAATCTAAACCTGTGCATATCAACAAAAAAACTTTTGTGGTGTTATTCATACAGTGCATCAGTTAGCGTCACCCTATAAAGTGCTGATGTCTGATGCAACTGGCCCTAAAAAGTCATAGCAACAAGGCTCTAACAACCAGTATGATACATCCTGTCCTCTAACAAGAAGACCACCAGAACATCCTGGATCACCACTGATCACCCACACCTCTGCAGGGGACTGGGCTTAACTATATTTGCATTGCTGCAAGGTTTAGTTTCTGTCACATTACGCCACACTTGCTATGTTTGTCACCAGTGAACCCTGCATATTTAAAATAACCACAGAAGCATGCCAATACTATGAGTGACAACATGGGTTAATTCTGACAATCACATCACGTTATATCACGATTAGTCTTTATTAGAGGTCTTTGCTTGACTTGACTAATTAATGATTTCTTGTACATCATGTAAACGAGAGCATGGTTAGGAACTCTGGTTTAGGAAGTTTAGGAAGGAAAAGTGTCTCATCACTTACCATTAACTCTCTCACTCACCTTCGATATAGAGAGGCTCCACCACGTCATGATTGATCAGCTCAAAGTTTTCATGACCAATCCAATGCTCTACATTTCTTTTTCTCCCTGTGAAGAAGTTGTCGACCACAGTCACTTCATGACCATCCATCATCAGCTTATCAGTCAAGTGAGAACCCACAAAACCAGCTCCTCCAGTAATCTAGTGAAGGAATGAACCTCCATTACAACATCAATAAAATATAGTCTTCAGTAACAGGTTATGCTTTGTTCTCCCAAGAATAACGAAATTGTTTTGTATTTGTATTAAATGCTTTTTGTAATGCACAAAATAATATGAGGTACAGTAAGTGGTGGGCAAGTGAGGGTGTGTTAATTAAAAAAACAACATATTTATGTGTTGAGGCACAAACAGATGAGAGGTTAATTTAATTGAAGCAGCACAAAAATGGCTTTTTTTGTTGAGAAATTAACATTTCGTGTCTGCTTAAGTGCTGTTAATGGTTTAGAATAGATTTTAACCTGTATTTAACCCAGGTAAAAGTCGCATGATCACTTAATCCATATTGTACAGGAGATCACCAAGTCCCAGTACTAGCAGTATTCATTATCTGAACCAATCCATAATTGATTTTGGCATGCAAAACCTATCTTAAGGTGTGTAGCACATTTTAAGTTTAGCTTTTATTTACTAACTATTCAGTTACTGGAGTTTGAGTCTGTTAGGACTTGCATATAGAACATGAGAATGCAATGTCATGTGCCATATGTAGTGACCCCCTTACAATAGATCTTACACCCAAATTCTTACCAAAATTCGCTTCCGATCCTTTTCTGACAAGAATTTCACAGGAGGGTATTTCTGAAAGAAACTGCAAGAGAGACAGTCTATAATTATGTACATCTAGAAAACCCAATAAGAAGAAAGTAAAGAGGAACGACATGAAAGATCTAACTGTTAATCCAGTTCTAATTTTTCTGTTTTGTTATAATGGAATATACTGTACATGCACATATATTATTGATTATTATATTCAGATATAAACAAAATAATGTAAACATACATACAAATATCTAACAAAAACTAAGTTATGTCAAAAGTCCTGTAATCATAAATTAATATCAATATTAGTATTCACTGTATTCATGATATTCTAATATGTCATCATTTGATTATTATCAAAAGACATGATGACTTTGTGCAAGTAATTGAAAAACGTTTATTTCTATTTCACTATGACACTTGAGTCGTAATTATTCTGATGCACAAAATTGGCTACAAAGAAAACTGAAATTAGAGGGTGGTTCAAATTTGGTCTTTTGCCACCGTTTTCAGTGAAATCTTGAGGTAACCTAGGCAACCTTGTGAGTGTGTTAAAAATTTAATAACCGATCTTCATTTTTTATAACCAATCAGACTCATTATTAGTTTGCATATGTTTATCATTTCAACACTGTCCACAATAATCACAATATGACTTTTTCACCAACATGACAGAAATGCTAGCCAAAACATACAATAAAAAAAACATAATATTTAAACTACCAAGGCATCATACATAATCTCCAAAGGCACCATGTGTGCATCATCAGCAACTGTGACAAAAAAATAAAACCTAGAACGTAATTCACAGATAAGCCTGTGCATGAAAAAATGCTTTTCTGGAAGATTGTGTGGATTTTAAGTATGGTCCTTTCAAAGGGTCCTGTAATCCTGTGACATACTGCATATTTAGAGAAAGTTGCACACAGTAGTGGTATTGGGTGCATGTGCAGGTCTAAAGAAGAGTCTTTGCATTGTATTTATCAGGAGAATTCGAGGCATCAAAGGTAACAGAAAAACCAGTTATTACAACAGGTTTTTCATTATTTATTAAGTTTTTAAATATCTGGTAACTGGAGAGGAATGTTTGTATTATTTATATGATGTAGTAACACCCCAAGTGTTTAGTTTTGCTTTGATTGAAAAGGAATTTATTAAGTTATTATTAGACAATGAGATTCAAAGGTCTGAGACCATATTAATCTGATATTTCTGTAAAAGCAGAAGGTATATTTAAGATTGTGCACCACATCAAAAGTAAGCTAATTTCTGGTACTGACTGTGTCAACTCTTCTGTATGAAATGTCAGATGTCTTTGAGTTTTATCTCTTCTGATGCACAGATGACATTGAGTTGGTGATCTTAGCATATTAGTTGGTTCTTAAATGAATAACCCATTTATCTTTCACTGAGCATTGACATAGTACTGCAAACTAAAAAAATTGTTAATATTGATAAAAAAAACAATCATTGTCAGTGTACGCAGTCAAGATGGCAACACTTTCCTCTTACCATTATATAGAGTATGCATATATGTGCTTACACGTTTGTGAATAAAAAGGCATACACACCTATGTTCCAGATCATTAATCTTTTCTCTGAGAGGAGCCACAGCCTAAATGGAGAGGAGAATGGAGAGAGGTTAATTGGTCCTTGAGTGTTTTGAAGGTTGTCATCACCAGACCTGGATTATTAATGTAAATGCATGGTTAAGTTAATGTAATTTAATGTGAAGTGGTGTAAGTAACTTATATATTATCATTTATCATTTATTTACCTATTTACAGAATATTCCAGCCCCTGTACCTCTCACTAGACACACTGTTTAGTATGTTAGCCTTGACACATCAATGGCATGGTGATCATAAAAGCTATGCTTCACTTTATGCTCTTGCAAAATATCCATTTGTTATAAGCTACTACATAAACTACTATAAAAAACACTCAATAGTAACTCAACTGTAACATTAAGAGATAATAGGCATGATATGCACAAGTAGTTGTTTGTCACTTTCATTATCTTGTTTTTGAATTGCTCTTTAAGTGTTTATGTACTTGCTAAAGCTTTACTTATCTATGTTTACTGTGACTTGTATCAATGTTTATTGTGGCCTATGTACTTGTGTGATGGCCCAGTATGTTGTGTCGGGGACAGTTGGCTCCACGTGTTGTTTTCTACTGGTGCTTATTACAGTTTCATGGACATATCTTGTTTTATCTGGGATATATAATATACGTGTTTTTTCCCTATGTTGCTTTTTCACTCTGCAAACTGTACGACTGTGAGCCTTTCTTTGCAATCAAATAAAATACATACAAAATTATTATTTCATCTCTCACCACGGTCAAACATATGTTTACAGTTTTTCCATAACAAAATGAAATTATTGTTTAAAAACTGCATTTTGTATTTACTTGGTTTATTCTTATTTTTGCGTAACATTTAATTAGTTATTATTATTGAACAATCTGAATCCTTAAAGTGTAAGAAAATTATATGCAAAAAAATCTGGTATTCTTAGTAATTTCTGCCTTTCGGTGTATAGACAAATTAGCAGGTCCATTTTCAAACTGTATCTCTTGTTGCTATCATGATTTAAACTCATCCTAATGTTCTGCTGCTTTGAAGATGTCAAAAGGATTTCTGCCTGTAAGATTGCTAGAAATGTGATGGATTTCACAGACTCCCCAAAGTCTTTCAACCCTAAGGTCAACATGACGTAATTAATTCAGTGAGCACCTGCAACACCTGATAAGCAAACACTTCTATTAAATATCTAGGTAACTAGAATTTGTTAACTTACTGTGCAGTTATCTACATAATTTCTATATAACAAAGTAATGCAACTAAAGTTTGGTACGCGCTCACTCTGCTGCTCTATTTAACTCTGTAAATAATAACATGTTGATGAAAAAATTAAATATTAACTGATAACATACACCAGAGATGCTTAGAAATGTAAACAACAACCCACTAACATGGTGAAAACAGTTGTTTAAGTCAAACTCACTTCATCAATTTTCTGCTCAATCTTCATTTCTCCATGTTCTTGAATTGATCTATGATGACAGAAATAAAAAGACAAGGAGAGACAAGATGACTTGATGACAGCCACAATCACAAGCCTAGAGAAATTTTTAACAGGAAAATATATAAATAAAATAATTCTATCAAATTAAATGTACTTTATGATAAAATTTTCTAAAGTCCAGGAAGAACGTGGCTGAGTGTCATCTGGATGCTAATTTGATCCTTCCATAGTTCGAAGTAGGGGTGGGCGAAATATCTAATATACTCGATGTATCTCAACTTGTTCCACGTCCAATGTAGTAAATGACTATATCGTGACTATCAAATATAAATTCTAACGTTAAATAGACAGCATGTACTTCGCTTCGAGTTTCGCTTCTCTGCCCTTTCACAACAGAAAGCTCACTCCCCCGCCCATCTAGAAATCTTTCCTAGTAAGTGCTCGTTTTGTCCTGGAGTAACAGCGGAGGGAAGCTAACTTGCGGTTAGTAATGTGAAAGCCCAAGTGAAGCCTCGAGAACTTGTTAATGATTGCATGTCACAACTACAAAGTTGCAATTTCCCAATTTTTTCTTTAAATAAGATTTTGCCATTTAAAAATAGTTTGTTATGTTAAACTTTGGTTTAAAATAAAGAGTTTGGTATGTTAACCTGTATATAAACTAACTTTGCTTATATTTATTAGATTGTTATTTTATGAAATAAAGGGCTGAATTTAGCATTTAAACACTGTTTTGGGGGAAATTTCAAAGTATCTGTATTTAGGGTATCCTGATATAGCTTAAAAATATTGCTATATTATTTGTAGGCCTTATTGCCCAGCCTTAGTCCAAAGCGGTCCGAAATGTTTTTTGTAAAAGGATAGTAGTAAAAAAGCTACTTTGTGTTTCTAGTTGTTCTAAGGTAAAAATTGAGAAATAAATCATAGCTTTGCTATAAAACAAGCAGTGGCCTAAGACTTTTGCACAGTACTGCATATGTTGAAAACTGTAATTTTCTTTGTACTGTTTACAGATAAAATAACTATAATTTACTAAACTAGTCAAGGGTATGGATCACAATAATGCTAAATATGCTCACTGGTTTGCAACACTGATATAAAAAAACCCTGATATTTAAAGGATAGCTACTGTGATATGATGTGGTCTGTGGTCTCAACAATTGACAAATTTATATTGTTTCACATCATTACTCTACATATAATTAGCACAATCATTGCATAAATTGACACAACTTTTAAATTTAAAAGCAAACAGAAAAGACACAAGCTGTGATTTATTTATGGCATGTTTACACATTTAACGTCAGACAATTTCGAAGCCTAATTAAAGTCAGTGCAGCAGGTTCAAATAATTTTACAACTCACTGCTTTTTTCAGCATCTAAACCAAACTATAGTTATCTCATTTCAACCATTTTCACTTGGAGAAAAGCTGTGTTTTGCTGTTATACAGTGGTTCCACTTTTTGATCACTTGTGTTGTTGTTATTGTGTACATTTAATTTAATCTACTAATAGCATTCCCAAGTTAAAGCATAGAAATTGCAGTGCTATTGGATATTGTGGATATTGAGGCGACCAGAGGCAGAGAAGTATGAATTCAGCTAAACAGTATATTTAAAAAAACCTGCTCCAACTCCACCTTAGACTGGGGGCAACAGTTCATATTTGAGCATTACAATGACCTGAATAGCTTCAGGTGAAGCCAGTAATTCTCCTTGAATGGCCAAGCCAAAGCCCAAACTTTAAGGATAACTTCTGTCATTATCTAAATTAGTCATATTTTCAACAATCCCCACACAGACACTAAAACCAGTAACAATTGTCTCTAATCATTGTTGATTTTGATGTATTGTTGTTTAAAATAATTTTTTTTTTATTATAATTATAAAATTAAAAATTAATTTAGAAAATACTGAAATAATGTAATCTATTTAACATTAAATCAAATGCAAAAAAATTTAATGATCTGAATACTTTCTGAAGCCAGAAAGGTATTTCATACCAGTAAAATCCTGTTCTTGAGTTAAACTTGACAAGAGTATAAAAACATGTTTTTTGGCCACAGGTCAAGTGTTCTTGTTGAGCTTGATTAACTAAACAGGTAGATCTACACCACATCAAGCAGAATAGCTTGTGCTGATTAAAATCACAAACATAATGTTCAGGAAATAGTGTCATTAGAGTACCCACTCTGTGACTTTATTATGATGGGTATTCCTGCTGCTGGAGCCTGAGGACTCCAGTGAATACTGATTATGGAGTTTAATGCACTGATGCTGAACCAGTCAAGAGGGGATGAATATAAATTTCAAAATATTTTCATCCTTATATAGTGGACACTTTCAACTTGCACATGTAGATAATCCTTTCCAAAGCCTACAGGCATTTAGAAAGTGTGGTCTGAGTTATTTTAGTCACAGTGGCCATGTGCAGGTTATATTAAAAAAAAGTTAAATTACTGTATAACATATTTTATTTAAAGCACTTTGATATTAAAAGAAATACAGTAAACTGCAGTACCTCATGTTTGTATATGTTCCCCAGACAGCTGGAAGAGAAAGAAGAAAAAAAAAGTTGACATGCAGCATCATGAATGCAAGGTAAATACAGAGAGCAGGGTTATATCCAGTAAGACTGGTCCAACAAGGCCAACAAGCAAAACTTAGCCACTTAAGATTTCCATTTTGAACTATTAAACATTTGCCATATAAAATGGATTAATAACATATGATATTCCAACTACATAATATTCTGTCTGTCACATCTAGAGACACAATATTTCCTCTAACCTTCCAATTAGCCTAATTTAATTTTAGTTACTATTAGATCGATAAAGATGTGAATTTATGATTTACTCATCACACATTACTAAATTAAATTATTACTGCTGTAAAATAAAAGATGCTGAACAACGTACAGTTTATCTACATAAAACAGATGACAAATTAACTGTCAATCCCAAGTCTGTGAAGATTCTCAGTCATCCATGTGAAGTTGTCTGGAAGTTGAGTCATGGCAATTGGACTTTTTTTGTTTTGCTCCTAATCCAAAGAGCTTCATTGGTCTGAGGGAAGTTGACTAGTGACCACAAATTTATCCTCCTGGTTGGTTTCACCTCACACCTGCCTTGAATAGGCTTGTTAAGTGAAACATTTCAACCTTACAAGAAAAAAGTCCAGTTGCCATGACTCAACTTCTAGACTATTAATCTCAAGTTTAATTTCATCAAAAAACATCTAGTTAGGTAGCTTGAAATTGTGTGACTCACCAATAGCACTTGAAGTCTGAATATTGTGTTTTTATGTCATGCTGTCATGCCAAACAACAAGCAACCCATTATTCCACCAAACAATGTTGATTCAATTAAAAGTAGTAACTTTAGTATAAACCTCTAACTGTATTTTTGTGTTATGTAACATTTATCTTATGATTAAAAATATTTACAGGGAAGCACACATTTGTCAAAAAAACACTTTGAGGACAGGCAGCTCTTCCATTTTGCAACTAGAGAATATTTCAATATAATTAATATTGCTGCTGAAATAATGCAAAGCTAGTGGACACCACAGATATTCACATTAAAGTACTTTTTACCAGGTTTCTCAAAATAGTCAGTAATTAGTCATTAATTGCCGCTGCTCTATTTTATTAATGTTTAAAGCAGTAGATAATGTCATAATAAATGTTTAAATCCAAGGTTGAGCTTAGTCTTAGGGGAGCACTCACTTTTGTGAGACAATCTGAAATCTTTAACATTTCTAACATTTTTCTCCACTTTCTGATAACGCAGATGTGGTTGTGATTGTCCTAGATTTTAATTTAGGTGTTGACTACAACCCAGATGAAACAGCGTTTTGGTTCAACCTTACAAAGTATTGCTAGATTAAATAATCACCCATCATAAGAATCAAATACATTTATAAATGAGTTTGGCTTAAATACCACCACCGAAGCCATACTGATACCATATTCAGTCACTAACACATTTCCTCAATTTAAATCACCATGGTAAAATCTGTAAAAAACTTTTAGTAACATCACCTGACAAGTATAAAATACTGTCCAAAAAGTTTTAAAGTCTCCCATCAAAATATTTTTGCCAAACACATTCTTTAATATTTTACAGTAAGTAAGTACACAAGAAAAATGCAAAATTGATGTTACTGGATCGATATAACTGACCAACACAGACTTTTTCTTATTAGATTATTAAACTGAACATTTTCCTAAAGAGTGTGACAACAATTAATACAAAAATTGGAAATCTTAATTAACATTTTTTTGACGCAACTATTTAATTTATTGACTAAATATATATATTTAACTTCCTAATTTTTAAAAACTAAATTCTTAACGACTTTCCCTTGAAAATGTAATGGCTGATCTCAAAGGGATTATAGACCCAAAAAACACGCCTCAGGAACCACCCTGAAATAATCCTTAATATAGTTTTACTAAATTGTGTGGTTGACTTCTTCAACAGGATTATTTAGGGTTTTGAAAGTAATAATCAACCAGAAGTTTTTCAGGGAACATAAAGGCGGCTTGACCACCATCCAGTACTCATTGGGTGGGTTAAAAAAACTAACTGTCACCCAAGTAAAAGTAAAAAGACTTTCACATGTGAATGAATGCACTTACAGGCAATGTAGGCGATCAAAGCGAGGGCGAAAAGCATCTTCATCATTCTTCTGTTTAATCCTGATACCATCCAGATAACCCGCTTCATCATCCGCTCAATGCAACAGAACCAGGAAACCAAGGAGCCACACGTTCAAGTCCAGCTATAGCATTCTGACTCACAACTGTTCATGTCCACGGTGGAGTCCGGGTCTTGAGGATGTCTTGGTTTAGTAGACAGGGTAATAATGGCCTTGTAATTTGTCAATAATCTAAAAAAAAAAAACTGGCTGAGTTACACAGCTCAGACGAGCTAGCTGCTCCTGCTACGTCAACACTAAGCAGGAGCAGTTTACGTGGCTAGCAGCGAACACACAGCACAGGTAGCAACACTATCAGGTGATAAGCTACACTGGAGTGTCAACATTTACAACTAGTTACACGCAAACTTGCTGGTCTTCGCCATTTATCCCCCGGTTAAACATTCAGTTGTATTAGCCGCAACACACGATGGTTTCTTGTTTCTTAAGACTGAAATCTTACATAAACATTTATAAGTCGCAGTAGCGTTTTAGCAACAAGTATCACAGAGAACCTAACGGTTAGCCGTTAGCACCACATTAGCAGTTAGCTAGCTAGCAAGCTACTAAAGCGACAGCGTATTTTTCTCCCGTTCATAGCTGCCGCTGGATAAAGCAAACGACGATAACCCTGCATCACAGTTATATTCAGAAAAGTACCCGAAAGATGAAATAGTTGTTCATCTTAACGCATCACAAAAGCACACATGTCAGAGTTTGCTCCTCTCAGTTGGGCCGAGAAGTAACTAATGAGCGATTATTCATTGCTCGATTTAGCAGCCTGGCTTTTCCTGCAATCCTCTAACAATACCTATGTTGTTTTGTTGGCATCACCGAGACATTTGCCATTTTTTATAAATAAAAAACACTAATCTATCACAACCAGTCTGTCAGGGCGCAGCTTTGAACTTTCTCAGTAATGTAGTTTCAGCACTGACACAGTGGCTCATTCATCCCATCACATGAAACTTTCCACAGTGCAGTGAACTACCTTCTTACATAGCTCGATGATTTTCCCTTTTCAGCCACTGTAACATGTTTGGCGCTGTAAATGCAAGCGACTAGAGACACCTAGATTATAGTACATAGTAATGAAGGTGCCTCCCTGTTAGAGAGTTGGACCTCACCTCAGTGACATATTCAGTATATACATATTTAAACTATAACTAACACAGGTAATTCAAAACAACCCTCACTGACATCTTACAGATGACATCTGCTGTTAGTCAGATGTAAAATATTACCTTCTGTGCATAATAATTGTAAATGCAGACAAGAAGAAAAGTAGCACATGAGTATAAAATTTAAAAATATGCAAGTTTATCAATGTATTTACGTATACTACAGCACATGTAGTTGATAAGACGTGTATTTATAATCTGAGAAAAAAAAACAGCTGATGATCAGAAGCCATTTTAAGTCAAGTGAAAATAAAAATGAAATTTAATAAACAGTTGCATTGGCCAGCAGGTTTAACATAGTTATTGATTAAAATCCTTGTCCTGCTATTGTTTTCAGATATGTAATAGACAATTATTGTCTGCACATATTGTTCTTATGTGTAGAAAACCACACAGACATACTGTATGTAAAATACATCATATACTCACCACTCTGACTGAGAAACATAACAAGTTTACTGCTATGCTGTGTTAAGAGTTGAATTTAAATGTTTAATTTGGGATTTCTGAGATTTTAGAGTTGATTTGTAAACAGCACCTAATGTACCAGTTCCACCACAAATGGAAATCCTGAAAAGTATCAAAATGTAAAATTTAAGCTATATTTTCTGGCATGCCTGCTTCTTCTTCATCTGATATTAGTGAGTGACTGACTGAAAACAGACAACATATTGTGTAAACAGTCCCAGCTCCCAGCTGCATCAGATGGTGATCTGGCCAAAACAAATAAATGTATATCCCTAAGATTTACTATATTCGACTGATGTTTGATGTTCAAATATTGCTAGTGGTTGCTATCTACAGAGCACACCTGCTGGAAATAAAATGATAAAGAGTCCATTTCATCACTCCCTTCCCTTTGGAATTTAACCAGCAGCACCATGGTGTGTTGTACATTTAGTGTAGTGACTGCACTACAAGTGCAACTTCCATGACACACAATCATTACAAAAGAAACAGCTATAAAAACAGGGAAGACAATTATGCTGTTGCAGGTAAATCCTAATGACTTTGCTGATCCTTTAAGTTTACATCTAGCGCCACCAGCAGGCCAAGGTTTTCATGCTCATACTCATGTTTCAGTTGGCATAAATTGTAAGAACTGAGCCCCTAACATTTCAACCTTCACAGTCAGATCAAACATTTGTCAGATTTAGTTTATGACCAAATATTTGCAAAACTAATATTATTCAGCCTCAGCTGTTTTTGCAGATGTTAGCATTATTGGTGTGCATTAGAGATATTATTCCTTAAACAACAACAGAATGTTTGCATTGTCACAGTACCATTTTTGTTTCAGTCCAAATTTCCAGTGACAGTGGTCTTGTCGTCACTTATAAACACTTATCTAGCCTCCAGTTAATCCAGAATGCTGCAGCCAGAGTTCTGACTGGAATTAACAAGAGAGATCATATTTCTCCTACATT
>JAUYWH010000013.1:8060248-8120129 GCA_034779795.1 Ctenopoma multispine
ACTGTAAAGTGCCCTGAGATGACTTATGTTGTAAATTGGCGCTATTTAAATAAAGTTGAATTGAATTGAATTGAATTGAATTATCTCTGATATTGCAGCAGACAAATGTAATCATCAACCATTTTGATGGTTTAATTATTTTATTTTTGTCTGTTGATGCAACAAATGTTTTCATGTTTAACATTATTTACCTTAAATATAGTCTGCAACAACTACAGGAAGTGAAGTAGTTCAACTTAGTGACGTCAGAATCACATTTTGTAATCCTGCCTGCCTTATGGCGGTAAGTACACAGTATATTAACAAAATGCAGGCAGTTATATAGGCATGTGTAGAGGAAAATGTTATAATAATGTGGACTGACAACAGTCACATTGCAACCAACTCAGTTGATTTCCTGCTTTTTGGGGGCAGAAGGTACTGATATGAGCACTCAGCTAAGAATAATTCATTTTTTTAGGTCTTGAGTGGCACAACTCGTTGATCTGCTTTGAGTCAGTGAGGCAACAATGACTGTGATCAAACACAGCTTTTCAGCTGACTGTTTTATTTCAAGACACAAAATGCAATCTACTGTAATATAAAGGGCAACTGAACAAAAATATAACTACGCATTAGATGATAATAAATCACAGTAAAACTGTTGATTATTTTTAACATTTAACAAAATATGTCTTTTTTCCACAACAGACGATCTTAGCAGGGTCTGGAGCTGACTGAAATAAGAAGTGCCACATCTCAACACAGAACAAATATGAGACACATAATTAGTGGCTCAGATATAACATCTAAAAAAAAAACCTGGGGAGCTGACAGAGCAACAGAATATCAGAACTGCAGAGGACAATGAAAAGAGGAAATATAATCTCATGAAATGGACACTGCCCAATACCAAACACATTCTAAACCAGGATTATGAACATGTTAAATTTTAAACATGACCACGTTAGCATTCTGCTCATTCATGACTTAAAAGCTCACTTTTCAACCAAATCACCATGAAATCATCTGCTCCAAACAGGGTGAGCCGAAAGTGAATTTGGTTTAGCTATTTGATGTTTGTTCTTGGGGGGTCTTTTGCAAGGTTTCTGTATGCTCTGCAGATTCTGCATCAATCATTTTACCATTTTTGAAAGTGAATAAACCTTCTTTTATATGCTGAATTTAGAGTGTTCGAGGACAAAATGGTTGTGGATTAATCATCATTCAACACTTTGTAAGACATTGTAAGACTCTAAGAACAACTAGCTAACAGAAAAATATAACACTTTAACAATGGTGTGATGTGAGAACATGCACTTATGTATCTGCAGAACAGTTATTAACAATTAGGTGACTAAAGACATTCAGAGGTAATTACCAGATTTCTATTTAGTTTTCTATTGTGTTACAAATAATCATTAATTTTACATAATCGTAATATCAAAAATCTATATATTTTATCATTACACAGTTCAAAGGCTCAAATATCTATATCTATAAATTGTGACTCTCAACAACATAAAACTGTTAAGCATCAACGCTTGGACAGTTTTGAACATTAAAGAAAAAGCTCTTGCCATTATGTTCATTTATCTAATGCCCAAGGCAGTGAGTGGATCACTGAGCGCAACAGACTTGCCATTTCTTGCCAGCAGCAGTGGGTTCTGACATTGTGCGTCATGAAGTTTGTATATGGCTATTTACACATTCTTTAGGCTGGCAGTAGAGTTAATGCAAAAAGCCTTAAAATGGTGATATGTTCATAATAATTAATAAGTAAGACACAGGCCACCCTTCAGGGAGATATTCATTTACCATAACCAGCTTTTAATGTACAGGTGGTCAATTGTGCTGCTGTCTACAGTCTAGATAACTAGTTCATAACTGTCAGTAGCATCACAGCAGACAGCAGAAAACTGGACAAGCTCATAAAAAAGAGCAAGCTCTGTTCCTGACTGCTCTTTGGCTCCAACAGAGGAGGTGGGAGATAGGAATATGATGACCAAACTGCTGGCCTTTATAATCAACACCTCCCACCCCCATCAGAACACCCAGAGTGCCCTGAGCATCAGTTTCAATGACAAGCTGCTCAGGAGGTCCTTTGTCCCTGCTGCCATCATGCTGCACAACCTCTGCTCCTGCTTAACCCAATCAACTGTAGAGTGATTTGTCTGTATGCATAGCTTTATATTTCACATAATAATTATCATTACTCTACTCCAGTGTTGTTTTCATTTTATTACTTCGTGTCTGTTCTGATCTTCTGCACAAACATCGGAACTTAATAAAAACCTCGAGGCAGGTCAGTATCGTAAAAGCAGCATCAGATTGATCAAATAATTAATAATAATAATAATAATAATACTGCTGTCAAAAAATGTTTAGAAGAAAAATAATAATAAAGGAATTCAAATAAATGTAGAGTTAAAGGACACAGACACACAAACACCAGCACGTCCCCCACAGCTCCATTCATCCCAGTGCCTCGTGACGTAAAAGTCGTCTTTAAAAGATGGGGAGCGGAGCAGGGAGCACTTTATATCTTGCAGTCTTCACTATGAACACGAAGTACAGGCTTCCGCAAACACAAAAGAACAGCTGGTGTTTAAAAAGTCAAATCTCGTCTAAGCCGGATGAATAATGTCAGTTTTCGTTTTGTCCATCCACTGAGGCATCAGGAGAAGCTGGTGACGTTCGCTGAGATGTAGTGCTTACGGAGAATGAGACGCACGATGCGTAAAGGTAACAGAACTTTGGTTACATTGTGTTTTTGGCCTTTGTCTCGTTGTTACTTTTATTAACTTCATACTCTCAGCATCAGTGGAGGAATGAATATTTTGAACACAACATGAAGCGTACATCACATGGCCCAATGGAAAAACATCCCGGAGAATGAAGGTGCCACTCATAAACTTTCCAGGTGAGAAAACTGAAACTGCAACCAACCGGCTCCAACGTGAAGAGAATCCTGGACTGCAGGATGTTTTCTGGAAAGGATGGTCTGAATCACAGCTTCAACCTGAGCGATGACCGGGAGATGACGGACTCACAAGCGGACAGAAAACTCTCCACGACCGGCTTTGCGGTGCTGTCCGTGGCGCTGGGCTCCATCATGACTTTTGGCTTCTTAAACAACTTCATTGTCCTTCTGCTCTTTTGCAAATTCAAGAAGCTGCGGACGCCGGTGAACATGCTGCTGTTGAACATAAGTGTCAGCGACATGCTGGTGTGTGTTTTCGGCACCACACTCAGCTTCGCGTCTAGCATTCGTGGAAGGTGGCTGCTGGGACCCAGCGGCTGCAGCTGGTACGGCTTCGTCAACTCCTGCTTTGGTAAGTTCCTCGTATTTTTTGTCGCTTGGCAGATGACGACTTTCTCATGACACAAAATACTTTCTCACAACCCTAAGCCCCATGTCATACTTTGGGGTGGGGGTTAGACATCATCAGTGAAAGAACAAGGTACAATAAAAAGAACAGACACTATCTGAGTTATAAAGTAAATATGGATATTAAATAAATATATATTGCTAATGAAATACTGGTATATAGGTGACATTAAAATATATGCAATACATATATATATTTATAACCTGATATATATATTAGTAGACAGGGTAGACAGCCAGTGTATCAGGATATTATCCTGATACTTATACAGATTACTGTATGACTGTGAACATAAACTTGCCTATTTAGCCTATATGTCAGAGAGAAAAAATGATTCAGTCTACAGTAGACTAGATGCTATAACAACAGCACTACAGAATTTTCGAGTGACACAACAAACACATTCTAGATACAATCAGAGCTCAAGTGCTGCTGCTTTAAGTGACACTGCCATACAACCCCGAAATATAAAAGCTGTTGTTGTCATCATAGCACCGAACCTGTTATATTTTATTTGTGCAGTAGCCTGCACCAGTAAGTATGGGGACTGTGGACTGAATGCATTGATGTTGTTAACATGGTAGTCCAACCGTGCATCATCTGTTTAATAAGTTTACTGAGGTGATTCACACAGCTTAAAAGTGTAAATGCTTATCTGGAAATATGTTAAAGATTATCATTGCTGTTACATTTAAATAAGTGCTGAGCTAACAACTGTAACCAAGACAGATGTGGAGCAGGACATTTTGCTCCTGAAGATGATGGTGGTCAAAGCATGCTTTTCTTCAGGAGACTAATTTGAGATCCTCATTTCAGCCTCATTTTAGTTTCTATTGTGTATTGATATGTCTCCTCTAAAATTAATTATAGGTGAAATAGGTGAGGCAGAGTCATCCTTCCTTTCCTTATTATTTTCTTATCTCAAGGATGACTCCTGTCTCACCTGTCTTTATCTCAGTAGCTACTAAACACTGTATTTGTAATAACATTGGTTGATATATTTCCCCAGCTGATTAGTTTTTAGGTTTATATGTAGCTGCATTAAACGTTTACCTAATCAACACAGCATGTCCAGTTGCCATGTCAACGTCCACACAACATCACATAAAAAAGATTTTCACTGACATCAAATAAACAAATTTAATTAGCAGAGCATTGCCTGATGACAGTGTATTGTATGTCTGAAAGTTACTCTTAAACACCAGGGTGCTCACTTTTTCATTGCTTGTGGTAAATGCTAACAAATACTATGAGTGTTGGCGCAGACATGAGATGAACATGCATATGTTAGGGTGGGGCGCAGTACTGTCACGTACTGTTAAGCAGTTCAAACATATATGCTCTATCTGGTTTCATACAATTAATATCAGTAAGTCTGAGGTCAGAACATCAAATAGAGTAAATTGGTAGTGACACTTATAAAGCTACATCCTCTGTCAGAGAAATTGTCAGCTCATCTATCACATTTGGCTTTTTCGTCAGAAGTTGATGTGGTGTGTTGATCAGAGATGGCTACAGACATCTGACTACAGACCCCTCAGTCACCTCCCTGCAAAAAAAAAAAAAACACAAATCATATCATTTGCAGCCACTGAAAGTAAGGTAACAATGAGACATGGCAGTAAAATGAATCAGCCAGTGGACACTTTGCAATGTATCAGAACATGTAAGGAAATAGTAAATGACGATAATGTGAAAGTGGGATTTTGCACCACAGGCCTGCGACACATCAATAATGTTATTGTACAATGTTGCTATAAATTTAAGACCCCGTAGTCACTATTGTAATGAGACTACAGCTGTTCCTTTCTTCAGGCGAGTAATGATAGTCCACAGAGAGAAATATGGGGGTGGAATAAAAATACTCAGATTTTTCTCTTCTGTGGGTTTGTCTAATCAGTAAATGCTCTCTTTCTTTAAATCAAACTGTATTTTACAACTTGCACCAAGACAACAAACCTGTTTACTGTAAGACTGCTGTGTAGAAGTGTATCAACCCCCAGATCCCCCGCCATCATTTATGAAACTAAACAGTTAAAAAGAAGCCATGAATGCACAAATCTGGCCCAGTAGTTAATGTTTCCTTGAGTTGAGGTTAAGGTTAAGTCCACATTTGTTGGGAACTTTTTTCAGCTGCAATTCAATAGACATTTTTGCATTAGAAGTAGCATTGTGTGGGGAGGATGACTCTAAATTAACTATAGTGCCTGTTTTCACAATAGTAAACAAACATGTCAGTGATATGTGGCTCACTAATGTATTCTTAATAGTTTCTGAATGTTGAATGAGTGTTTATGGAACAGAGAAGTGATATATATATATATATATCTATAGCAGGTAATACTGAGAAAAAGAATATCACCATATCTATCCTTTAAATTACTGATTGGATGGAAGGTCCAGATTCCACTTTCACAGACTCAAGTACTGCACAGTATTTGTCTAATGATGCCACAATGGTGAATTCTTTAAATGCTGATTGGGCTGAACAAGACTTTTTTAGCTTGAAACACAGAAATTCTTTAAACCCCATTAAACTAAGTAACATTTTCATTTTAACTTAAGAGCATTAGTGTCATCGAGGCAGTGGGATTTTATTTATTATGACTTGGATGTTAAAATTAATGGTATTTCCCACGCTAATTAAGTAACTCTACCATTTCATGAATGTGGAATGAGGGTGAACATCTCTGTGAGGCTGTTGTAATTAAGGAATCTCGTAATCCCGAAAAATGTAAACATGCTCGCTTGCTAACTTTAGCATTTAGCTCAAGGCACTGCTGAGTACATCCTCACAAAATGCCAGCATGCCCTAACCCTAACCCGCAGTTCACGTATCCGGAGGTCAAGATTAAGATCTGCTGTAAAATATAATAAATTGTCTTCCTTATTGTGTACTGTCTTAGTTCTTCTCTCTGTATTTACACTTGAACCAGATGGCTTACAGCTTCCCACGTCTCCACCTTTCTGTCTTTCTCACTCAGGTATTGTGTCACTCATATCTCTAGTGATCCTCTCCTACGACCGCTACAGCACACTGACGGTATGCAACAAGCAAGGGCCAAATTATCGAAAGCCCATTCTTGCCGTTGGGTTTACTTGGATTTATTCCTTGTTCTGGACAGTGCCCCCCCTGCTCGGCTGGAGCAGCTATAGTACAGAGGGGGCAGGAACAAGTTGCTCTGTGTCTTGGACGGCTCAGACAGCCCAGTCACATGCCTACATCATCTGTCTGTTCACTTTCTGCCTGGGTCTACCTGTCCTGGTGATGATCTACTGCTATGGCAGGCTGCTCTGGGCAGTGAAACAGGTAGGTACACAGCAGAAATGTATGTGTGTTGATGTGATTTTCAGGTAGTTAGTTTGAATTAATGTTGTTTGTTACAACTGAATACAACGGTGTCCGATTTTTAAGGCAGAACTGATTTCAGGACATCTGTAGAAACCTTTCAAATCAAAAGCAACATTGACAAATCACAGTAATCACTGAGTTACACTGTCTGGTTGAGTTGTAGAGTAGCGGACATAAAGGACTTTGCTTGTTGTCATGGAAGCAGAATTTCAGAACATAACCATCAGTCTTCACCCAGGCTTCACCCTTTAACAAAGCTCTATGTGTTTAAAAGGTGAATCCTGACACCTGTAGCCCTCTGCTGTGATGATGACTCTGCACACCAAAGGCAGAACCAACGGCTCATATGAACAGTATAGTAGGCTATATGATGGCCTTACAGTCTTTGTAGACCCTCAGGTAAAAGCTCCACCATAGTCCAAGTTCTCACATGCTCCAGCGTGGGTACTGTTAGTGCATGTGGCACCTTACGTCTGGCCCTAACTGTGTTAAGAACTGGAAAAGGAATGAACTGAAAAATGTATTTGAGCAATGTTTTGGTCCTTTGGGAACCAGGAAAAAATACAGAAAAAAGGCACTGTCTTCTTGTCCCCTGCTGGGTCTACAGAAATAGCTCATCTCTGCACACGATTCTGTATCTAGCTGGAGTGAACACCATTCCCCATGGGAAAGCATGTGTGTCTCTCTCACACCTCAGTGAAAGACGGTGATACAGTATATCCCCCAAACTGAAGCAAGTCATTTAAATTAATAATACATTTCAAAACTCATTCTCTGCACATGCAACTAACTGCATGTAAAGCTAGGAAACATTTTGTCTTCATTTGGACCACTTTGACACATTGGGTGTCCACATCTATCTCAAACATCTCACAAAGAGAGATAAGAGAAGCAAGCTCGCATATGTCCTGATGTGATAATGTGACATCAGTGAAAATTCTTGTCATGGCTGGCTGAATACATCCCCAGTAAATGTCAGGTTTGGATTACAGCCCATAAAGCAAGGAGATGTCATCGCAAAGTTAGAAGTATAGTGTCTCCACTTAACCAATTAAACAATGCAGTGCATCTAGAAGACTTGGTGTGACTTGTGTGGAAAAAATAAAAAAAATAAAAGCAAAGAATTTTAAGGCATCCTTCACTTGAGATTATGAAAAATAATCCATTCATCCATTAGTTTTATTTGTGGATGCAGTATAAGGCAAGTGTTTTTTCCTTTAGCTGGTCTAAATAATCAATGTAGTTATTTTAACCAATTTATAATGCAAAATCACAGGAGGCATGGAAAGAGTAGTCCCAGGAACCTGCAGAAATAGCTTTTTCTGCACAGTGTGTGCTGTGCGCTGTGTGGAAACTCTGCAGAGGGGATTGTCGCTCTCATCAGACACAGATTAACGAGGCAAAAAAACATATGTTTAAAACTGATGCATTAACCATCTTTTAAATACATGAAATTCAAAATAGTAACATGCATTAGTTTATCACAACTCAGGGACAGCAGTACACTGAACACAACAAGTGTATTTTAACTGGTAAGTAGATCCAGCTTCAAAGATAGTAAATGATTAAAGAGCTGAGACGTCTTCATTAATCACTGTCATGCACATTTAAGTATCCATGACTGTGACCGGTGCATAAGATTTTGTTAGAGTTTTTGAGAGAAAGTCTACTCGCCTAAGTATGTTAAATCCTTTGCACTCCCGTGTTTTAGATTGTTTGTGATTTAGAGCAGAGGGGGCTAGCAGGGCAGAGGATTATCACAGCTTTAGAAAGATCAGCAGCGTAAACCACTTAGAGATCTTTTTGTTTCTTTAGAGTTTTTAATCAGTTTGGAAAGCACTTTGGATATCAGTTTTAGCAGTTCTAAGTGCTATACAAATAACAATACCATTGCACATTACACAAACATATTGTGTAGATGGATAATAAGACTCAGTGGTACCTGTAAGCAGCTTTCACAAAGTGCCTATCACCTACAAATACCACTGTGTGAGCCGCATTAACTGAATTGGTTTTAGTTCAGTTCTTTTACCTCAGGTCAGACATTAATCAAATTATTAATAATAATAATAATATTAAAATAATAGTCCACTGTTATTACATAGTACACAAACCACTTTTACATCAAATGCTTTTCAGGTTTTAAGATACGGTGTAAGTCAACTTGTTTACACAGAATGATAAAGCCTTATTTTTCTGTGCTTGTGTGTACACACAATTCTCATACTCACAATGTGGTACTGTAAAATCTTTTTTCACAGAAAGTTCCTGTGTTGTTTAGTAAATCTTAATGTACCTCCAAAATGTCAAAATGCAGTGTTGTCAAATCTATTATATCATATTCTATATTGCTACAGAAATATCATGAGTATTAAAGGGATTTATTTCCATCTGTCAGGCCTTGGCTGTTGGCTGCCCTCATCTCTGTTTTTTGTAATATGGGTTTTATTGTTTTATCATAGTAAACTTGTAAAACGTATTCTTTAGCTCAGTGGGTATAATCCACGGCTTCACGATTGTCTGTACAAAAGCTCCTTTTTTGTTGCCTTCAACTCTGCAAAATCAGATAAAGAATTGTACAGTGATGTTTAGATTATTCTTCGAAACGTGGTTAAATGTTTGGCTTCTGTATTCAGAAACATTTGTGTCAAGGCCTGTATAAATATTTACACTGTTCAATTTTGCTTAGAAAGGTTGCTCTTTGACTCCAAGAATCCGAGCAGATATAAAGATTCTTCTGGAAAAACTAAATCTTCATCAGCAAATTCATACAGTACAGTACATGAACATTGGATGATTGTTAAGTCAGTAATACCAAAAATGTAGAACATACAATAGATGTGTGATTGAATGAGCTGCATCATTCATTTTCATTGGAAATACTCACTCAGCCTCACACGCATGGTATCAAAATAAAAAAAAATCTGTAGACCATCATTAGTGCAATCAAAGTCAGTATATTTGTATGAATTTTAGGTTTTGGAATTTTAAATACATGAAAGCTTTATGTTTGTGAAAATTTCAGAGTCTAGAGAAGCCATTTTTATGTGTGACATCATCTTAATGTAAAATCTGTGGGTTGAGTGTGAGAGTGTGCAGGTGAGGCCAGAGATAAATGTGCAGTTGGCTGCATAATTGGAATGCATTGGAAATCTTCTGCATAACTATCTCATGCTATTTAAGTTATCTCACCCAAGAGCAGAGCTGAGCTCCTTCTGGCTCCCTTCTACTTAAATCCCCATTAAAACTTAAGATCATTTGCATTCAATGTGCAGAAGACTTATAGTTGTGATAAAGTATCTGAGTGTATCATGGAGCGAGCTAGGAAAACTCTTCTCTCGAACTCATCTTAAAATAGATTTGTTGGAAACTAATGTAAATTTGCTTTGATAATTTAATGAATTGCAAATGTGTTGCAGTACTGGCACAACTAAAGAACAAGATCAGTTTAAGCAGTTAAGGCATTATTACTTGTTTTTGCCTCGTCTTCTTCAGTGCCACTGTGTCAAGTCTAGTTTCTTCTTTACACATCACAAGTCACTTATTTTTGCAAGATTGAACAATGAAAAGCAAGGACTAAGGAATGTTTATTACTTTTGCCTTTCCTGACACACAGGTGATACATTACTAATTTCTGCATATATTGTCTTCTGAATGGCAATCAGTGCACCCTTGAATGAACAAACAAGGAAAGTTTTCAGTGATTTACCTTAAAATATTGCTTTAATAGATTCAAATGGATTAGTACACTAAACGAAACTAAAAGAATCCTAGAAAAACAGGCTCAGAAGAGAGTTTAATCATTTTGTTCCTCTCTCAATAACCCTTTCGCCTACTTTCATCCACAGGTGGGTAAGATTCGAAAGACAGCAGCTCGGAGAAGAGAGTACCACATTCTCTTCATGGTTCTGACCACAGTGGCCTGCTACCTGCTGTGCTGGATGCCTTATGGCGTCGTTGCCATGATGGCAACATTTGGTCCACCCAATATCATCACTCCTGTGGCTAGTGTGGTGCCTTCACTTCTGGCCAAAAGCAGCACTGTCGTCAACCCTCTCATCTATATTTTTATGAATAAACAGGTTAGTCAGCATCAGGTTTTGCACCAAGTAAAATTCAAACCATTATTTCGATGTACAACGGGTTTATTTACAAGGTAAAAAAAGTCAAATTACAACAACAGTTGAAATCATACAAATGGTCTTTTTAAATATCAATCCAAGTGTTCTAAGGTGAAAATTTATTGACAAATCAAATTCAAGAAGAAAGACCCTAAGGCTGCTGGATGTGAAACAGGACTGTCATTCTTATAATGTCCAGTCAAAGATGTTTCTTTGTCGCTCCTTCTTTTGAAGAACACTGCAGTAAGCTGCAGGAGGGGAGTGTAGATATATACAATATTGATTAAAAACAAGACATGAAAAATATCCCTCAAGAGTGAAGAGTGGAAAGAAATATTAAAAAGGCGAAAACATAAATAAGTGTCCCCAAACATTTTTTCTCATCTAACCACTAGTCAAACATTAAATGTTAATGTCAAGTTTCAGTATAATGTCCTGTACTGGTGATACGATTAAACAGGTTTGAACAGGATTAAAAATTCAATCAAACTCCAACAAGAGAAGCAACTGCACTTCAAGTGCTGCCATTACTCTGAATCCTCATCCTACATTTAACCCATTCAGTTAAGACATGATTAAAAATGGAATATGGCACAGCATTAAGATGCGAGCATCAAGTTGCCAGATGGCATTCCATTTTATTAAGTGCTCCCAGCAAACGACTATTAGCTCCGCGGCTGCAGGATGTCATTTCTCTGTCCACAAGCATGCAGTAAAATATGCACGCCACGCCACTTATGGAAAAAAAAAAAAATCCTATTGTACAATTGCTTCTCACAACTTTAATGCAAATGGCGTCTACTTGTAGCACAGTACAGCACAGCACAGACAGTTTAAGACTCTTAGCCCTGATCCTGATTTGCATGCTCTGTGCATTTATCATAAATCATCAATGTTATTAGAAATATACACATACACGATGTTCAGAGTTTTTCACACTCAGTGTGTTACAATCACAAGCACTAAAACATTAGATAATTTGTCTAAACGGAAAAATGTAAAACCTACAGAAAAGCTGAAAACCTGTGGTTTAAACGATAAGCTAAAATTCCCTAAAGCTTTAAGAATAGTTTAGTCTATTTTTTAACAGCTGGTTACAGTCCTCCAACAGTTGCTGCCTCCTTGTTTCAATAACCATCTAATGACACAATAAATCAACCCACAACTGGGGCTGGGTATCAAACCTCAGAGCTTTATCCATTCTGAACTAAATATGCCCAAAGCACCGAGTACCAGAAACTACCATGCAGAGCAGGTTACATAACCACGATGACGATAACATTTCTACTGAGACAGATACTGTGATGCTGCAAATTAATGAGGAGAGCTGCTGTAATGGTAATATTTCATTTACAAAATTTTGCATCAATATGATGAAGCACATTTGTTGTTTAATTAGTCAATATGATGTGGTAATTTCATCCACACAGATTCCCAATTGAATTTACTGATAATTCACTGGATCACAATATACAGTATATCAAAGATGGAATAACATAATAGAATATTTAGTTTATATAGAGCAGCCTCGCTGTCCAGAACTGAAATCTAGACACAATTGGACACATGCTCCCTTCCTTTGAACAGTTATTTGACTTATAAAAGAGGGCAAAGAGGCCCCAATATAATATTTACATTAAAATACAGCTTCAATCTCAAATCTCAGCAGAACTGGCTGTGAACAGGCCTATTGACACACAGTGAAAATTGTTAAGCAAGCAAAACACAACCAATACAAGAGCACTTATAACTAGTTCCAATTTCCTAGTAATTTAGAAAGTTTGCTATCTTTGCTAACCTGGAGATGTTTAACAAGCGGCTAAACATCTGTGGACATGGGTTGACTTATGATCAAAAACTAAAACTTCACTAACAAACACACATCACGCAAGCACATTAATGCAAAACATAGCAGGCCAGCTAATAAGTTATTACTTACTGATCCAACAGTAAAAACGCACATTGGCATCTGTATTCTTTCATCTCTTTGTGTTCTCGCCTACAAGCTGCGTCTCTTTGATTATTAAATTAAATCATTAAGTGATTATGTAATTATACATTCAGCATTATGTACATGTTATTCATCTGATTCATCTGAACATGTGAACAAGTATCTTATCTTCTATCTTATCAGGAATTAGCATGAGCGAACTGAACATCAAGTCACCTTCCAATTAATAGCTTATAAATCTGAGATGAAGTATGTAATATTTTACAGAAAAAGACAGTAACTACTTATTGGCAGAGTAATGAATCAATGTTCGTGAGCATAATTTAGAGAACTGGTGAGTTAAACACATCTCAACAGAGAAAAACAACACCTACAGGTTAGAACAGCTTCAGCTTGTAAACAAATGTACATGAAGAGGGGTCAAAGCATGACTGGTATTTACAACAGCTGTGTAAAAGTGAATTACACTCAGGAACTCTATGCCAAACCAAATAGAAAAAGTACCAAATCTTGCTTATTGGGGCTTTAACAAAAACGTCAATGAATGATTCAGGTCCACAGGTAGAGAAATGTGCAGAGCAGCTTTTCAACAATAGAAGGCTATTTGGAGTATGCTTTTTATTTTGTTCTTCTCATCTTTACCATGGGGAAAAATTGTTCAGCAACAAAAAAAAGTCTGTACTAGTACTGGCAAATTGTGGATTGTACCCAGCCCTACTCTACAACTATCAATGTGACGTCTGAGAATTACTTATGTACTACTACAACAGAGCCATCAGACTATTCGAGGCCACATTTCCGTTGACAAGTTTATCTTGGACCTTCTTAGAAATTATCTTACACATCTTATACCAAACCGCAACCAATGGCACAAGAACGTTTTGAAGACTAGCACACTTAGTTGTAAAAACCTCTGTTACAGGCAAGACTTTTCTAACTGCAAGTCTACAGAAAAAACTAAAACAAAACGGCAACCCTATTTTTCACACTGGAGTACTATTTCAAGAGCACTGCACTCATTCAGTGTAAACCTAAAAATGTTCCTAGCCAGAGACAAAGCAAACCTAATCTTACTAATTCTAATTCAATCTTTCATAATTGTTTTCACTTTGAGCTGTGGATGGGCACATACCAAACTAGATGGTTGAGAAAATATGAGACATTTATAGCTGTAGGAAATTAGCTTCATGCCGTAACATGACAAAGAAATAACCCCACAATAAGCTGCACATACGCAGAGAACTCTGCAGTAGTGAGCAAGAGGGACTTGGTCTTTATACACAGTAGTAAAATTACATTCAATAATAGTCAAAAACAGGGGCTGGTGATTGCTGAGGCAGAGCTGAGAATCCCCTGATACAGATCACTCCAGCAACAGTAAAACCTCCCATCTAACTCCATGTTACTGCAGTCCTGCCACAGTATGTACTGCATGTATGTGAACAGTCACAAGGCAACCCGAGGAGAAGTGTTCTGACGGCCACTAGGCACAGGGTCACGGCTGTTCTGAGCACCTGTTTGTTCTGTAGATCCATTTGGCCCCATTTACTTTGATTTGATTCTACCCTCAGTAAAAACAAATTTACTATAGGCAGTGTGAACTCAAAAAGAACAAGCAGCGGCTTCCTGTGAGCTTTTAATGGAGAGACAGGCTTCTTGACACTGAAGGAAGAATCATCCTAAACATGTGAACAAGTGACAACCTGGCAGTTGTAGTACAGCATATACAGGAGCTGTTGAGCGTTAAGCTTGATAACGTCAGTTGTGCGAAATGGACCCCTTCTGATGGCACGAAATGCAACTTCTGACTTCACAAGTGGATTTCAGAGGAATGATGATGTGTACAGTAATGTGATTGCTGTGACAGCTCAATTTCAACCGTGGAGACACCAAGCCTGCCTTTAATGCTGTGCATTCTTCTGCATGTATGTCAAAGTGTGTATGTATCTGTGTTGCATTTCTGACATTCAGAGTGGATGACTTTACTTATTCACAAACCTTTTGAACCAGTAAAAAAGAAAGAAAAAAAAAACCTCACAAATGTCCACTGTCACAAACAGTGGCATTCCTTTTCAGTGGAGAACCACCCATGTTATTGAAAAACACAGATTTTACACCGTTAAAACACCCAGATATTAAAAATTCACGTCTCTATCTAAAAACACTGATCTGTTGCTACCCACTGCTAACGTGGCTCAGCTAAAGCAGAGAGAAACATCTTTTTCAACTCATCTCGGAGATTGAAGTTTCTGGTCTAGTAAACCATGTTTATGAAGACAAGGTCTTTCAGAGGCCTCCATGTTGATCCCGCACTGGAGGGCTATGGCTTATGTTCTTCATGGGTCCAATTTTAAAATTTGTAAGCTCCAGCCATCTTGCCTCCAGTGGCTTTATTGCACCTCCCCCTTAGACGGCCAGAAAAGGCCAGATTGTGTGTCTTTCCGTACGTTGGGCTCAGAGGGTTAGATTTCATATCTCAAATGTCACAGTTGATGGTGCTGAAGCCTGGAAGAGTGACCTGTCCCTTCTTCCGGAGGTCACTTTCGGATCCCATGTTGATCCGCTGGATCAGATTCTTCTCATACAAGAGGGGATGATAGGCACCCAGGGTACAGGCGGCATCATAATAACGCTCATGGTAGTGGCACAGGTCCGTCTGCCTCATGGAGGGAATGTATTCGTACACATGCACCTGCTCGCACAGTGACATCATCAGGAGGATACCTGCAATGAAAACAGGTTAATGTAGTCATATTTTAAAATATTTCCTGACTTACTTTAAAACGTGCCATTACTCTACACTCCACTACAAACCAGTTTTGGTTGGTGCAATACTGAGCTTTTTAACAACAGTAAAACAACATCATACCCAAAAACACTGGCAGAACCTGCCAGCCTCTGAATTTGTTAAACTTTTAAATTCTTGGAATTTTAGCAGAGAGCAGTGATTCACCATATTCGCACACAGACACAGTCACATCTGGAAGCTGCCTAGCATCACCACAGTCTGATCTGCAGATCACTGAGCAGGTCTCCTCGAGCAGTTTAGGGGAAAATATGCTTATCTTCTTTCCAGCTGAGAGTAAAATGTAATAGTCTTCCTAAGCATCTGCTACATCTTCCTTTGGGAAAAGCATTTATTATAAAATTGACTTTGTCTGCACAATGTCAAAAGTCAAGATCTGCAGTTAGACTGGGCAGCACTCTGTGCAGAAAATGTGATCTTAAAGGTGAATGTGTGGTTCAGCTGTGCTGAATAAGAACATTTGTGCTTAGAAAAACATCCTTTAGATAGACAGGGAAATAGATGCAAATATATAACATACTAAGACAGTGTGTTTGCTTGCTCCAGCAGGCTCTGCATGGTACCTTTCATACTGCGTGATATGTTGCCAACACAAAGAAAAGTGAGCCTCTGCATACATTTAGCATTTTGTTGTTTTCTTCCATTCCACATGTTTCTGTTGTTGATTTGTGTTTAACGTTTTTTCTTGGGTGATTGTTATTCTACTTGCAACTCTCATCCCTCTCTGCTGCTGTACTCCAGCATGATAACACTCACCACAAATATCCAAAGTCCTTCCTAAAGAATGTGTGTGTAAATATTTCTGCATGTGCTAGTTTCACCATATATCGTCTTCCACCATCTACTTTTCTAAAGTAAATTTGAATACAATTACCAACAAATCACTTACCATTTGCAAATAAATCTCACCAGCTCCAAATGTGTGTTAGAACAGTTAGTACGTTCATCAGGTTTTACAGCACAGCCCTTAATAACATGTAGTTAGTATTCATCTCCACTAATGTGCAGGTATTTAACAGTAAAAAGCCCTGTATTGGGTTTGACAAATTCACTCTGTAGAAACAAAATAAGTAAAATTTTGATGACACTATGAGTCATTCTCTAGCTATATTCAGGAGACAGATAAAAACTACTTTTAGACCTTTCTAGCTAGTGCATTAAATGACCTGCAAGATTGAACTCCCTTCTACAGTAAGTGTTAGAGACCACCTCTGGCAGTACAACAGGCCATTAGGGGACCATTCTCTCTTCTGAAGTGGCTTTAACTGTTGGCTGTGAGGACATGGAAGTGCACTAAAGCATGATTTCGCCTGATCATACTCATACTAACAGACTTGTAGAACATGTCTCTCTGAGACTGTGGTGCCGAGGTCAATCCTCTCTCACAAATTCTCAGTTTGGGTATTTTGGTATGTTACATTCACATATTTATCTCTTCAGTTCTACAGATGCTTCCTTATTCTGTTTCACTGTAATCACTGGTCAGCGGAGAACGGCAACACCTCGATGGCCTCCAAGACAACGGCAATCCCTCTGAACCGCCGAGTCTGCAGCAACATGATGCCCTGCACCGTTCAGATCTCCACTAATGCTCTCAACCAGTCCTGCAGCACACCGGCCATCAAGAACACAAATCCCCCCAAGGTCACAACCTGAACTTGAAAATCCATAACAAGACAGGAACACTTTCGTGATGAAGCAAAAATAACTGCTTCAGTCATGTGAACTTACAACGTGAAATCTGGACTCAGGCGTTTAGACAGAAAATGTATTTTGTGCGTCTGGGCTTGTGTTTGTACAGAAAAAGATTCTTTCTTGTTCTTGATCTTTTCCACTCAGATTTTATGTTAGAAAGGTTGCATAGAGTACTTTATGTGTAAAGCTAAATTTATGTGAACACATGTCTACTACACCAGTGTGCACTGTTCTACATCTCATTCCTAAACAATAGAAGGCCTGCACATGTGAAAACATTCCCAGAAAATAATGGTGCCAGCAGGAACTTTATCCTATTCAGGCACAATTTGAAGTCGGCTTGTGATGCTGGTCGATAAGTCCTTGCTCACAGCCAGTGTTCCAGTCAATTCCAAAATGTGTTTGATGGATTTAGATTCGAGGTCTCTGCAGGTCTGGCAAATTCTTTCACAATAAATTCAGAAAAGTGTTTTATTATGGGGTTTTGACACTGAAACAGGAAAGAACATTCCTCAATTTGTTTCTACAATGCTGGAAGAGTATTTTTTGTTTTGTGTAGGTAACATGCTTAAGCATTACGATTTAGCTGAGTGGTTGAACAAAAACCATGAAAAACACAAAAAGCTGTTCCAGACCAAATGTAAATACAATGAATTTCAACCTCATTTCATTTGTCTACACTGTGTGTTAAGGAAATACTTTATTTATTGTTTATTGTTTAGTTATTTACTGAACACTGTAATAATTAAGAGGTTTAAATTATGATTTTATTTTCTAATTGCCTGTCTTTTCTATTAAATACATTAGAAATGGATGATTTTACACGTATATAGAAGGTTTAAGAGTTTTATGGTTCTCTTTATAATATGTTAACTCAAAAAATTCCGGATCACATCCAGGAATTTTGCATCCATCTTTTTTACAAAAGAAAAACCTGGTGTGTATTGTACGTTTTCCTTCAATTGTTGTGTTTTTGTAAATGTCAAGTTTAGTCAATAATAGATTTGTGTGTCAGTCAGTGTTTAGTGGGTTGATGTATCATCCTATCATTTAACTTCTGTCTTCCCCTTCTCTTAATCTCTCTGTAAGGTTCTGACTGTAAATGTTCTCACACATATGTAAGTTCTGAATTTACATGTACAAAATTCAAAATTTTGGCCTATGTGGAGCCGTTTGCTTAATTTTTGTTCCAGCAGATCAAAGTGTGGACTGTTTCACCTCTGTGGTTAAATTGTGCTCACGTAAAAAAAAAGATATTTATGATGGATTGTTTTTCTTCTTAATTGTGTTTATTTGGCTTGTGCTTTACTTAAAAGTCAGATGATAAGTTTGTGATAGCTTTTGTAGCTCACCAATAATTAATCTTTTTTGTGTGATGTAGTATTTGTTGTTGTTTCTTTTGGAGGGGGATTGATTTTCTGTACACATGTATCATTTCTTCTGGGTATAGTGAGTGGCTTGTGTTGTACATTATACAGGATTACATATCAAAATCATATAAATTGTCACATTTACTTAAAAAGGGCTGGAATACATAAACTACACAAATTTTTTTTAATTTTGTTGGATATTAGATCAAGCAGATTTGACTTCTGCAGTAATTAGATGTTTTGTTATATGGCTGTTTGAGCTCACTGAGAAGCTTAAAAAATAAAATGGAAGAGTGATATGATGTGAATATTAACATGCTGGAGAGTGTCTATGATTAGCTTACGGCAGTCGCATCCCCACCTCCATCCCCACCGCATGAACATGCTGCTTTGTACTACATTGCATAGCCACGCTGCATGCTGATGAATGTCTGTGTGCATACTCAAGATAAAATTTTCATCATGTCTTGCGTGGGACTGTGTGTGTGTATTTGCATGTATTTCTGCTCCAGTTGCAGCGCAGCAACAAGCAAATGGACTGTATGTGTGTGTACTGACCTATGAAGCCAGATGAGGGAGGATTGGGCTGGATGTTCTCCTGAGTGTTGCTCTGAATCACATCCCAGAGCTGCCACACATATCTCGGGTGAAGGATGTAGAAGGGCTGTTCAGGATGGAGCTTGCGGTGCACCACATATGGACTGAATAGGTTGTAGTCTGGATTGGCATACCACTGACAGGAAAGAGTGGAGAGGAGGAAGGAGAACACCTCAGTTAAGACAACAAGGAGGTTGAAACTTGTAAGTGGACTTTCTACATAAACTGGTTGTGTGCCCACTGCCCTGTAGTCAGCTAGGAACCAGCTACTCAAAAAGGTATATTATTTATCGTTGCTTAATTTGAATAGACACATGTATGAAATGAAAGTCCTGTACAAAAGATCAGTGCCACGTTCAGTCTGCAGTATGACAATGGCCCCAATGAGACAAGAAAAACAATTAAAAAAAAGTCCTGCAACAGAAGATCCGATGGCCAAAAAGACCCAATCAAACATCACACATACATGAAGACAGAAACCACTGAGACAAACTAAATGCACAACAGTTGCAAAGATGTCAGGTACCTTGAAAATTAAGTGGTTCTGTCTTAAAGACAATGGGTGGTTGTATCAAATATTGATATAATGCACTTTGTATAAAGATAATTCATAAAAAAAAAAAAAAACTACTAATGGCATTTTTTCGAAAGCATCCTAATTCTACTTTTAATTCCTAAAACAGTTGCACAGTTGCTATAAAGTTTGAAATTAGAGGGCTGTTTCACATTCATCTGTTAAAGCAGAAAAGTCTGTTTCTCACCTAAACTCAAGAGAATGATATTCATGACAATTCATTTGTAAGTCCATCGTGGTCCAATATACAGCTTACTCAAGTGCGATGTGAAATTATAAAATTGTCAAGGGAAACAGACTTCTTTGGTTTAGGAAAGAACAGATAAAAAAAACTGTTAAAAAGAAGAGAAACCGCTAGAAATGTGAGCTGCAGTGTTTCATTTGCTTTAGAGAACAGTCATTACTCAGATTTTAATATGATTTAGACAAACAATTCTTTGAGCTCAGAGTTTGCTTGCAGATTGTATCCAACATGTCTTGTCAGATTTGAAGTGTTTCTTTTTGCCAAGGTGAATTATTTCAAAATAACAACAAAGAGACACAATAAGCTATTATGGGAACTAAGTAGGAACATGTCTGTTGCAGTCAAACATTTCTCGTTGAATAGAAGCTGCGGCTCTGCTCTAGGTCTGATTCTTAGTTAGGTATTCTTTCACAGTTAGCAGGAGGGTGATGTTTTATTCGTGTATGTTCTCCGTCGTTACACAGAGATAAATAATGAAGGATATACTGTCTAATTTACCAAAAATAATCAACACAGCAAACTAGAAGTACAACAGTCCTACGCACAGCGAGAGGACGTGTGCAGCACAGTGTATACTGTACAGGTGACGGCCCTTAGTGAGTTTGTGTTGATGAAAAAAATCTGAAAAAATCAATCCCTGCCAAAAGTTCTGCCAAGGTCATTCAACACAAACTTTTCTGCAGATAATTGAGCTGTTGTACCGTGACTTTTTTTGCAGAAACAACAAAGTCTATCTGTACTGAAAATCCATGGGTTTTGGTCAGTCACAGTATTATTTTGTTTGGAGATCGTTGTCGTGGTTACCATCTCCGTTTGGTGCAACAACCACTGCGGCAAACGAAAACGAACAAGCTAGAGTTATCAAAACAATGGCAGAAAACTGCAAGCCTCTGACATAAATCATTAAAATCTCTGTTATTGGTGACACTGAACATCTTTTCTATCCGGTCCTAGCAATATGAAACAGATTAAAATATGTACAAGAGGCATCAATGTATGATTAAACATCACACTCTTCAAATGGGAGTTTCTGAAGTACAAATTGTGTCAGTTTCTGCACAAATATTTCATTTAAGAATGATTTGTTATTGCATGTGTTGGTTAAACAGTTGAATAACAATAAATAAAACACTGAATGTTTGTGGTACACAGCGCAGTAGATCAAACCATAAGTCATGTAATCAGTATCGTGTATTAATGGAAATAAAGATCAGTTATTTAAAAAAAAAAAAAAAAAAAAACATACTGTGATATATCTTTTTTATGTTGTACAAACTGTATGCACATGAATTATAACAGCTTCATTAATTTATAAGTAGCAACATAGGAGAACATTATACCACAGTTTTCTGTTTCTTGTTTTTTTTATAACCAAAGACAGCTGGATGGAACTGATTTTTTTTATAGACACATAATAATTGACATGACTTCAACAGTCTCTAAATGAAGAACCAATTATATGAAAAATATAATACACTGTATGACACTGAGTAGATGCATTGTGAGCCTTCCTGACCATTGTGGTTAACTGCATAGGAACAATAAGTAACAAAATATGTAATTACTGCAATTTCATAATTAATTTTGAATATAAATGGATGTGAGTGTTCACCTGATGACGCTTATGCTTGAATATAAATTCATTTTGACACCATGTTAACTAATTTATAAACTACATACATGTACAGACTATAACATGCATTTAAATTGACAAATGTGAAAAATTGAAGTCAAGCATACAAAATAATATGTACAGGAGAGCAGCAAGGTCACAAGACAGACTTCCCCGAGGCACTACAGAGCAGGTACGTACAGAGGTCAAAGGTGCTCCTCTCAACATTAATTAGATCTCTGGTCTCTTAGCTACAGTACTGTGAGGGTCATACAAATCATTTATCAGTTTTTCCACAGCACAACATGAGCTATTTATGCTTGCAGCAGTGATGTCACATTACACTAAACAATATCAAGAATCAAAAGAAAAAATACACACAATTTGGAATTTCACATTTTATCAATTTCACAACAAACAACTATGTTTAAACATTTAATGTTTAAACATTTAAACATATGTGTAACCAAAGACCTTTGGTCAGAATCTAAGTAACTAAGAAAGCTGTCTTTCTGCTTTCATTTGTAATACCAGAAGTCTCTGAAAAATCTGGGAAAATCATTCAAATTAGGTTTGAACTGATAGATGCCCCCTGAAAACTGTAAGAAACATCACCCGAGCAACAACATGGTTCAATCAGCATGTCCAATTACTGGTTTGATGAGGGTAAACGAGGTACCGGGGATGTATAGAAAATGATCAGTCTTCCTGCCACTATAGAAAAGGTTTTCTTTACCTTTTTGTATCATGGTTGTCTTTGTTCAGCTTTATGTTGTCTGCTGGTGAACAACACGAACCAAGCTGCAGCTACATAATGCACTGAATACAGTAAGTGCTTCACATTCATTAAGCAGTTATTTACTGTTTGATACTCCCTGAAATGACATCAGACCATTCCCCGAATTACAATTACAAGGAGGCACACAGAAGAAGAGGAGAAGACAGAGTGGGGAAAGGATGGAAGTGAGAGCCACAATCAAGAACATGCTTTTAGAAATAAGTGTAAAACCGAATTAGAGTCCTTTCAAGGTGGAAGTAAGATAGAGCAGATAGCGACCGATAAGACTCAGCAGTGGATATGATGGAGAGGGGAATGGTGAGGATCAGCTGTACTGATGTGGACGATTCCTATGCACTGCCTTAGCCACAGTACATACACATTTTTAGTAATTTACCATGACCTTTGTGTGAAAGTAAGAACATATTTTATAGAAGGTGTAGTGGACTGGTGCTGCAGTTTGTGTGAGCAGCAGCCTTATTCAATACAAAAAACATACCTTGTGTAAATTGACCACATAAGGTGCAGGGTCCCAGGCCACCAGAGTCACATTCTTGTAGATAGAGCTCTTGTTGAATCGATGATTACGATTGGCCAAAATCTGCAAGGGGAAACGTGAAGCGTAAAATTAAAACTAATTGTATCCATTTGATTATTGGGCGAAATTGTGTTTTGCAATTATTTACCAAACTGCACCGGGGTCAAAGCCAGAATGTTAATAAATAGTTCAATATTTTGGGAAATGCTCTTAGAGGTTTTCAAGAGTTGGATGAGAAGATTAATACCACTATCATACCATCTGATCAACAGTAGGCTACAGCCAGCAGCCAGTTAGCTGCAGCCAGATAACCTGTCTCTGTCCAAGTGTAACAAACTCCTGCCATCATCTTCAAAGCTCGTTAATTAACACCTAAACTTGGTTTCTGTGGTGGGGTTACAACATGGACCCTGAACTGAAAGATCCACTCATTGGGTTCATTATGTGTCTTTTAGTCATCAAGTGTCTGTCTTTGGTCAGTGACCCATGGATGGTCAGTTGATTTTGTGGCTTTTCATCTTTTGTGCCTTTTCTTGTCTTTGAATAGGAAATACTGAAGCTCTGTGCCAGTGGGCCTGTTCAGTAATCCATCTACTGGTTACAATATGTTGTGCTGTCACTCTGAGACTGCCACGCATTGAGCAGAGACTCGAGGAATTTAATACTACTAATGAACCAAAACATTAAACCTGTGAACCACACAATCAAGAAAATGATAAAATATTCTAGGCAATACTGCAATTATTAATTTGTAAATGCAAAGACATTACATTACAGCAGCTTTAAAAACACAATATGCTTGATTAATAGAAGGACAGTTTGGCTTCAGGCTGACAAATCAACATACAGTCTGATCCTGAATATACAGTGAGAGAGAGCCAATAAAAATGCAGATGTATTATTAATGGGTAACTTTTTCAAATAACATGGTTTAGTGGAAATAAATTGAAATGATCGAAACCAGCCATTAATAAACCACAACTCACTGGATGTAAAAAATAAAATAAAATAAGTGAAGCTATAATTAATTTATATTTTTATTATGTGCCACTCTACATGTCGGGTGACGCAGCTCTGAGTCAGATCTATTAGTGATTCATTGACATGCATCATATAAGGCTGTGTTCTCACTCACCTGTGAGTTGATGATGCGGATAGTGGTTTTGTTGCCCACGTCTTTCTCGTATCCCTCTGTAGGCGCAGCATTGAACCGTAAAACTGCATCATGAGCATCTGAAAGGTAAAAGACGGATCACAACTGACTTCATACACGTTATCATGATATCTTACAGGAAAATATAAAAATATCAGGATGGGTAGGTCAGGATGCACTTTATAGAAATGGTTATTTTTAATCAGGCAATATTGTTTTGGTATTTAAAAAAACAACATTTTGACATCCAGTTCTTGTAACAAATGTTACACCTTATACACCACTATTTGTCTTTGTGTGTATTTGTCGCACTGACTGTAAAGAAGGACAGCAGATTCACAGACATAACTAAAGTGCTCTCTAGTGGTTGGTGTTGGTAACTGACTCCCCCAGAACGAAGACCACCTGCACAGCTTCTTCCCCCAGGCAGTGTCTCATATTAGCCTGATTCCTACTGTTTATGGTACATGTTATGTCATCACGCACAACTACTGTCTGATCTGTACTGTGTATTACTACATATTATTCACAATTATTATCCACAATTTACTATTTTAAGTTCTGAGATTTTTGTTTAATCCTAACTTCCTGTTATAATTTATATGCACGTTCATATGTATCGATATGCTGCCTCTCTGCAGTCTTGTTTTTTCATGTTAATATGGATGTAACAACGTGCAGTGTATTTTTTTATAACATAATGTCCCCTTTCTGTCTTATTATGTCCTTTACAGTTCACACAGCAACATGAAATCCTGAGGTTTGATGGATGGTTGTAGCAATAATTACAAACTTGTTATGTCTGCCTGCCTGTTGATCGATGTGTCAGTTCCCGTGACCTCTCTTCCTGTTTTAATCCGACACCAGAACAAATGATCCTGAAGCTTCTATCAAGAAACACATGCTCACGAGCTTGACATTGAGTTTGCCCTCCTGTTCCAATACAATATTGGAAAACACATCTTTTCCCAGCAGGGCTACGAGACTAATGGATTTTCAACACTGTTTCCTTAGAGGAGATATACTTTGTCAACATTCACCAGAATGTTAGTTTTGGACAATAAAGTCAGAAACAGTTTGGTAGTGAAGGAAAAAGGAAATGTATTTATTATTCTTTATTGTAATTTAATTTATACATTTCATTGTATGTTTTACTTTCTGTATGCACTGTGTGTATTTCCATTTTTAAAATGCATCTGCCAAGTAAAGAAAAGTAAAGTTACCATAATTATTCAGCGGTTGTATTTTTATTGTATTTCTAGTTTTTATTTCATGTCAGATTTTCTATTTATTTGTACACTGCTTTGTTGTTTGCACCAATTACTACTGATTATCTGGAGATAAGCCAGTTTCATACACTGCATGCTTTGACTATAAAATGAAGTGAAGCTTCAGTCATTTTTTAGGTAGCAGAGTGGAAAGAAGTTAATACAAAATAAAATAAAAAATTAAGCAAAACAGGAAAATATGTAAACAGCTAAGAAAAGAACAGTCAAAGTTCAGGATGAATTTCAAAATGGATTTTACAGACAACCGTATAGGGTTTTGGTGATGAAGATTTTGTCTGCAGAAAATGTGCATAACATCTTCTTGCAGTACACCGACTTACCAGTTTATAGGCACATTAGTACAGTTCAGTAAAATCTTTGTAAAGTTGGATTTATAACTGCTAGATTACTGACATGTTCGAACACAAATAAATGTTCCTGCCTTTGTTCACTCAAAAATTCAGTTGATCTCAAATCAAGAGTGCACTTCTGTATGTTAGTACTGCTTGACCAGGAGCAGTGGTTTCTAATTTGATATGATCCTCTTGTTAGATTATGACACAGAATGAGTGTGTCATAAGTGTCTCAACGGTGCAGCAGAATGACGCACTGGTCATAATAAAAACTACATAAAAATAATGTTTCACATTAAATGCCTCACTTTTTATGCGATTATACAGCTCAAATTATTCTAAGAGCAATGAAAAGTTTTTGACTTATGTCCCACAAGACATTCTTTTTTAAATAAAACAACTGGAGGGCAACAGTCAGAAGCTTCACAGACTAAAGGGCTCTTAACAGGATATTTAGTCAAATCTAAAATAGAAGAAAGAAGCTGAGTCGGTCTCAGACGATAATAGACAATAGATTAATAATAACAATAATATTACAATAAATATTTTTTGTTATTAGATTAGTTAGTTAGTGTTATTATAGATAGTGTTATGTTTTATCTCCCTCCTCTGTGCTGTACTGTGGCTGCTGTTTGCTTTGTTCACCACATGATGGCAGTCACATCCAGACACTAAATCAAAACCACAATAACTTTCACATGATGAATCCCTCCTGCAGTGCAGCTACATGTCAGCCAACCTGCAAGTGGCCCCGAGAAGTCAAATGTATTCTCACATTTAGTTTTAGGCTATTTGTCTCTATTCACAGTTGCATATTGTACTGTGGGTTTTGATTCGGGGCAGCCTTTTGAAAAGAACAGCTGCGTGAGAACAAACGGACAGAGTGAGATCAATGCAGTTTGATTACTTGTAGAAGTTAAGCCTAAGAATTAAGTCAGGTTTTTCCAACACTGAGAGCCTACTCAATAATTAATCGGCTTTCTTACATTTAACACATTCATCAACTCGCACAAGACAACTTTTGTCTCATGTCAAGAAAAATCTCTTTTTCTAAGAACTAAATACCACAGTTTAGACACACTGAATCAAAACTCTGCCTCTGGCTGGCATAAACATACATGCAATAGTGTTAGTAAAGAGAAGTATAACAATTTCATTTCATTTCTTGTTTTCATATAGACTCAGAGCCTGCAATTCTATTGTTTTTCTTTTAAAAGGTATGTATGTTTGAAAGCAGGAAAATGATTATTCAAGTATGACTCTCAATCTATTCTATTCAATTCAATTCAACTTTATTTATATAGCGCCAATTTACAACACAGGTCATCTCAGGGCACTTTACAGTGTAAGGTCTAAGACCTTTACACATTATATAAATATATACAGAATAATGTAGAAATATTTTGTTTATTGCTGCATATGGGTCACATTACCACCGAAACCAAAAACAAACACAGGAAATGATGATACAGCAACAGAGATTTAGAAGCACCTGCTGAGTTTCAATCCAAGGCCTTGTGCTCGAAACTGAAGACGGCCTGTCTTTCCTTTGTTACTTAAAATAGAAAATACCACACAGATAGTGACACTCAAACACTCAATACACTCAAAATGAGGGATACTTGAAGGCATGTTCAGCCTGTATATCAGTAACTTCACAGCAAATATGTTTACCACTACAGCTTTTAAAATAAACGGTATCTTATAATGCTCAGTTTGCTCTCGTACTTGGGAAACCGTACTAGCAGCCAGTAGAGGAAGTCCGAGTGTTGATACAGCACATCAAGCCACTGTGACCACAGGGTCAAATGCAAAGGTTTGCATCTCATTTTATGTGCAAGTTATTTAATCTTTTCTTTCTGAGATACCATTATCTGAGACACCTAGTGTTGATCAACCCTTCAGAATATGCATGTAGAAATATTATAGAAACATTCAACTATAATCCATAAAGCTGTAATTCTTCCTCTGTAACTCTAGTGCTTGTTTTTGCTGCCGAATTCATAGGGAAATTTAAGGAAGCTATATGCAATGTGAAGCAACCCAATTGGTTGCCAAGAGGGGGGGTTCTGCTTTTTTCAAGTGAGCCATCTGTCACCGAGTTCACACTCTCCACACTAAACAAGAAGCTGCCAAAGTCTCTAAATCAAGAGCACATACACATTCAAATGCAAAGTCATGTACCCTGCTAGGCACACAATCAACCCTGCTTACTACCAGCCTGACAAGCTAATCAGCTAAAAGCTACGCAAACATCTGAGTGAATCCAAATCATTTGTTGATATTCAAACATGTTAGCAGGTCACTATGGCCAAAGCAACAAAGCTTTGAAACCTAAAAACTTTTTTTTACATGATGTTAACATGAATGGCTTAGATAGAAGTACAGTATTGTGGTAATTGTTTCACTTAAATTCAACTGGAGCTGTTCACACGGATCTAAAAAATCTCACTATGTCTGTGCTAATCAGGTGTAGCCATACAACACTGTGACTATGCTTTGTAGCGCTTTTATGACGTTAAACTGCTCCTAATGAAACTCAACACGCGGACTGCTGGCGGATGTTTCACAATAAACGTGAAGTGAAACATTTTCCCCCCTGACCAACTGAAAGTGCCTGAATTTGAAACAGATGGAGGAATGTTGAGTTTGCGTTACCTGCAGCCAGCTGCAACCAACACCAAATAAAAGTAGCAGAAAACGGCAAATTAAGAAATTTGTCTCTAATAATTGGCTTTCTTAAACAGGCCATGGTTATTATTTGAGAATTTATAATACTATTATCTCTATGTTGGTCATTTTACTTTGATTGGCTTTATAGTTAGTAATAAAAACAAAGGTTCTGTCCATCTCTCTGAAAGAGATACAAAAATCTTATGATATAAGCATAAGTATACAAATTCAAATTTCTTAAATGTTAATTAGAGATTAGAGAGAAAGCTATTAAATGATCTAAAAAAATCATAAAGGAGCAAATTTGAGAAAACACTCATTGGAAGCTTTCAGTACATGTTCAGGAGTTTTCGATGCAGGTTTCGATGTAAAATCAGTGAAGAAAAAAAAACCAGCCTAAAGTTTTTTACCCAGCTGCTTTCTGTGGAGCTTTACTGTAATTGTTTAAAATACAAAGACTTCCTGATCTTTCTACTCACCAATCTCTTTTCCCAGTTTTGAGTGCAGGATGGCACCAGCTGAGGTGACCACCGCACAGGTCTTGAAGCTGCTCTGCCTGTGCAGTTGTTCCAGAGGAATGGATGGCACAAACCGAGCCCAGCCAAGTAAGGAGAAGGGCTCCTCTGATCCGTCCACTGTCCTCAGCCGAGCTTGGGATTTCATTTGACACAGCAGTTTCTGGGTACTCTGGGTGGCACTGCGATGCCCTGTGTAGGAGACATGGTGTTTGTTGGCATTCATGTACTCCTTCATGGCACGCTGGAGCCGAGGACTCAACATGTTCGCAGACACGTGGCCCCGCCATAGCTTCTGCACCAATGAGGCTGACTTAGAGAAGTAATATTCCTCCAGATCAGAGGAATAACCAACTGCCATCCTGCGTGCTGGAATCACCCTTCTGTTTCTCATTTCTATAACTTCATTGTTCTTCTCGTATCCTTTCTCCTCCCCACCTTGTTTGTGTGTGTTTGTGATGTGGTTCTGGTGCTCTGTGATCTGAGATGTCCTCTCACGACTCTGGACTGCAGGGTCTGAGTGAGAACCTACATTCTCTGTACCAAAGGAGGACCAGGCAGCCAGGCTCTGGGGGTCCAGGTAGTCCTGGCGGCTCACTTCCTGGCTACCATAAATGGCATAAGAAACACTGTTGGGGCTGTGGCTAACCTCCAGGCTGGACTCTGGGGTCGTGGAGCTGACAGAAGGCTCAGGTTCTGGCTCACCTCTGTGGTAGGCTGTAGTTAATGTAAGAGCCAGTTCAGGTCGGGAGCCCAGGATGGCATGCTGGAGCTGGGAGGCCTGTAGGGAGGTCAGGCGACGGGTGTCAGGGTGCTGAGAGAGTAAAGAGCCAGCAGAGGTAAGGGGCTCATCCACACGAGCATCCAGGAAGTAAGAGAGGAGGGCAAGGAAGAGGACAACCCAGGCCAGCATTCCCACCAGCACCAGCCTCCGCCACTGCCTCATGCTGGACATCATTATCTGTCACTCACATACACACCTGTTCAGCTGGCCCACTGACAACAAAGCCCCACAGCCAGGACTTTGTCCAGAGGTCACTTGGAGGCCCTGTAAAACCAAAAAAAAAAAGCTCAGCATTAAACTACTCAGGAAAAGAAGAAACACTGTGATTAAGGTTTGAAACACTCACCTCAACTAATGCTCCTATTTCTTCAAGTCCATGTGTCTGCCAGAATATAACAGGACCCTGACAAGAGGAGTGCTACAAATTAGTAGAGTAAAGAGTTCACAGGATTGAAGCTGTGTGTGCATGAAAACACACAACTCACACAGGCACTCAGAGGAAAACACCACCTGTAGGACAGAACTTGGCAGCTTTCCACCCATGACAAAAAAATAAATGTCAAATAGACTTTTGTATAACTAGTCCCATTTAAAAAACTATAATTAACTAATAATCAAATTACAGCTTCCCTCAGATAATATGAGACACTTCATTCACAAAAGAACTAAAGAGTACTCCAAATCAGTTGAGTTTCAATATCACATTTTAACAACAAAAACAACACAATATAAATCATCAGAAGTAGAATTGTTTGTCCTGAAGTGTAACAAACCATTAATTCATCAGTCATTTTGCCCATAAAAATTCATTTTCAAACTAAATCGTTTTAACCCCAGTGTGTCCCAAATTCATTCTGCGACATGACAATGACCTCAAACACACATCACAAGGTAACAAGATAAACAAGGACTGACAGCCCTGATCTCAGCATCACTGAGACTGACTAAATCTACAGAAAAACGCTCTGCTGGAACAACCAGGAGTCATTATGTTTTAGGAATCCTCCATTTACTTGTAGTGCCTAAAACCTTTGCACTATAATGTGTATATAATATAATAACAGTGGGTCACAATGTGACAAACAGATAACAGACATTAATGGTGGGCAACATACACTTACAGCGTTTACTGTATATACTAAGGTCTGTATACACAGGTCACAGCCTTGAGCGTTGTGCAAACACAAAATGAGATTCAAAAAAGTCAAATCAATTAAACCAAGTTAGCAGCTAAAAAATAAAAATGTGGATGAAATATTTCCTTCAGAGCAGCATCTGTGATCCACCTTTTTATCATTCATCTGAATCCCTCCTTGACAGATTTACATCATGTCTTTGCCACCACGTGTGTCAGGCAACACCAGCACTCACTTCTTTTATTGTAGGTAAAAAAACTAGCAGACACCGTTCTACTGAGTAAAAGAGTTTTCTTACTCTTCCAACGTGCAAAGTCAGCCATGCTTGTTCTGTTTGTAGGCAAACGTGAGATGCCCGTGTTACGATGCATATGCAGACACACAATTATCCAACAATATCATCAATACGCATATGCCAAATATGTATCATACAGAGGAACAATATAGCACAGCCCTGGCACACACCACCGTTATCAGCCTGACTTATTTATGTCTTGATAAATCAGTTGTACAACATGTCAGGCTCACTGATGTCTTACAGGGTGAAATACAGAGTAATGAAGGTGAAAAAATGAAGCATTAAATTGCCTCACATCAGAGGACCACAATCCTCTCAACCACACATAACTACGAGTTTTGGTCTTTTAATGTGCGAGCATTTCCCTCAAGAGAGTGGCAGCGTGAGGCAGGAGAAAAAAAGCCCATGAGTGTTAAGCCTCTTCTAGTCCTAATTACAGCTTCCTGTCTCTGTGGCTGCCGGGTCCTGCAGAGTGCAGCAGAAATGATCTCAGGCATCCCTGTGGTCTCTCCTACCCTCCAGCAATCCAGGCCTCCCACCCATGGACCACACAGAAGGCCAAAGATCATCCACTGACCCAGGTCAAGCAGGAGGAAAACAGCAGGGAGCAATGGGGCCAGAGGGAGCACAGACCGTATGGAAGAAAGACAACACTGGATGGAAACTGATGCAACAAACAAAAACACCTGCACAAATACACAAAATCTAATTAATTCCTGTAAATCTGCAGCATGTTCTGTCTCAGGCCTTAAGACCACAGAAAGGTGGAATAGGTGTCACGCAGTAATCCCCTGTGTAGCAGTTTTAACATGCGTACCAAATCAGTTAACACCTGCAAATAACAACAGCAGACCTGGCACACAAAACCAGAGAAAACAAGGAAAATACACAGCTGCCCAACGGCAATGTTACCAACAAGCAAATGTCATCTGTATGCATCACTGGTCCACAGAAGTCCACCATGGATGTGTGCCCTGAGGCATGCCGTGCATGCATGTGTGTGCGCTGTAAGCTTCCCTCACCTGGCAGCAATCAGGATGTGTGCTACAGTAACTGTGGTGAGACAACATAAATGTGTGGCACAGATGGCGAGGCGGGGGTGGGGAGGAGCTGGTCTTGTGAGGGCTAAACAAGGAAACAGTACAAAACAGAGAAAAATGGAAGCAAAGTGCACGGCAGACAGCAAAGGACGACAGAACGACTTAGTGGAAGCTTCACGGAATACAAAGCTCAGAGAACAAAATCTAAATCCAATATGAACATAAGACAGCAAGAGAGCAGAAGCGTTTTTGTTAAGAACAAGAAAATAGGTTAAAAGTAAATTTTGTTTTGGATAAGAAAGAAAAACATCAAATCACAGAAACTCTAACTAGAGGCCGCTTGAAAAGGGACTTAAAATTAACGTTCCTAAAAGACAGGTCAGAGTCCTGACCTCAATTCAACAGAACACCTTCGGGATGAATTAGAGTGGAGACTGCGAGCCAGACCTTCTCATCCAACATGAGTGGCTGACCTCACAAATGCTCTCCTTGAAGAATGATCAAATATCACCATAAACACACTTCTGAACCTCGTGGACAGTGTTCCCGGAAGAGTCAAAGCCATTAAAGTTCATGTGTGTGTAAAGGCAAGCATCCCAATGCTTTTGGCAATAAAGCATATGATGTAATAGTCTCATTTTCACTCCTACAGTCAGCCATGAATGGACTCATTAGACAGCATTTAAAGGGATAAAAGTTTTACGCAGCTACAAACAGCTGTGATTATGCATCAATATTACATGTAACTGTGGCTATTTCTAGAGGCATTCACCACATGTACCTGTAAACATCATTAGCCGTCATATCTCAGTCAAATCATGATTCATTTATAGCACAGTGTAGATTACTAAAATAAGTGTTATTGGTGATGTGCTGTTATAAGGCCTATACTGTAGGTTTCCTTATCGTTTCTAACTGTACATCACATAGCTGTAACATCTGTCACATCTAGACATCTATCATCATTTCCTCATCTACATATGTCTACCATCATAAATGTGCGTTTATTCTAACTTCCTCAGGCAGGATGTAAGAATTGTGAGAGAGCACAAAACACATCAGCAGCCCTACGGGTTTGTTGTTTTAAAACAGTGAACAGGAAATGCATACGTGAGACCACATTTGATGCGACCACAGTTAAAGTTAGACTGTGCTTGTAGGTGGGAGGATTGTTTTGTCCAACGTCCTAAAATATCTGATCAATATAACAACTTTGACATCACAGTCTGTGTGAACGAGCAGGTGGAAAAGATCTTTTTAAAGCAACCACAATCCTTTAGACACAGCATGCCTTGCTGCCGCCTGCTGAAATATTGTCAGTATGTCTATAGTACAAGCTTCGTCAGAGGTGACTATATTGAATTCCAGCCACTATTTGACTGCCAGGTAAGTACTTTAACAGCCCTGGAGGGGATACTGCCGCACAGCCTCAACCTGAAAATTGGTCAGTCCACTTTACTACAACCTGCTGAGGAACCAGAGCAGAGATAACATAATATAAATACTTCAGTCACATACAACTTGAAGAATTTCTCAAAGAAGCAATGCAAGGTTTCACTAGGAAGTGAAGATTGTGGCTTAGAGAGAGTAAAGGCCACATGACAGAGAATACAACAGCTGACAGGAACATGTTCTCTATGCCTAACTCCAGAAAATACTCTGCCTGGCAAAAAAAAAGTCATTCATTCTTAATATTTCTTGGACAGCTTTTGCTTTCGGTACAGCACACCACTGCCGTGGCATTGTTTCGAGAAGCTTATGCAATTTCACCACATTTGTTTTTATCTACATTAATTATTGTTGCATTCATTTCTCAGCAAGATCTTGTATTGATGATGGGATCGAGCCGCACCGTAAAGTCTTTTCCAGAATCCCAAAGATTCTCAAAGGGGTTAATATCTGGACTCTGTGATGTTGCATGTTACCTAAACCACTCTTTCACAATTTGAGCCCAATGAATTCTGGCATTGTCATCTTGGAATATGCCTGTGACATCAAAGAAGAAAACAAATCCACTGATAGAAAACAATGGTTGTTCAGTACATTAATTTAAGGTCATCCAACCTCACTGTGTTACCAAAACATATCACCGCAATGGAAAGCTCTTACCTATTTGCTTAGTGGAATCCAACTGGTGGCATTTTTTTGACCAGGCATTGTAATAATTAAAAATAAGTCTGATTAGGCAAACAAAATCTGTGCTGTTTAAATACTGAGCTAATAAGAGAAAGGACCAATAAACAAAGAAGGCAGTGCATATAAGTGCAGAATTTGCACCAAATAAATCCCAAACTGGTTCTGGGAGAGAACATGCTGTCCTTGCTTTCTCTTGCTCATGGCATGGCAATAGGATGCAAGTGTGCATGTTCTCCCGAATAAAAACACTGACCAAAGGGCTTTTCCCTCATAAAATATTAAGTCCTCAAGAGTGATGTTGTTCCCTATCTAAAAAGCAAAGCCATTTTCCTTTAATACTCACTTTACAACAGTTCAAACAAACAAATGGATCACTGTGAGCAAACCAGAAAAGTTCAGCATTTATGGCTGGAGAGACAGAAGCATGAACTGTGTGATGAGGGAAGACATTTGATTGTTTTATGAATTCACTGAAATTCCAGCACAAGTGCCCTACCTTGAAAGGCACATGGCATAAACGCAAATACGCTACGTGTTTGCATAGCGTATTTGCATTGCATTGTAGTGAATTATATGTTTTCCAGTTACTAGTTGTTCCAGGTATTAAATGATGGAAAAAGAATTAGAAACAGGCTGTAGTTGGAAATAGAAGTGGGTGCTACGTGGGTGTATGCACCTTTACTACTATTTAGTTTGATGGATGTGTTTTTTTGGACTGACACAGCCAAATCATATTCAATGATTTAAACTGAAGTGCTTGTCAGAGTGTCTAAAACCTAATCCCTGCACATTTTTCACACTCACTTCACACAGAGATCAGACACAAGGTGAGAAAGCAGACTCTTCTCTTAAGGCATTTTTAATTCTTCACAGAAGTCTTTCCCCTCATGTTTTATGTGCACCCATGAGTGTCCTACAGACAGCGGCCTGCTCTCCAAGTACAGACTCAAAAATATATACTAACTGGACTCCCATCGATACTCTACTGGTGTACACTAAAATTATTTATTTAGAAAAACTTACTGAAACCATAATATGTTTAGAATAAATTAAAAAAAATAAACAATTTTCTAACGGAGCAACTTAAAAGAATGTAATTTTGAAACGCAAAAGACAGAGCGCATGTTTTCTCATATTTCCGTTGAAATAGAGATTCATATGGTTTTTTTCCCCACAAACTTATATATTCTTTAAAGTTCACTATCAGAATTTTCCGGATTCCACTTTAATGAGCAATTTCCAACTTTGTGACTCCAATTGTGACAGGAAAGCTTTATATCTGTTTGCACTGAACAGACTGTAAATTAATCCCATGACAAAGACAAGACGACAAAGTGCAAACTCGTAAAGGAGCTACACCGCATTTAATCTCATCATTTGAGAAGTAATGTATTACACAAGGCATGTGTGGATAGATCAGTTTTTGACAAGGTCAAACCTCTGTAGGCCTGAAGCTTTTGGGCGACATCTTTATGATTGCTGTTGTACAAAATGTACTAAATGAACTGCGTCTCTCTTTCCTCACTTAATGAACCCCCTGCTGCAGGTCCAAACTGCTTTAGCCTCAGGAGGCAACGTAGTTATTACCGTGTAGGACATCAGACTTCAGCCTGTGTAATTATATTGCCAGCGTCGCAGCTCTCCAATGGGTCTGCTGCACTTCATCACATCTTGAAACCCCAAAGCGCAGCTGTTAAGAATAGCCTGTAGACTGAATGGCTGGCCACCTAAGCTCATACAAACGAGATAAAGATAGGATGAAGTTGACTGTTGTGTAAAACAGTCAAGTACAACACTTAACTGTTCCTGTTTTCACATTTCCCCATCAGTGCTAATTTTGCAGCAGTTTCTGGGTCGAGCAGAGCAGAGCAGAGAAGATGAGAGGGGAGAAGAGGGCTGATGATATATCAGTATCTTTGTGTACATACCGTATCTTTGTTGGATCTGATTGATGGAAAAATATTACTTTACTTCTGTGGTAAAAGCTTAAGCCAGGGTTGAGTCCCCCATATATCCAGGCCTAATCCTGCCTCTGCTCCAACATGATGACATAATGAAAGGCTTCCTCCTCCCTTCACTTCCATTGCTCACCTCCTTTCCTTCCCCCACATCTTATACTATGACCTACATTCAGCTGTAGCACTTTGCGTGCAAATGCAAATGTAGACATCCATCCACTGTGTTATTTCTGAAGTCAATAATGTTAATACCATGCCTTTTCCCACGCATAGGACAGAATTAATACTACATCCGCCACAGCATCCTTGTCCATGTGTGTAAACGTGTATGTGTGTAGCTTGTTCAACCTGCCAGTCTCTTCATAGAAATGTGACTTACAACCAGCGTAAAGTCAACTGACTCCTCACCAATGGCACCTAGCATGTGGAGCTGAAAACACACTGCAGGCAATACAGCTCATTCCAGCCATCCAACTACCTGCCAATCACATACACTAGAGCATGCCATCGCATGACTGCATGCATTTAGATGAACAGCTAAGTACAGGCCTGATTCAAAACCTGAAGTGAAGCACAAACTTTTGGTAAAAATGAAGAAAAAAAATCCCACACAACTTAACATCTCAGCTCCTTTTCCTTAGAAGTATACAGCAGGCCAGTTAAAAAAGAAGACAAGCCTCGCTGTGCATGACTTCAAATCAACTTGTACGGACTTGTGTGAAGGAGTGTTACTCTCTACTATAGTCACACTGTTTTGAACAACTGCCTGAAATTACACATCCAGTAGAGACATAGACAGAGAAAGAAGACATAGTAAGATAGAAATGTGTAATGATACAGTGAAATGTAGTTAGTCATCTTTTCTGGCATCTATGAAGGTGAACTGTACTTTTCAGTCACAGTATTTAACAAATTATCAGACTGAGCTTTGACAAGCTTCACAGCAGCACATCTGTTAGCATAATCTAATTTTCAAGAATGGAGAATAAACTTAATTAGGCCTAAAATGGCTAGTTGAAAATTCAACTGCAACAACTGCTCTACTGTTTGAGATGTTTCAAATTAAAATGCCCAAAATTCAGCGTCCTGCCTTCGAAACATGAATAATTGTTGCTATTGTTAGTTATGATTTTCAGTGTCAACATTCAACATGAAACATTAGTTCTCAGTCAATAAGTGTTTGAGGTAGGTATTTGAACATAAGGTGTGTCAGTAAGTGTTGATACAATCAATATTGCAGTATTTGTGTGAGTTGGCACATTTGTGGGCATTCACCCCCACTCCCCTGTATGTATTTTCACTCCTCAAAGTTTCACGAGTTATATGTGTATGTGTGTGCATTTTTCTATTTTCATTGGAGGAACTGATTCTGTGGAACCGAGAAAAAATATATGTTTTACATGTAGAAAAACTGAAGTATGATTTGCTCCATTCTCTGTGTGTGACACACACAAAGAAAAAAAAAGATCAAACTATATTTTGTTTTTTATGTTTTTGTTTTTTCAAATAAGAAAAACAAGCGAAACGTCTTTGATCCCAATTCCCTGCAGGTGGTAGCAAAATCAGACTCATGAGGGATGGCTTCATGCTGCTGTAACATCAGGTCCAGCAAGGTCAGACCAGAAAGAGCTAACTCTATTAAAGACTGATCCCACTGAGGCAGATTAAGTCTGTCCTGTCCCCTGCTGCCATCCTTCAACCACAGCATAGATTATATCAGCAGACCAAAAATGTCTGTTTTTGCAAAGACGTGCTTAGACACTCATTAATCTTACTCTAAAGAAGTGACTAAACCCAGAAACCGCCACAAGGTGGAGGGAGGCAGAAGTCTCTCACACACAAATGTGAGGGCATATCTTCTTTAGACTATTCAAACCACAGTGCAGAGAAGAGACAGCACGACATACATATATCCTGTATCTACTCATCCACAGAATGAGCCTTTATTCTGCAGGTAGAGGTAAATATCCAAACCTCAACAGATACCTGAACACAGTGCCAGGTCACTGCATAACCAATTAGCCCTAATCTTTCTATCTGAGCAGCGTGTGATAGAAAAAGAGCTGCTAATTCTCAATAAAAATAAAAACAAATTACAATGAAACTAAATTTAATAAAAGGACTAAAATAAAACTGAAATGAATTCACCTTGTTTAAAAACATACAAAATAGGAATGACAAGTAAAAAAAAAGATTAAACTACAAAACATCTGGAAGAGCTGAAAATAAGAAGTCATCAGTCGAGTCCTGGAGAAAAAGATTTATCCAAAGGTGATGCCAGTGGCATTTGATTTGATGTGTGCCATCCTGTTTATCAAACATTTCTAGAGTTAATGTTTTCAATATGCAGGCAGAGTTACCACAATGGACTAGAACAATGAATGTTTCTTAGTATCAACAAGAAAATGTTTGAACATCTAGCAGCTGTTTGCTCTGACAAAATGGGCACCTCTATGTTGACTTAATGAAGCATTAAATTGCGTGGTAAGCATTACTTGGTTTAGCGGCTGTTAGTAAAGGGTGGATGCTGTTGAAACAGCTTCTCCTTGCCTTTTTCATTTGGTTGACACGTTTAAGAGTTCCGGGCCATGTTCTGCATATGTGGAATGAGAAGTTAAGCGGATGATTTGACGATTTAACTTAATCCCGGATCTGTTGGAAGAACCAACAGATCCGGGAGCTTGTTGTCTGTGCAGTTGTCCTGGGAACATACATTAATCACGGTCTCAGGCTCACTTTGGAGCAGGTTTATTTACTTGAATCAGGCAAGGAAGTCCATCCGGCTAAAGATGCGCAGATAAAGCGGTTTTACGTGAACAACTCACTGATATGATGGAAATAATAATTGATGTGAGATTAATAAGACGTGAGTTTATAAAGGCAATTTTCGGCTCCATCTGCTTGCATTCCTACAGTATATAGTAAAAAGGTCTGTCTTTCATCATTAGGATGTTCCCAATGGGAAACCTGCCGATTATCCCTTTTATTTACTTTATTAATGCATTGTACATTTACACCATGTTCTCATTCTGATTTTTGCATTACTGTCTCCATCCCCCCCAAAAAAGCTTCCCCATTGTATTGAGACAAGAAAAACTTAAATTAACACACCCAGTCTCCAAAAATGCAGCAGGCAAGAGAAAGTCATTAGACATCCACTGACTAAACAAGAGACTTAAAATGTAAAACTAACAAAGCACCTAAAGCACCTCACAAAAAGAAATGACACTAATGTTTAGTTTAAAAAGTAACCTCCACTTTAAGGAGAAAGGACATCTGACGAAACAGAGCCGGGAAGAGTTGAATCATTCTGACCTTCTTAGCTCATCCTCTTCTGATAAATCACACAGGGCTGCGGTTCTTGATGACAGGCTTTCACTGTGCACAGAGCCCTCTTGAATATGGCCTGCCAGCAGCAAGGTCCTATGAAGGAAATGCAGCTCTACACCTCACATTATGGCCCATAAATTCAGCTGGGAGCACTGACGCCCACAGCAGGCAGGCATTTGATGCGAGAAGGCAGAGAAAGTTCACTTTAAGCTCATTTCACTGACTGGTCTACTCTTCTTTTGGAGGCTGGATGGACATAAAATGCTTGTACCATTAAAACTACAGTGCTGTGAAAAAGTATTTGCCCCCCTTCCTGATCATTTTTTTCTTTGCATATCACACTTAAATGATTAGGATCAAACAAATTTGAGTATTAAACAAAGATAACAAGAGTAAATACAAAATGCAGTTTTTAAATGTTTTCATTTATTATGGAAAGACAACTTTCCATACCTGACTGTCCCCTTGTAAAAAGTAATTACACCCTAAACCTAATAACTGGTTGAGCTACCCCTGGCGGCAAAAACTGTAATCAAGCAATTGCGATAACAGGTAATAAGTCTCATATTGCTGTGGAGGAATTTTAATTCAATTTTAATTCAGACACACTGAGGGTTTTCATGTCACAGCATCTCAATCAGACTTATGTCTGGGAGACACACACCTTCCAAAAGGTTCAACTTCTGTCTCATCAGTCCACAGAATATTTGTCCAAAAGTATTGGGATGTATTGGGATGGGAAGATGTTTTTGGCAAATGTGAGACAAGCCTTAATGTTCTTTTTGTTCAGCAGTGGTTTTTTCGTCTTGGAACTCTCCCATTGATGCCATTATTGCTGAATCATGAACACTGATCTTCACTGAGACCAGTGAGGCCTGCAGTTCTTTAGATCTTGTTATATGACCTTCTGCATGAGTCGTTGTCATGCTCTTAGTAATTTGGGTAGGCTGACTTTAAAAAAAAGCTGTCTTACTGTCTAAAGTGTGACAAAATTTGCCAAACAATAAAAAAAATTAAAAAAATCAGGAAGCATCATATACTTTTTCACAGCAAAATAGGAGACTGATCACCCTCTAACATTGTGACTTTTATTCCATTTTAACTGGAAATAGTCACTAGAGTTAAAATTCCATGGTTATAAAAAAAAAAACAATGATGCTTAGGATGTTTCCTTTTACTCTGTGAGCCAAAACCAACTAGATGTTTCTGGTCTCAACACAAATGAGAGCAGATCTTACAGTTTGACACTTATGCTAAGACAAAAAAAGATGCTGACAGGATTCATCCATATCAGGATTTTACACACTGGCTGCTGTGAAAAATATATGTTTGACTGCCCACAGCTCTACAGCCATTTTCAGACAGCTTAACCTCTCTATAGTCTCTTTGAACTTTGGTCACTTACTGCTAAACATGGACAGAGTTCAGTAGTCTATCAGAGACTTACAGACAGCTGTGACAGCTATGCCACAACATTCTGTTCAATCATCCCATGTCCCATTTTCAGAAGGATAAAGGATAAATTAGGAGTAGAGCAATCCATACATCAGCAGACACACACAGAAACAAGTGCCCAAACAACAGCTAATTACCCAGGATGTCCATATTTTTCCTCAGACTTGTACTCTGAGGACCCACACACTCAGCCAGGAGTGAGGGGCACAGCTGGTCTTGATGACTCCAGTGCTCCTGCTCTTGAAGGCCCAGCTCAGATAACTGCTGCCCTGTTTGGTCAGCGGGCATCTGAAATTACACCTCCACCTTTCCTAGAGCGCCTGCCCATGCAGTCCTCCCCACTCCTCTGTACTGCACCTCTACGTATAAAGTCTGCAACCAATAAAGATAAAACTCTACCTCACAGTAAAATTATATTAACATTTTTAATGATTAAACCCAAAAGTTTAGTCTTGATGAGAAGACGGTGATATTGAGCACTGGAAATCATTTTGGTAGCTATAATGAAGATTTTCTATCTCAATGTATCCAATGACTACAATGCGAGATCACTTGAAGTGATGAACAGACACAGAATTATCACTCAAATCTAATGTGTGGCTTGGCTTCACAGAGACTTAAGGTGAGTTTCGGCTCATTATTTAGCCGTCAAACCTGCAGCTTTACGGTTTTGGCCCTCACGTTTTCAGCAGCTTTTTTTTTTGCAGCAGTTTTCCATGAAAAACCTTTGTACAAAACCTGTTAAGGGGTTTGTACAAAGGTTCACTCACCAGGTGGACAGAACTTCAACTCTAAATCATGATGTTCCATAACTTTGTGTAGATAAACAAATTCTTGCTCACATGACTGCATATCAACTGAAAAGGTGACATTGGTATTGTATTTGCAACTCTCCAGGGAACTAAAGCAATGAAAAACAAAATACTTGTAGCAGGTTTTACTCAATCTACTGAACACCTTTAGATATCTGGATCAGAGGCAACAAAACACTCAAACGTCCCACAGCAAGTTACAGTCAATCATACACACTCAACCACTAAACATTACTGACAATTTCATATTTTGTATGTTTAATGTTTTGCTTTGGTTCATTGAAATGCAATTCAATTACTGCACTGCACTGAACTTCCATGTTACTTTACTCTTTCCCACATAAATCACTTGGCCAATCAGAGCTTCTCAGGTCTGTAGCTAATCAGAACAGTCAATAGTCTACTGACTAGTTTGACTAGTATTTCACAGGTTTAATGTACATTTGCAGTAAAAACGTGAGCTACAAAGTGCAAATTAATATTCTCACGCCGTTTCATAGAAGAGTTATGCACTGAACATTACTTTTAAGTTATCTTTTTTAACCCCTTCTCTGCTGGCTGCAGCTGCTTGTCCACATGCAATGCTGCGTACATTGATTCAACATAAAGAAACATGAACATATCATCACAATCACGAGAGCACATTCAGTTTTCAGGCTCCACGACAGATATGTTTGTGTTGATATTTATGTGCCCTGTATGTGCAAAGTTGTTTTTTTCCTGTGAATCAGTAATGCTTAGAAATAATTAATTTCATCTTATGTTTTAACTGTGGATCAAGTAATGTGTTCTATATACTGTATACAACTTGTTTTGTGCTCAGAGATTTTTGATTTTCCATCAGTAAACATTTGGGAGCTTGGAAATTTTAGTGAGCAAACTTGGAAACACAGGGTCTCTGTGGAAGCTGGCTGCAGATCTGCACTATAGTGGTACATGATAAGTAGAATATTTTTAGTCAGTTAAACACAGTAGCTCTACTACACACCTGTGTTCTGCACACAGGGAGGGAGGGAGGGCACCCCATTCAGACAATAAATATCCAGCTGCAGAGACAAAGAGGTGCCAGCCAGTGTGTAGCAGTAGTTAGATAATTATCTGTAAAAGCAATAACACAGAGGTTCTGTGAGAGTCTAGACCGTTTCACACACTGGTGGTGTATATGTTTACTTATCAGGTATCCATTAGCACTTCCATAATGCTCTGTTAGTGTGGGCATAGTTCACTTACTGTGAGAAAAATTGTCCTGATAAATATACTTTATACATAATTTAGCTTTAGTTTTATATATGGTGCCTCTTTTCATAAACATTCTCGTGTTATAAAGAAAAAAAAAACATTGTCCACTAAATACATTTTTTGTCTTTGTCATAACTTCTTTGAAAACCAGAGAGCTCATAATTATTCAGCAGCTGCACAAATAAACAAATTTTTGATGCAATGTCACAACTAGAGGGGAAGGCTTTGTGTTTACTTCCCTTTGCTGTTTATAAGAAGTAAAAACAAAGAGCAAACAAAACCTTTGATTGTACTGGACAGCAAGGAAATGGAAGTGGAAATGGAAGTAGAAGTGTGAGTGTGTGTGTGTGTGTGTACTCGTATTAAAATGAGTTTCAGTGTACTCTCGATCTAAGCTGCTGTTCTTGAAGGTGATGTGCTTCAGTGACAGTGACATAAGACTCAGCAGCTCAATGATAAACCTCCAGTTCTCTGTTGCTGATAGGTGACAACTCATAGCACTTCAAACACGTCACCCCCCCCCCAATTGCCCTTGACACCTATATGTTTTCCTTCTACTTTTAAATACTTTGGTTGCGATGTAAATGTGATTAGAAGCATCACACGTTTGTGTTTAATTTAAAGGCTTTGGTCTGAAAGCTGAGATGGTATCTGGCTGGTTCTAATTAAGTTGCTGCAAACAAAGTGGTGCAGCTGTGGACATGGAAGTATGGTGATGGGAAATCAGCACATTTTAATCAGTGTACAGTCTGTCCTTTATACAACATTACTGTGTTTCCTGTTCATGCAAAAGATTAGCGCATGACTACAGAGGAACACCGGCCTCATGCAAAATGTAATTGTAGGAATTTACATAGTATCACTGGTAATCAGTGATACTATGTAAATTAATATGACTTACTAATACCAATCTATAACGATCAATTTGTGGCCTGAGTTTTCTGTTTATTATAGAGTCCTGATGATAGAGTCTGTTTAACAATAAATGCCCATCAAGGGAACAATTCGTCTCTGCATAGTGTCAAGTTGTAGGGCAGTGTGCAGGTCTGGCTTCACTGTTGAAGCTGTGAATGAACTCTTCACTGTGGAGAAAACGTGATTTTCTTTAAAAAAAAAAAAAAAGAAAAGAAAAGAAAAAGAAAGAAAGAAAGAAAGAAAGGACCCAATGGCACCCTACAGGAGAGCGTCGTTAGGTGACAGACAGTAAACTCTGTGTCATGTTTATTAAACCGTGGTTTGTGCACCTTAAAGAGCGGCGCGGTGACTACAATGAGCTGTTCCTACACGTCCTGCGATGATCACCGTACTCCGGTGAAGTGGCAGAGACAAAAGATTTCCCTTCCTATATTTTCATCAATTTGATCCAAAAGCATCCTTAATATTCGGTTTTAATCAATCATCGTGCAAGCATCTTATTATCCCCGTGCTGTTGTGTCCTGCACACACCGCTGTAAAGCAGTACATGCAGATCTGCATGAAAATTCTGCGGAAAGCGAACAAAGCCTTACCTAAAAACTGTGTCGGTCCTCACTGGATGCTGCCGCCGCCGCTGCTGGCCGACGGTCCATTTTGCCCCTGTTCGCCTTGTTGCACAGCGAGCATGCAGCTCGGTTTGGCTCGCCTGAACTCCCAGTTCACTGTGAAGATATCCACTACTACGCCTACCGGAACGGACGGGCTGTGTTGTCTATCACATTGTTGCTGGCCTTTTTTCTCTCATCCAAGGCAGAAATACAGGGGTGGAGTCAGAGGACTTCTTTTTCTCGTGAGGTAGGAGGGGGCTTGTTGGCCTTCAGAGAAGGATCGAGGAAAGGAAACTTGTGTTCAGCAATATTTTCAGATGGAAAATTTGAAGAGTAAATTTTAGATGTCCCATAAATACAAAACTACAACTTTAGCTTATTCTAATTCAACATATTTTATCTCTCATGGTTTTCTAGCATCGCTGGACCTAACTAACATTGTCTGGTCTATGTATGTGGTATGAAGGAGCTGATTATCAACTGACTCTGTGAGGTCGTTCAGACTTGTGAATTAAAAAAACAAAACAAATGGAGCACTTGGTATGACATGAGGTAAAATGGCAGCACCTGCAGGGAAGTTCAATTTTGCCAGAGCAGAAAATGATCTTCCACCTGGCGCACACTAGAAATAATTCCCCAAATAGGCAACTAAAGCAAGATTAAGTGCAGGGATTATTAATGATCTTCATGAATTAGTATTTTTACTCCTATGAATATGTGAGTCGCATAAAAAAGTTAGCTCAGTCATGCTGGAGAGGAGTGGAAAAAGAAAGGGAGATCCTTCTAAAGTCAGTCTGACTGGTGTGTTCATTTACAGTGATGGGAAATATTTAACAGCTTGTGGAATATTCATCTAATAACAGACAACAGAGTGTTTATGCCTTATTATAAACTATTATCTCAGTCACCTTATACTCTGAACTGCACTACATAAAGAGTGTTAAAGTGTTAACACGTAATCCCATGGCTAATAGAGAGAATGGTAACCTTAAACAAAACAATTGTTTTTACTTCATGGCAACCTTTCATTCGGGTTCTTAGAAGCTCTGTAAAACCTGCTAGGCATGTATGCCTGAAACTCATTCATCTCTTTTTCTCAGAAAAGCAGATGTATAAGTTATAGATGGAAAAGAGGCTAGCCAAAGAATGACGTCATGACTTTTCTCTCGACACGCTTCTGGGCGTAGTGTCCTATTTACCAATAAATAAATAAATAACCAATAAATATGAGGGTGGCTTTAACCTTGTCCTCCCAGTAAGAAGGTTAACAAGTTCATTTAAAATAATGTCCTACTGTTACTTTAAGGAAAGAAGTCAACATTACATTAGGCAAAACTGTCCAATATTTTCCAACAAGTTTTGAGAGAAGCCCAGTAAACTTTCAACTTTCAACCCCAAGACAACTTGTCTATAGTGCTTCTCTGAATAACAATGAATGAAAACAAATTGTGCAATGGATGAATTAATTCACTCAACACACCCAACACACCCACAGCACAATATATGCCAAGCTAAAACAAGTCAGATGTTCCTAAAGCCAACTCACAGCAGGTGGATGTTTCATAAATGTGGTGCAGCTACTGAAACCAAAACTTGTCACCACACAGAAACTGAAAACCCCAGGTGTCCAGCTAGATGACTGGGGACAAAAACACTGCAGTTATAGACTCTGTGGTCTTTCATAAACATATAAAACATATAAAAGATATGCTTTGGGTCATCTGAGCATTCAGAACAGTCCTAATTGTTGAATATGACAAAGAGTAAAGAAGCAGACCTAATTAGTCATTGGCAATTAACATTACAGGACTATTTATAGACAATCTAGTTTTGCACTTTTAAGTTTTCTATTCACATGTCTTTAGTGTAATTAAACTTTTTATGGCTGGGTTTAAAGGCACTCACAGCACGCGGTTCTGTTTAAGGAAAAATTGTGGCCAGGCGTAACAGGGGAAAATTTAACAGTCACTTGACACACAACATGTTGATTGAACTTTAAACAAAACCTTTCCGTAACCCTAACCATAGCATTTTGTTCCAGCTACCCCATCCACCTCCTTGCAACTCGATTTCCATTCATAAATTCATTGATTTAAAATACATAACATCAGAGCAAAATCCTGATTAAATTTTAAACTTTTTTAGGAGATTTTAAGGAGACAGGATGCGATGTAAATATGTCTTTCACAGCATCAGATTGGACAAACATTTGTGACCTAACTCTTTTTTGGACCTTAGAAACTGCAGCTGATAAATTGGTTTTATCTCAATCTACCTTCACCATCAGGTCTAGAGCCCTGTTAAGGTTTAGATTCAACTTTGAAACTTAAGTCCAAAGTCCTTATATTGGAAATTTGAACATCATCATTTGAACAACAACCGAGCAATGATGATCATCTTATCCCAAATCAAAACCCAAACTAAACTTAATGAAACATCAAAGAGTAATTATTCTCTCTCTTTTCTGTTCTCCACTATTTTGCTAGGTTAATGGAAATGTTTTGTATGCTTAGTGTTAAAATTACTACTTTTGTACAAGTTAGGAACTTTGGCGTCAAGGTCACAATAATAACCATTTGGATAATGTTAGTGAACCATCATCATCATGCTTAGAAAGAAACTACGGTGACTCATGGAAACAAACTTTCTGATGTTTAGTTGACCCTTATATCCCTGCCAAGGCAACAACATCACCATTCCCTCAGCTGCTTAGTGACTTCTCACTTAAATGTAAACATATGTTGTTTTGGGACATTTTGATCAGACAACACTTCATTCACACGTCATTCTTTGTCTTTTATAGATTATGATGGAGTGTGTGACATGTATTAAAATGAGAGCAGTATAAAACCTGTCAGGTACAGTAACCTTCTGTTGCAGGGCTGTTAATTGTTGCTGTTTTAACACTGTTGAGCTCTTCAGGTGGGGAAACATGCATTAAAATATGAATGTATGCATATTATATGAATGTGTGTGTGTGTGTGTGTGTGAGAGAGAAAGAGAAAGACAGACATAGTTGTTATTGTGTCGTGCTGGGATCAGCCGGTGTAATGCGGGTCGTGCGTTTGTGCGCTGCTCTCTTAATTGCCTCATCAGTAAATGTCACACATTCAAATGGCTCCACCATCTAGATTTATTTATTCATTTGTGCTCCATCAGATGCAGGCACTGCTGCTGCATGCTACAATTACTGCTGCACAGCCGAATGTGCCAATGAATAATAAATCATAGCACAAAGAGATCCAACCAGCTGTCTGTGATCCATACAACCAACCAGAAAGTAAATTTGCAGTAGATGGTGTTTACAGTAGAAACATCTCTTTAAAGCAGTGAAACTCTGAAGGATGTTCAGATGGCCTCTCAGAGGACAGAGGAGGAACATTTATAGTTGTGTAGAACTTGGTAAATATTGCCCACAACCGAATACACCCAAACACAAACATCCGGATGAGCACACATATGGATCAAGGAATTTGCACGGATGCTCAAAATGTTGCCTTGATATAATGCAACTAGAGGCATTGGCTCCTTTGCACACATGCTGTTCTCTTCAAAGTGAAGCTCAAAAACAGGGCATTTGGAGGCAGATGACTCACAGCCTGAACTCACTGGTGTGTTCAGGCTGTGACTGAAAAAGGAGAGTGTGAGTGGGCTGTGGGAAATGTGTTTCTGGCCCAGATCAGTATGTTAAGACCCCTGTACTGATATGTCTTCTTTGTTGAAAGCCTGACTCAGGTGCTCATCATTGTCCAGGTGCATGTCAGTCACCACACTTCATTATACTGCAGCCTTTGTAGGGGAGGACCGAAAAAGGAATTTTGAAAATGAAGGAGAGGTCTGTGTAGCCAGGTGTGAGACAGTGTGTGCATAAATGCAATGACAGAAGAAGTGTTTTAAAGTGTGCATAAAAGTATATGTTACACTTTTTAGCACTGCAAAGTCAGCATTCTCATCAGTGGATGATTCAAGTATAAGATGTGGAGATAAAGGGGAAGAATTGTTAGTCATAGTACAGTTCATCCATACATCCATTTGCCTATTTGCTTGTCCTCTTATGGGTCGTTGCACAGCTGGAACCAAACTCAGCTGTCACTGGGCAAGAGGTAAGGGTACACCCTGGACAGGCAAGTCAACAGAGACAGACAACCATTCACACTCACATTCACACCTATGGGCAATTTAGACTCACCAGACCTAATACGCATGTCTTTAGATAGAGGGAGGAAGCTGGAGTACCCGGAGAGATCCCACAGAAACAACACGCAAATTCCACACAGAAAGGCCTTCTTACTGTGAGTCGACAGTGCTAACCACTGCGTTTATATAAATATAACATATTCATATTTATTATATAAAAATATATAATATACAATTTAAAAATTATGAATGGCCATTGACCCCAAAGAAACAATAAAAATAAAATAAAAATATTCTTGGGTAAGGTGGGTAAGGCCAGCACTGACATCCCTTCTGCTGTTTCCTGTTTACATGTGCAGTAGGCTTTTTGTCTGGACTTTAAAGTCAAAACAGCACCACCAGCACTACCCACATCATCACTACCTGCGTAATCATCATTGAGACTCATAGCTGTGTGATTGAGATGAATCAGAGAGCAGTCGAAGCTTTCTGCCACAGCTAAAATCATATCTGAACATCTGGCCATCTCTCTCATGTACCGCACTTTGTTGCTCGTCTCAGCTAATTGTGGCCATTAGAAACCTGCAAGAGCGTGGCGGTTTCCATGACGATGCACGGATGTGCCTGGGTGTTTTGAGCCTTTGGTATCCTGGTCATTTCATGCCATCTGTTTCTCCTGATCGCAATATCTCAACTGATTTAGTAATTATGTGAGTCAACATATTACAAAAGCCTTGCTGACTTAATGGGCTTGTTCACATCAATAAAATGCTGGTGGAGGTGTCTTATGAGGGGTGGACAGATTGAAGGATGAGACTTCTGAGAGCATTTTGTTTAGATCTATCCTCTCCCACTACAGAGTGATAAGTAAACAGCAAGCGATGTAGTGAAATGACAGCAGGTGGGTAACTTAGCCCTGAGCGGGTGTGAAGAGAGCAAGTCAATTCTGGAGGCTATAGGCCATTTGATGGGTCGGATGCACTCATCTCTGGAAAAATTCGCTAAATCATCTGCTGGTAATGGTCTGGGAATATGATTACCACACTCTGTACTTTTTTATTACAGCGTTGTTATTTTTAGAAATTAACACTTAACAGAAACCTTGTTTATAAGAGGTGTGTGTTTGGAGTCACAGAAAACAAAGTCCTCAGCCACGCTAACAGCTTCATCACCCTGCACTTAGACACAGTAAATCCTATTATAACATTTGCAAATTAGCTCTAACTATAACGTTCACCTAAGCTGATGTGTTTATCAGGGGTTTTACAGGTTGTAAAATATTATGGACTGCTGGCAGAACTGCTTCCTCCAGTTTATCCTCCAGGACTTGGGTGTCAGTATCAAATTGCAACATTTGTCGGGATATTATAGTTTGAATCAAAGTGACGGACCAACAGATCAACCAACCAATACTGCCATCCGCCAGAGACTAGATTGAACCACAAGCATGGGGGAAAGCATACACACACAACTATTGTTTCAGTGTGAGGAAGTGGAAAACAAGAACTAAATGCTGTAATTTTTAATACTGTGTGTGTTCTTGTTTGACTCACATTCTTCCAAAGAACACAATCAGTTCATCTTTTGATTTAGTTGTCATGACGCCCCTCTAAACTGCACCGCCTTGTGGGTTCTGCTTGTGATATGAATGAATCATTTGTAGACTGACCTCTATGAAACCACTGGTAATTTCCAAACTTACAACATACAGCGTATCTTATCATGATCACAGGAAAAAACACTGTGACTTAAGCAGGGCTGTAAATTATCGTCTGTATCTGTTCAGTTTACTTGTTGCTCTTTTTTCTCTCTAATACATTCCTCTAATGGGTATATAAGAGTCACAGAAAATGTTGGAAGTAAAGCCTTTGGTTTTAGCTGCAACAGAATCCCAACACAACAAAAAAAATAAAACACTTCTTAATCTAAACAATGGTAAAACACAGTATGTATGATTTCCTGTGGACAAAGAGATTGTATAAACCTCAAAACATATAATAACCTCCATTGCGATTCATGCACGACCATTTAACCAGCCTCTGTTGTTTTAATATTCACCACAGGCTGATCATAGTTAAAAATGCTTGAGGCAAACCTGAGATGTCACCACATCATGACACATTATGGAGACAATCCCTCTGCTACTTATCAAATATAGGCAGAAAAGACAAAAAGAAAAGCTTTTTACGATAACTTTAGTCCAAATGTATGACGGCTTCCTCCTCTCTTCTTTTCAATTCACTCGTGTCACTACCACATCTCTTTCCTGTCACTAAATATTATCCGTGCATTAGAAGTAGCTCAGTGGATGATGGATGTGTTGCATCTTTTCCACATTTCTTTCAGTGCTCAGCACCATTGAAGAAGAGTAGTTAAAGTTAGAGTAACTAACATTATCATCTTAAATGGGGTTTTTTTTCAGCTTGACCAGTGGACAAGACTGCTAGTCCATCCATGTTTACCAACCATACCCTGCATTGCCACTGATCAAATCGTCTTTGTTACCATTGTCTCTTTATTACCAGTGCAGTTTTTTATAGCTTGCTGGTGATGTTACGTTTGATCTCATGAAGTGCAATAAAAGTTTGGAAATCATTTACATGTACATTTGGATGCTTCATGTTTTTATAACAATGAGTTTTGTTTGACCTCATTCTTCTGCTGCTCGTCCATTCTCTGACTATTTGACATAGAGTAATATAAATTATGGTGATCGGTATATTTACAGTTTTATTGCCATTTATGATTCATGGCATTAACAGTATAGCAGGAAGTATTTAATACAGAAACTCTGTAATTTTTTATAAATGTTGCATATGTCGATGTTTTGCTAAAGAGGGTGAATGATTAAGTGGCAAAGACATGGAGGAGGTTTGCTAATACCTCCTCTTTACCAAGGGCTTCAAAAAGCCCAGTTTAAAAAATCTGATGAGTGGCATGGATCAAACTCAGCTTTATCGAAACAATAATTTACGACTCTGTGTAATTAAAGTTAAGAAGACATTTTATTGTAGCTCTTTATTCCTGTTGTCCAGAGTCCCAGTCATGACTGTAATAAACATTTTGTACACAATGAAGATTTGATAAATTCACTACAACATGAATAGACTACTTCTGATAAGGAAACCTTTGTGATACGACAAAACCATCTTAAGAGTTTTGTTGTTATTGTTTATAACCAGTAAGATTTTATAATTACTTTTTATTTTTTTGAATTGATCGGATTTCTGATTGATTTGACTTCAAAACAAAGTCAATCAAGTCCACCACACCATTTCCACCACCCAAACATTATTTGGATGGAGATGTATACAGAAATAGAATAAACACATAATTTTTACTAAATCACAGTAAATAATATTCAAAATTACCGATCTTAGTGTGGACACGGAAAAGGACAAAAGGATAGTTTAATTAATATGTGAGGGGTAAATATGTTATTATCACAGTGATGGAAACTTGTCTGAGTGTACATGTTTGCATATTTTCAAGTGTTTGTTTCAGTTGAACCACAGGGCAGATTGAACCCTGGCAGCTGCTGTCACATGCAGCTTTAGTCATTTATGCTGCTGTTTTCACAGCAGTGTTGGACCCCATGTTGTTTCCCTGAGATTTCTTCACAGTGTACCTGTCAGTTCCTGGGAGACGGCAGCTCCCTTCCCAGAGCATCAACATACGCCAATGCCAGACTCACCTTTTGTCACTTTTAGTCCTCTCTCTCTCTCCCTGTGTCTCCTGGGCTCCATGCTTGTTTTCCTCTATTTATTTCCTCTTCACAGTATTTCCTGCACAGACTTCACACTTTTGGAAACAGCAATTAGTCTTCTTTCTACAAGTCTGACAGTGTGAGGTCACACTTATCACCATTCTGATAAGATTTCAGTTTGATGCCACATTTCTGCAATTCCTTAGAAATTCTGCTGTCATCCAATGACAACCTCACCCAGTGTGTTTACCTTTTAATGTTCCATTTTTAACTACAACTTAATAGGATGGCTCCATCTTTCTCTCTTTGACTTTGTCTTCCCCTGTTCTCTCTCTCTCTGCCTTGATCTCTCTTTTATTTTGTGGCTCTGCTTCAAATCTGCCTATTATCTGACTGATGTAAGCTGGATGTAACGACTACATGTTGTCCATAAGATAAGCCTTCTTGACTTCTCGTGTAAACCTCTCTAAATACTGTATCCACAGAAACACTACATGAAGTGTCATGTGGGTTGGGCCTAAGTATTAATTTAAATAAAAACAACAATTCACAAAGCTGTACTGTGGTTGTAATTAAGAACACACAAGCTTGTTTTTCTATTGGTGGATGCTTTGGGGACTGCAGTCAGATACTGTGTCACACTCTCGCTCCCCCAGTCTCATTTGGTTTAACTGGAAAAGACAAGGATGATGGTGGAAGCTTTAAAAGCAACACATCCCCAGGCAGGCAGGGCTCTGGTCCTCCATTATTTTGCTGCACCGCCTTGTGCTAGTTTGGAACTAGGTTGTTTCCATGGCAACGGCGTATTTGATGGACAGGTCTGTGTATGATGGCCAGTCCGCTGCGAGAGTTTCCACCCTCTGCTGTCTGACAAACAGGAAGCTAATGATTCAACATGCATGTACATCTATCCACCATCATATGCATACATGCACATACATACATTCAGTACATGTGATGCTTTCACTGTCAACCAACTGTAGAAATTCAGTGGTTGCATTCACATCCCCCAACAGCACATCTACTTTTAGGAACAAACGCCTACAGCTTTTTTTTTTTTTAACAGCCAATCCTACAAACCCACAGTACAGTACATACAAACACAAAAGAATGTGTGTCTCTGACGTGTGAAATTTGGCTTATGTGCAATTTTGCTCCATCATATGAGACACAGAGAAAATAAACAAAGCTTTCAGACTAAGACATAGCAGTCTGTTATGTTCCTCAGTCTCCTCTTGCAGTATGCATATGTGTAAGGCATAATTCATGTACTGTGCGATGATGTTCACTGAATAAGACCAAAGTTAAACCTCCTCCAGCTATGCTTAACAGTAAAATGAAATTTGAGATATTTGTAATTTACTAGTAGTTTCATTCCATGCTACCTACTGGTTCTACTCCACCACATTTTTAGTAGATATCATTTTACTATGTACAGCAGCATTGACTTTACATATTCAGAAAATTACTATGACAAACTTAGAAAATAAATTCACTCTTTTAGATCAAACCACACAACAGTGATCTATGTACATTCACTTATGTGAGACTAAAATACATTACTGTTACCTCTTATGGAGCATTTTATTATTTTAACATTCTTGCTTTTACTGACAAAAAACAAACATCACGTAATGTTACCAAGATAAAGAAGAGGACTGAATAAATGTGTCTCAGCCCTCCGCTTAATTTCACAGCGTGAGCATTTTTCTGTACTTTAGTATGAAAAGGACGACAAGTTACAGCATAGTTGTACTTATTTTTGTAGCTTGAGACAGTCTGACCTGCATCACATGATCTGTATCCACAGCATATATGCAACATATGAACTATGTACAAAAGCACACTAACACCAGCAAACGCAGTGTGTGTCCCCATGTTGACCGCCATAGCTTCTTTATGAGTGTGCGGTTTTCAACGGCACTGTGTAATTTCATTTGCACTCTGTTTAGGCTGTATCTGCCTGTTTCATTTTTCCCAAACTCGTCAGACTCTCCATCAGATATAATGAGAAAATATGGAAGCCAAACTAGAAGTTTGAAATGGTAATGAGTAAGACTCCCTGCTACTAAAAGAGACAGAAAGACTGATTTAGCAGAGCAGAATTAGAGATTGGAAGACAATAATAGGACATGTTTAAATGGCAATTATATATTTAGCTGTGGCGCCCATGAGACGGAATAGCTGAATTTAGCTCAGCCTCTATAACTTCTATATATATCACATTAAAATAAAAGCATGGTTTAAACTATGTTAATCACAATTACAACTTTGTAACAGCATGTTAGCTTCTTCATTTTGTCTGGAGAAAATAACAGACATACAGTACTTCCTCACAGTAACTTTCTATATCAAAGCCCTGACCATATTCTTGTAACGTAAAGTCTGACGAATTGGGTTTAATGTGAATGTACAGATTTCACTGGCTAATTGTTTCTTTTGGTGATATTCAAATAACAACTGTTCAAGTTTATCTTATATCTTAAATCATGCTCATATGACTGTTGGCAGCAAGTACATTGAAATACAAGGTTTGGTTTGGCACGTTTGCATGCTAACGTGTGTCAACGTGTGCTGGCATGCTAGCATGCCAAACTAAAGAAAGTTTTGATACTGCAGTACTTCCTAATAAAGAGTAACACAGAGATATATTGTGCTAGAAGGAAACTGAAGTGATTATCACAATTACATTTCATCTACATGTCACATGTCAAAGTTGGCAGAAGTAAATAAACTCAGTACTCACGTAATTTGAATGTGCAAGTCTAGTGCTGATTGTCTGGGAAGATTCTCAGTCGTCCAGGGTATCTGCCCCCCAAAAATTCTTCTTTAGTGGCAACTGGACTTCATAAGCTCTTGAAGACGTTTCGCCTTCCATCCAGAAGGCTTTATCAATTAAGAATTAAACATTTTGTTGGGTGATTGTTTTTTTGCCTCATATGTGACTCATACTAGAAATAAGGTTTCTAACTTGTTAGATGTAATTCATGTACAAGTTCAAGAATAACTTCAGAAACCTTATTTTAGAGGCTTTCATTTCAACAAACATTCAATATTTGCCTCTTGGCGGAGAAATATTTGTGCTTTACACCGCAAACCACTGTATATACCTTCAGGTGGTTAATCCATCATAATATATCATAATTTATTGGTTGATTATACTTTGTATTTTCTTTCATCTGATTTGTAAGATGTTGCAAATGTGTCATATAACACATACAGTAAATAGAAAACCAGGAGACAAATGTGGAGCAGAACAAATCTTATATAACTTAAAGATTTTGTAGTTTATTTAAATTTCTGATCCTTTTAAATCTAATGCAAACACTCACATTATACATTTACATAATTTATTTCAAACAATATATTATAATAGGTACTGAACTGCTTTATAGTGACTTCCAGCAGCAGAAGATGATTCAGCTCGAGGCACAATGAGTCTCCCACAGTTACACATAATGATACCCAACAGACTCATGTCACTAAAATGGGATGGGATGAAATGCACAGCAGAACAGATGCCATAGAGCAGTATGGCAATAAGAAAGTGGAACAGGAGGAGGATGAGATGGTGAAGCTGCCAGAAGATTGATGTGTAGCAGAGAGGCAGGATAACCAGCAGGAGAACCATTATTGGTGAGATTATGAGCAAAGACTCTTGTCTTCAAAAACATTTCTACATGAACATGGTGGCTCAGTTTGAATATGTGTTATGACTATTAACGCTCTGAGACTGCAAGGAACTTTATTGCTCTTCTAATACTCTCGAAATAATCAGTAACCTAAAGTAAGACCAAGCACTTTGGATCTCTACAGTGTATTATTTTAGAAAATAGTATTGACATATTAATATAACATACACTTCTGAGTACTTACGAAATAAGATACAGTTATGTCTATTAATTAATTATGGAATAATTTCTGTTAGCATTTGACCTCTGCACACCACTACAAGCAACCAGGAATTACAACATTTTTCATACACAACTCCTTTTTGGGGACTCACATAAGGATTGCCTTTAATAGTTTGCAAAAAACCTTTGCAGTCAATGACCTGAAGTCTGGAGCTCATGGCCATAAACAATGCTCAGTTTCCTCCCTGGAGATGCTTTGCCAGGCCTTTACTGCAGCTCACTTCAACTGCTGTTTGTTTGTGGGTCTTTCTGCCATCAGTCTTGTCTTCAGTGGGTGAAAATCATGCTCAACTGGGTTGAGATCAGGTGACTAACTTGGCCATTGACAAATATCACATTTCTTTACCTTGAGAAACCCTTGGGTAGCTATTTCTGTGTGTTTTGGGTCATTTGCGGAGTACAGTATACAGTAACTATGTTCTTCAAATTGCATCCTGATACACTTATTCTCAGTCACATCAACAATACACAGCAGTGACACAGTCCCATCAGCAGCCATACATGCTCATGCCATAACACTGCCTCCACCATGTTTGACAGATGATGTGGTATGCTTTGGATCACGAGTTGTTGCATTCCTTCTCCACACGTTTGTTTTAACATCATTCAGATACTGGTTAATCTTGGCTTCATCAGTGCAGAAAATCTTATCCCAGAATTAATCAGGTTCAGTTCAGATAGATAGATGCAGTTCAGATAAATTGATCCCCTTGGGAAAATTGTTGTTGGACATCTGCCAGACAGTACATATCTGCACTAATGTGTGTTTTGGTGTCTTCTCCAAGGACAATTCCACATGTAGTCAGGAGGAACGAGAAATAGATGATAGTGAAGATTAGCGGTTCATTCTCCAAATACACAACACAGGAGAGAATAGTCATTCAGGTGAAGTTACCTGGAAGTTGAGTCATGACAACTAGAGTGCCTTCTAGTCTGAAACATTTCTCTACTCATACTTGGCCATGACTCAACTTCCAGATAACAGGTTGTGACAAAGCAAGAATACATTAAGTCTCATTGCTTTGTATTTATTAATTTAATTGTTACACAGATGTACAGTGACTGACATTTGTGAACAATCTCATGACGCCCATGTATAATAAAATGTTAAATATTTGAATCATGAAGGAGGTTCAGGCTTTACAGTGACGCACACTGTGAGGCGTGGAGGATAAGCATTGGGAAATATACAGCAGTCCAAAAGCTGGAATTTGCTTTTACCCATGTTTTTCCACCATCTCTGTGACCTCCTGCTTTAGGCAGCCCAGAAGCAGCCATTAAGAGCCACGAATGAGAAGGTCTTTCTGTGCACTCACCCAAGTGTGACAGCCAGTTGGGGTGGGGGGATACATGGATCATCCCAGATCCAGACAGGGCTTTCATCCAGAGTGTTTGTCTGGCATGATGTCCCTAAAAGGTCACCAGTATGTGAGATAACATTTATACAACCATCTCATGCTTGGATAAACCGCTTTGGGTTCAGGAAGAAGGCAGCAACAAAGCGGTGGTTGGTTAGGAGAGTCTGCAGGGTGAGAATAAGTAAAATAAAGTGTAATGCCAGACAAGAGAAACTGTCACTGTTTAAATCAGCTGCTGTGCCTTTTTCACTGTGGGGTGTTATTTATCTCACTGCCAAATTGTTTGTGTTGGTTAATTTGAAAGGTGTTTGGATTGATTAAGCTGGAGATTAATGTTGTGTTTGGCTAGGATTAAGGCCAATTAGACATTCCACTTTTGGTACATCAGATTCACGCGTTGCTTGGAGATGAGGGAGAGTACTAATGTAAAAAAAGGATTATTAAAATAAACAGTTTGAAGTTCTTAAAGTAGAAGCAAGATTCAATGAACAAGTACATACTGTAGTTAAAGCTTCACTAAGCATTTTTCTATTACCAATGAATGATAAGCTTGGATTACTAATTAAACTAACAACTTAGTATACCTTTGGTGTCTGCAAATATGACGAAGGGAAAATGAGATCCATCTTGGATTAAATTTTTATAGTGAGGTGGGAGCAAATCATACAGGTACTTAAGCAGAGACAGACCAAAACAAATACTGTCATACATCCTAGGGCCAGAGGTGGGTAGAGTAGCCAAAAATTGTACTCAAGTAAGAGTAGCCTTACTTCACAATAATATTACTCAAGTAGAAGTAAAAAGTAGGCATCCCAAAAATTAGTCAAGTAAGAGGAAAAAAGTACTCGATAAAAAGACTACTCAAGTAGTGAGTAACTGTTAATCGTAATGTCTGAGTCTTTTTTTTAATGATGTAATAAGACTTCTTAATTTACTTCTTTATTCTTAATAAAATACAACAAAAATAAATAACATCTTTACAAAATAACAAATTATGGCACAAGAAACGCACATTTCCAAAAATCACTTGCTCACAACATAAAGCTTTGTAAACCAACACCTACAGTATGTACATACTTTATGTATGTTTGAACTGAGTCATTTCTCATGTGTTTATTCATTCACTGTCTGCCACATCACAGCACGTAGACTACTGTGAAGAAAGTTGAGTCCTGGCAACTGAATTTCTTTTTTGTTAGGCTGAAACATTTCACTACTCATCCGAGTATCTTCAGCCTACCAAAAAAGAAGTCCAGTTGCCATGAGTTTGAATTATTGTGAAATATTGATTCTAATTTAATTTGACATATGTGGACTAGATTTAATGTCTGATTGGAATCATAAAAACATTTTACAAAGGTCTGCTTTGGCAGTGACTCAAATCTTTTTGTGAAAAAATCTTTCAAGTGGTTTAAATTACATCAATACACTGTGTGAACAATATGTAACTTGTTTAAGGTTTTTGCTTTGATAATTTAGGTGATCGCTTTAATTTTGTAATTTCCAATTAAAACTGAAGTTTTACTTTGAAAGGACCGAAGTTGACGCTAACAAACGAACGGAGATAAAAACAAGGTGTTAACTTAGACAAAACTCTGTTTATATTTAACTCGTTATGATTTAACGTATGTGGTTTCTATTTGTTCTTTTGCCTCTAGACGACATCTATGTGGTAGAATAAATGGTAAAAATCAAATGTACTCAAGTAAAAGTAAAACGTATTGTGCAGTAAAACTACTCCTAAAAGTACAATTTCTTCAAAAACTTACTTAAGTAAATGTAATGGAGTAGTAGGGTTAATACACAGCCCATTGTCTGTAATTAAGTGGCGAAACACATAACGACCTGGAACCAGGTGAGTTCCAGTCTGCGCCCTTCAGTGTTGATAGTCAGCAGAGAAATATCAGCTCCACTTGCTGCCACATTTATACCCGTCAAAGGCCAAGGGCCGGGGTGGGGTGGACCTTCAGGGAAGAAGGGAGTTGCAGCCGGTAGGCGACCGGGTTAATCCGGGTGAGAACCTGGTACGGACCGATGAACCGGGGTGTGAGCTTCTTTGAAGTGGACTGGAGCCGGAGGTGAGC
>JAUYWH010000013.1:8132302-8155351 GCA_034779795.1 Ctenopoma multispine
CCCTTTCATCCATCCCCAGGAAAATCAGGCCCAATTCACACATCCACCAGGTTGAACACCCTTAACGACCCACTTAACGGGGGCAGGAGGAACCATCAGGGGGTTGTTACATCTACCCACACTAACTTCACAAGATACTTACAGCAAAAATATGTGCTTGGATAGTGTACGTAGTGGTTTCCATTTTAGTCCCAGCTTCCACAATTTACATTTAAAGTTACTCATTAGGCAGATGCTTTTAACCAAAGTGAGGAACATTCACAACAGTAGTAATTTTGACAACCTATCGATAACTGGACAACCCATTTAACTCCATGGAACGTAGTGCGAATGTTGTCTTGTTTCCTTAATCTTCTGTCATAGTAAACTGAGTTTTTTGGGTTATGTACTGTTGTTCAGATAAACAAAAGATTTAAAAATGTAACTATGACCAGGAGGCTGATCAATTTATCGATTGATAAAATAAACAGAACTCTAATGAATAATGAAAATAATGGTTTTGGCCATAAACAGTGATGTCCTTGGTTTATCTAAGACTTTGAAAAGTCATGTTTAAGCAGCTTTTTCTTTTGGCCTCTGGAAAAAATCTGATCTGTTGACTGGATTTGTCAGCAATGCTTTTAAATTATGCAGGATATTTTGAATGTATCTACTATTAACAAACCTATTTGACATTCAGGATACATATATCATGTAGTGCTTTTAAATCTCTGATTTCACACACACACACACACAAACATATATACAGACAAAAACATCTCATTTGTATAACACTCTGCCTACACTGCTCCTCTCTGAGCTCAAATAAGCTGAGTGCTGCTGTGGGAGTAAAAGTCCTGATTGCTTGTGCAGGAGGACAAAAAACTGTTTATGTGTCTTAATGTAGTTATACCAATAAAGTTATGTTTGGTACCATCACTGTGAGGACATTTTGACAAGTGCTCACAACTTCTAAGAGCTGTCTGAAGGTTAGAAATAGGTTGAGGTTAATGTTAGGATAAGTCTCCTCAATTGTTCACATGGCAGACACGGCAGTCTTGTCGGTAAATGATGCTTAATAACAGCACAATCTAAGAATGAGAGCACGAGCACCAAACCTTCTTTCTATTCCCCCTCTCATCTTCAGGCACACACAGCACAGACACACACAGCAGAACTGTGGGCATTGTAAGAAAAATCAGGATAAAGATTTAATGAAACTTTAGGGGATGTCGTCTGGTGGGGTTTAAATGTTTAAGTGTTGCTATTTCTTACTGCTATAACGGGAAGACAGAGTTTCCTGTGGTAATCCCTGTGTCAGTGGTCCTCTTCCTGCTCTCTTTGCCACAACAGTTTCCCTGAGGCCTTAATACATCAATGTCAGCATGATGTAAGCTTTGCATAACCCACAAGCTGCTAATGCAGACAGATATGAGAGCAGTAAAAGTACAACAAACTGGGAAGGAGGTGGAAGGAATACCACCAGAAACAAAGAATCAAAACTAATAAATAAAAACGGGTAGAAAGTGGGTTATTTGAGCAGAAGCATGAAAAAGCAAAAAGCTACCTAATCCACGAGGGTGATGTGCCATGTGTCGTGAGCATTGTGCCACCTGTTCATAGATGGGTAGTGATCCTGGCGGTTTTCAGAGAAGCTCAATTCACAGAGCGCGTTGTGGGTAAGGCTCCAGTGCATCATAGGAAGTAGATGTCTTGAAGGAAACCTGGTGTGAAGCTTAATTTAACATCTAAGAAAACAGTGGTACTGACATAGATTTCATCTGACAGCCACCACCCACTCACACTCAACTGCTCCCTCACTTTCTCTCTCTCTCACTTATTTTCACACTCTCTCACTCTCTTTCCTCAGTCTATCTGGCAGATACACACATTTACAATATGTGATGTAACAGGCCCCATGAGGTCTAATCCAGGGTGAGCATCCATAAGAAGGTCTGTTAGTTGTTCAAAGGAAACCACAAAACATGACTGCAGTGGGCAGCCGGGGACTTCCATTAACCAGCCACCAGATCAGGATGTTACAGGATCGGTGGGTTGACCAGGAAGTCCTGTTTTCTGACTGTGTTGAGGGAACCTCCCATGCTCTTGTGATCACAGTCTGTTTAATGTACAAAGTCCTAATATAATGTTCTCCAGGATCTACTGCAGAACTGTTTTGACAAGCAGGCAGCAGGTTTAATCTGATGAGTATGTGTAATTTGTGCACTATGTATTCATCTACAATTTTCTCGTGCTTATGCTTTATGTTAACGTACTTCTACTCTACTATGTATGCGTTTTTTCTAATACATGTATCTGCTCTGCCATCTGTGCTTGCTGGTTAATTTAATTACATACAGTTTAAATCACTTGATGATTTTTTAAACGGTGATGTATTATTAAAGGTGGACATACTCAGGTTGAAGTTAGGCAAAGATCTGCTGGCACCAAATTTCATGTACAAGTAAGAATGAGAAAGTTGTAGGTTTGTCCTGAAGCCAGAGAAAGAACACTGTCAATCATACCCACACAGTCCTGATAAAAGGTCGTATAAAGTAAAAAGTAGTAACTGTGAACAAGTGCAATACAGTTCACCCAGATAATAGTAAGAATTAACCAACTAGCAAGGTTCAAATGATGCTTTTGTTGTAGCACATCAATAATAATTGATTTTAAACACTCCAACAAGGCCAGTCTGCATGTTGAGTACAATTTTTAATTTAGGGAAGTGCTGTCAAAGGTTTCTGTGACCCAGACTCGGAACAGTATGGCAGCAATGCAGAGATGCAATGTTCGTCCTCCTAACCAGTTACAGAAGGTCAATTATTTCAGTTTCTGTGTTTGGAGTGTGGCAGTGGATTGATTTCAAGTAGGTTTGTGAATCTAGGACTTTGGTTTTAACTGGACATTGTGGTATTGCTCCTTTTACTTAAGTACAGGACCTGAATACTTTAAAACTATCCACTACAACTTATTTAGAATCCACATGATGTATTTTGCTGCAGGTACATACAAAAGTGTTTAGAACAGAGAAACTTCGAACAAAATACAAGAGCAAACAGGATGTTTGCCAACACAAAACAATGATACAAAACCAACAAAGCCATTGTTATCATTGCCTGTGATGAGATAATAAAGTGTTATATTAAAATGAGCAGGGCCATTGTTTTAAATGTTATCACTTCATTCCACTGGTCATTATCTGTTTTTATGGGGACCATATATGTAGGTTACCGAGGTTCTATCCCGCCTCACAGCTGACTCAGTTGGCTGTTATCATGCACCATATGTTCATCAACACAATTATTGAGCAAACCAACGTCAGACAAGGAAACTACTTGGTTAGGTTTACGAAAAGAATGAGGTTTGTGTTAAGATGGTGACTTAGTAAAGACAGTGATCATGAGACATGGGTCTCCTGTTTCAAAACCCTGTGTTTTGACACCTGCTATTAATTACTGCTACAAATATCTATTTATAACACACCTCTAAGATGTACTGTACACCTTCTAGTCTGCTAATGTGTACAGTGAAGCATATGGATGCAGCAACAACTGACAACAGCAATTTAATGGTGTGGTTCACAATGGCGTTCAAAATGTCAAATTTGCACTACACTATAAAGTTACTATATATGTTAAAATAGAAAAATATCAGTGAGGGTACTGTCTGCTGGAGGGCCTCACCCTCTGTGTCATTGCTATGTTTGTTATTCTGTAGTGCTGCACATTGAACATTCTGATACCCTATATGGTGTACTATATATTCCATAATAAATTATAAAATATAGTGTGGAATCAGTGACCTCTAACTGAGAGCAACTGTACAATAACTACCATAATGTACTGTGAAGAAAAACATGTTTGCAGATGCTTTGGGCTTATTAATCCCTGAAAACAATCTACAATTAAAAATATGTTGCCACTACGCTAAAACCACTGGTGTTTCCATTGAGGACACGGTTTTTACACACAAAGAACAAACTGTGTAACGACATTTGCATATTTTAGAGCTCAGCTGAAGTCCTTTCGTTGCAGCCAAAGTGGAGAATCAGAAAGGTTTGAGCTACCAAACAGCCCATATTAGCAGATCAATATGATCCACTTTATGTGATCGTTAAAAAAGGTTATGACCGTGTACGAGAATAGATCTGCTACTGGTTCCTGATGCCGCATTGTAGCCAAACTTATAATGCAGAAGCTGGATGCAAACATATTCAAAATGTGCAGATCTTGACATGAACATGAGTTAATTTTTTTTGCCGTGCGCACATGCACCGACTATGCATCTTCTTTAAAACCGGAGACAGGAAATCAGTGCATTTCAGAACTTGTAATTTATGGGCACAACAATAAGGAGAACAACGAGTACCAAAGGAGGAGAACAATAGTGCTTCTGTTCATGAACAAATAATGGATAAAGGCTGGCACCATGTAGCTGTGGGCCTGTTATAGTCTGTGCTGGTTTGTAGATACAGTCAGTGCTGTGGTGCCATCTAGTGGTAAAAAGAAAAACAATGAATTATCACAATTTAAACCAGGTTTCTGTATTTGTTGGCATTACTGGAAAACTGGTCTGCAGAACCAGTGTTTATCATTAACAGTATCACCACCTAATAAAGGTTCTTCCCTCCACTGTGGCCACATGCAACAGTACACTTGAATAAGCCCTGTCATGTTTGGCCAGCTACAACCACATTAAAATCTGAATATTACTGTTTCAGGGCAAACAATAATAAATAATAATAAACAATTATAAGGCAGCACACTACATTTACTATAATAAACATAGAGCAAACACTTTTGGCATATAGTCACTCTTGGAACAATGGACACTGCAATATAACAAGAATAGAAAATATAAAAAATAACATTTAGAACAGACACACAGACAAGACGAAGAGATGCTGTCCGCTCTGTGTGGCTGTAGTTTGGTTTTAAGGTGAATGCTAACATGCTAACATGTGAACAATTGAAATATTTGTAATCTTAGTTTAGCCTTTTTAACAGGTTAACACTGAACACAATGTATAGCTGAGGCTGACGGAAACCAAAATAAAACTAAAAACTAACTCCAACCTGTGGATGGTGCTAAATTAAAACTAGGTAATACATCATATTGTTGTGCCAATACTACAAATAAAATATGATATTTTTTCATCTTTCTTAAGTGATCAGTAGAGACTCATTGTAAAGATTTTAAAAGCCTCCAAAGCACCATTCAGTGTGTGCAGACACCTGTTCATTTTTCACTCGCTATTTAAAATGTATACAACCAAAGATCAAACAATTGTAACATGAGATAACAAAAAGGGTTTATAAAAATATATAAAATGAAAAAAATATATAAAACAAAGTCAACATCTCTTTAAGTAAATACTAACTGAAGGCAAAAAGAAGGGCAGGATCTCATGTGATATAATCTATTTACAGTAAATGCCATAGTTAGGGTGCACATATGGATAATTTCTCAAATTTCTCAAACATCAGACTCACAAACATCAGTGTTAGGAAGCAGTAAACATTTTTTTACAAAACCTTGTTGAGCTCTTTGTTTTTACTTGACTGTCTGGGTGTCTGCCCGAGAGAAGAGCGAGAGACTGTCCAAAAGTCAACAGTCGAGCTACTTTCCAGTGTGCGGTACAGAAGTAGCAGTGTGTACTTTTTTACTGATTTTAGAAGTTGGAGTGTTTGAATCTCAGACCATGAAGGACTGAGTTGGTTTGTAGTACTTCATCTGTGAGGAGACATAGAAAAGAATGGTTTCATTAAGTCAGAGACAAGTGTTGTCAGCAACTTATCAACAGTATTTCACAATTTCTTTGATCACTCACGTTGCGGGTGGGAGGATGAGGAGGAGCAGGGTTGTAGGACTTGGTGCTGAAAGACAAAGGTTGGGACTTCAGTCAGTGTGAACTCATGACTCAGACAACATGAGTTAGACTGAGAAGTGTAGCACTCACCTTTTGGACGACTTCTTGTGCTCTGTTCAAACAACAACAAAAGAGGAGAAAAGGTCAGAAAGCGCATGAAGATTTGGAAAGAATAATCACCATAAAGCAACCAGTGCTTCTGCCATTTCTATAAAATATTGACTAGTACATTATGTTTTTGAATGAATGGTCTTTACTTACAGTGGTTACAATATGTAATGTTTACTTACAACACTCCACACACACAGTACTCAGACTAATGCTCTCCAGTCTTTCATTTTGTTCCTCATCTAATCATAGTTTTATGTTTCATACAACTACATAGACAAGACTAAAAGTTAAAATAAAAGCCACTGCTTTCAAAAGGAAAACGTTGGCAGAAAACCTGAGAGGTTACATTAGAAAATGTGTTTTAATTAAAGATTATTATTTGCAACCCTTCCCCAATCCTCAAAGACAATTCTATCACTGAGATTAAAAATTGCTTCTTTTTTCTATCTACACCGTTTTGGTCTTGTCCCATAATTAAATTTTGTCAGGAGGGTATCTCAGAGGAAAATTAATTACATTTACTATCATTATCCCTTCTTGTCGTTAATATTTGTAAAGGAGTATTAGGAACTAAATCATTGTTTTTTTAATTTAAACTTCTCAGAAAACATGTGTTGTTTGCGAGATATATTTATATATGTCTGAAATGAGTTCAGTGGTGTAACAAACAACAAATATTTAAGATTCTTCTCTCAGAGAGCTTTCTGCAGTCCTGAGTGGTTCTGAAAGGAAACTTAATCAAATATGGAGTTCTTCTGTAAATCATGTACTACAGGGAAATGGAAATGCCTTATGTGCTGCAAGAACATTACATCTATCTAGTGTATTCTCTTTTGTGTTTCACATTTTAATATATGAGAAAATAAGGAGCATTTGTTTTGATCTCCTTTTTGTACCTTGTGTAATTTTCTCCTCTTGCTTGGGACTCATATTTCCTTTTTTTGCTGGGTATTTGATCAGGTTAATTGTTTGTAATGGTTGGCATTAATGGGAAGTGTGGGAGTGTACTATTATCAGTATTTTTGTTCTTGTTTATACAGTGCTTGAATGGTTGCTATGAAAATATTAAAAATAGAGTACACAAATAATATTCCCTGTGATGTAAACTGAATGTCTTCCTTCAGTGTCTTAAATTCACAGTGCTCCTTCACGCTCACGGAGAGCACACTACTCACTCTTGCAGCAGCCTCGGCGTCGGCAGACACACACACAGATGCAGCAGAAAAGGACGAGCATCAGAAAACCTGCAGCACCTGCTATTAAAATCGCCATATTCAAAGGATCTGAAAGGAAAGGAGAGACACTACTTTGTTTTTGTGCAAACAGAATGATGTGTAAGCACCAGCTAGCAGTTTTATCAAAACAACTTACAATCAATAACTTTCAGTTGCTGGGCCACACAGCTCTTGGGTGCCCCGACACTATTGGAAGACTCACAGCGGTACATCCCTGAGTCTGTTTTGGACACACTCTTAAACTTCTACTCCAGACAAACAAACACAAGGTGAGAGGTGGGGTGAGGAGAGTAACAGCTGTGTGTCTGCATTTGTGTTTTAAGTGTGGGTTTACAAGAGTATTTACATATTTTACTCACCAGTGTGCCCTTGTTTGTGTCGATGCTGTATGGAGTGTCTGCTGTGGCTGTCAGTGCCTTATTGTCTTTGTACCAGCGGTAGGTAGCTGGAGGCACGCTGAGTTTGTCCTTACAGAGAAGCTCCAGGCCTGAGCCGACGAACACTGAGCTAGGCACCTCGCAGGACGGGACATGAGGAGGTACTGCATAAGCAGAGAGAAAATTATATTTAACCTAATTTCAGGTTCTGAGGTTTTAATAATTTGTGCCACTCATCCCAAAACACATGAAACACCCCTGACAGGTTACCTGACGCTGACAAATATGCTGTAAACTCTATTTATGTTCACACCAAAAAGCTATTCAGAATATCCCTTTAACATAACCTGCATGTCCTTGGACACCGAGATAAAACTTAGCCAGTCAATTCAAAACCCAGGACAGCGCTTCGAGTCCTTATGTTGTCAATGTTAATATCACTTCTTTCATTCCAGTCACACTGAAATGCAGAAAACACAAAACCAATTACATTTCTGACAATCACTTTTGTTGTCAGTTGCCTAGCAACGCCGGTTGCACAAGTTAAACCACTTGAACGCATCATATTCACACAGAGTACAAAACATGGGATGTCAAGAACACAATGTTCCTATCAAAGCTGTGTGTTCTTCCAATGAAGACACAGTTTAATGAAAAATATATTTCTTAAAATATTTCTAATATCGTGTTCCTGTGTTATTTGTTCACTTATTTTTTACTTTTTACTTATATGTAATAGGAGTGACTAGCTAACACCGTCTCGTGATATAAAATCACACTTGACTATTAGCTAATGTGTAGTAGCTGCTGGTGACCAAAACTGCCAGTGGTGTATAAAGTGGGGTTATGCTGGTTCTACACACTCGTACAAACCCATGTGCTCGACTCGGCTGCAGAGACCACTGCTCTCAACATGGACAGATTATGAGAAAATGGGCCCCTGGCCAATCAGGATCCCCCCACTCCCACCAGAATGAAAGAAACACAAAATGACTACAAATGAAGCTGTCAAGTGGTTTGTAGTCAGACTGCGTCTGTGTATGGTCATTTACTGTGTGTTTGTGGTCATTTCTTTATCTCTTTGGCTTCATTTTTTGTCTTTTCTCTGTCTTTGTGGTCTTTTTCATTATTTTCATGGTTGTGTAATTTCTTTGTCTCTTTGGGATGTGGTATTTGTTTTTTGGTCATTTTGTAAAAATACACATTATGAAAACAATTATCACAGTAAGTTAAGTCAAATTTATCAGCTTCCTCAAATAATTTTCATGTTCCCTGAACTCCTGTTGCCTGAAAGCTGTCATACAAAATAGTAATACATTAACATTCAGAGTAAGAGATGTGTGACTGGATCTCAGCTGGTGAAACATTTCCATTTCCAAAATATATGGTTGAAGTCTGAATGATTGATTCAACTCTCTTTTACAGGACCTGACAACAAGGTGAGGGAAGTTTGGGTGGAGGTGAAAAGTACATTACGGCCCTGTATCGAGCTGTTACTGCTGTAACTAAATATAAATAGTGTAGTATACTGAGTACAGTATACTGTACCTGTACAGCATTTTACTCAGAAAGACTTTACAGATGCTGAGGAGGCTGTAGCTTCTTATCAGAGGCATCCTTTACTGTCTAACACAAATAGGCATTCATCATCTTTACATATGCATATTTACACAATCAGAAAAGTACAGGTTTCCCATCATACCAAGCACGTTGAGGGTTACAGAAGCCTCTCCGAGGTTGACGTGGTCCTCACTGGCAGTCACTTCACAGCGATACTCGCCCGAGTCTTTCTGAGTAACAGAGTGTATCGTCAGCGTTGCTCCTTCTATTTTAGCACGTCCCGCATAGGAACCTAGTAAGTAGTAAAATAATGATGAGAAGACAGTGGGCACTAGGTCATTTTTTCAAAATGCTTCATGTTTTTAAAAGAAAACATGTAAACATCTGTCACCTACCAGTAAACTTATTATTATAATACACAAAAGTCACTCCTTTTCCTTTCTTCTTCCACTCAATTCGAGGGTTTTGATCTTTCTCTGTCCTGAACTCACAGGCCAGAACTGCATCTGAGAAGACAGAAACAAGGGCAATAAGACCACTTTTAATACTAATGCTAAACTTGTTAATAAAGTTTAAAGGACAGTTTCATGGTACAGTGGCAGCTGTTTTTGCTTACTTCCTGCATTAGCATGAAATGTGATATCTTCTGTTTTCCATTTATCTTAAGTGGATTCCAATAGTATGGTCGTTAAAGCAGATGGGATGATTTAAGGTGTAATTATGTCAATCTGTTGATTTGACTAATGTATATGTTTATGGACTGAGAAACACAGACATCACAGGTAAGGTCTTTCTTACTGTCTTATCTTTGTTCTTAAGCTTAAAGACCTAACTTACTGTTGCAGTAGTGTTAGATTGTTTGTTAAAGTTGATGTCAGCACTGTACAGTCTCACCTGTGTGCTCGTGGACCTCCACTTTGGGTTTGCTGCTGCTTACTGTCACCGACAGGTAGGTGGGGCCTGCAGGAGTAAGACAGTCAATCTACTGCCATAAATTATGTTATAAACAATTTTAATCAGGTCAGTAAGTGCAACAATCTTATATTCCTGTTCTGAAAAAGAATGACATTGTAGTGATGAAAGAAGAAGTACATGAATCACACTCTTTTACATATGCCGGTACTACAATGCATGTACAACAACAGAAAAAGCTCATATCTGCCTTGTGTGGAAGACAAAAATGTTCTCTACTAAGACTGGCCATAATGTCCTCAGTTCACTGGTTTAAAAATAAAAGTAGTCCTCACAAAGATAGTAAAACACATCGGTACACACTCATACATAAAGTATGCAGCTACGTCCTGGTGGTGCCAGGAGCTGTGATGCGTAGGAATGTAGGTGATGGATGACCGTCTGCTTTATCCTGACCTGATAACCTCTCTTAGTGAACTGTCCCTCAACAATCTCTCACAAACACACACACACACACACACACAGAGAGAAAGAGAAGAAGAGCAGATCACAGAAATCCTGAATTTAAAGTGATATATCAAATAGTCACATGAAGGATGGCTATAAAAGTTGATGTTGCTGAAGTTAACTTGACTTTATGTTATAAATGGATGAAACCTGTTTCCACAGCAGAAAACAGACAAAACGTTGGTTTAATAAGCTACAATAAACTAAGCACTATCAGGAGGGAACATTTCAGACATTTTCAGTTGTTGTTACAAATTAATTGTAACAAAAATCCCCTTAAGGGGCTTTTATTTGAGAACTATTTTTGTACGGTATATCTGCAGAAGAAGAAACTTTCACTACTGGTGCGAGTGTGGCACACACATGCATGGAAAGCATGCTTTCTTAAGCAGACAAAGCAGCTCTTTGTGACAGTAACCTAACCCTCCTCAGCTGGCACAACACACAGCGCAACTCAGACATCTTTTTTTACACAGTTGTGAAAATTTACGCTGATTAAAAACTCTGCACCATTTGCTTTACTCTGACCTTCAGCTTAACCTAAACCTTATTCTGACCTAAACTATAAACATAAAATCCTGCAATGAACTCATCTTAACCTGTGTAAACCTTCGCTCATGCACATTCTGTAAACTATAATATCATTCCTTATTAACTGTCCTTGATGTTGTGAATGCTTTTAATTTGAAAGGCAGTCATATTCAAATGCATATTTTTATTGCATTTCAGAAACAAGCTAAAATATTCCACACACATCTCTTTACTGCTATGTCCAGGAGAAGCTGAAGATTTTAATCTTTTCATCTCTGACAGAACATGTGGTTTTTATGGGGAAATTCAAGACAGATCAAAACAGACACAAGTCAAAGCTCCAATTATCGACAGAAAGCAAGCTGTTTGGAAAGCAGCCTCCTAAAATTCCAACAACTTCAAATGCATTTTTGCTGATAATAAGTGGTTGTTTTCATCTCAGTCCAATTAACAGCAGGGTCAGCGAGGGGCTATCTTTAAAGTGAAACAGTGAGATCTCAAACTCCTCTGTGGGGCCATGTGATACATCTCATCTGTCTGTGGATCTTGGGTTCAAACATCATCAGAGCGGATTCAGCGTAAACATGAAGCTCAGCCACTCCCTGCACAATCTCAGCTCATGGTGCTGTCCCTGAACAAGTCACACACCTCCTTCCCCTGCCTGCAGGGATGTTCACAAATTAAATCATACAAACAAGTGATGAATAAAAGGAACTCCCTCAGTTCAGACAGCACAAGGTGTTCACAGTTAATAGTTTGCTGCGTCATATGAATAACAGCAAACTGCACCTAGTCACGTGAATCCTCATTAAAATAAAACACATTAATAAGTGTTTAATAATTCAAATGCCCCATTATTTTCCTACTGTACGTATGAAAAATTGATTTTTAAATTTCCCCTGAGCTAAATTAATATTTAATTCCAACCTTTAAAAGAAAAACTTCAAATAAAAGAATAATACAATTGAGGATGTATATTTCACTTCACTCAACTATATTTATTAGGATTTTATGTTTCATATTTTTTCCAACATGCTCATATCTTCACAAACTTTACTATTCTTTAAATAAATCTTATTCAAATACACAATAAACTAACTATATAAATTAAAATAAAAGGCAATAGTCAACATAGGCAATAAGTTATAACATCTCCTTTTAGTCTATTGTACTGTCACAGCCTCTTTTCCTGTTGTTAAAACTTTCACTATCAAAGTTTTTAAAACTAGATGAAACTCACTGTGCAGCAAAGCAAAGAGAAGCGGCAGCGCCAGCATCTTCACGGTGGTCACGGCGAATGGGGACATCAGGTCTGTGCTCTGGGTCCCTGCAGAGCTAAGATGAGATTAGTTTTACTCCAAACTTTCTGCAGCTTCTTCAAGTTTCATCTGCAGCATGGAAGTGCACGTGGACAACAAACGGGGAGTACACACGGGCTGGGGGGCTGCTGGTTCAGGGGGACCACCATCCTCCCAACAGGTGGAGCCAACACGGGAAATGTGATCTCCTTATGTTTTGACATGAGCCTTCATTGTTTCTGTTTCAGACCCACAACTTTACAGTTTTGATTCAGTCTCACTTTATAAAAACTACTTATAAAATCTAAACATATCAATCACTCTGAGAACAAAAAGTAGCTCCATCTTGACGTCTGTCTTATGAATATTAAAACATTAAAACGATAAGGTCTCGGTTTAATCCAGTATAATATAAAACTCCACAATTACCCATTCTGCATGAATACTTCACTTTTGACATTTGTTGATACAGATCATTGATACTTTAGTAGAACTGAGACTTTTACACTGTGGTTTTGCTAGTTTTATCCAAATAGAAGATACTTCTTCCAATAATGTAACAACAACAGCTCCAATATCCTTTACACCCCAATAGACAGTGGGGCAGACAAATACCAATTACCAATAAAATGGTCATGGCAAGTTTTAAACATTTTTAACGTGCAAGAAAACATTATTTGCATTCCTGCTTTATAAACTATAAAAGTAAAAGATACTGAAGGTTTTGTTGTGCAGCACAGTTGCAGGGGAAATTTTCTCATGTACAGTCTCACAATATTTTAACCAGATTTATAAGAACAAATGTAACAAACTCCGTGTGAAAGTGAAATGTCTTATCATTTTGTTTTAAACTTGTTGAAAAGCCACTAACCTTCACATGGGAAAACTGTGGAAAGTGTAGCAAGCTAAGCAGGAAGACCGTGTGCTGATCTTGAAACATCTGTGTGCGTTTTTGTGTATGAAAAAATATTTACTTGTGATTGCTCTTTCAAGGTGAAACAGGAAAACTTTGTCTCTGGCTTGCAAGAAAAATAAACCTACTCTTAAGCTGATGCATTTAGTGGTGGTTTTATAAATCTCCACCATACGGTTAAATCAAACATTCAGCGATACTGTTGCACTACAAAGGACTCCACCTTGTTACTGCTGAGGCGAAACACAAATGTGGAGAAAACATTTCAGTAATCATTTCCTAGGAAAACCAAATCTTCTATCTTCACATAAAGGATGAAGAGCATGATGGTTAGAGTTGTGAGTTTTCCACATGTCTCCAGTGATGAGTGTAATGGAGGTACAGAGATAAGACAGCTGCTGGCTGAGCTTCTGTGTCCTTGGCTATTGGGTTTCTCACCACCCGCACTCACACAGCAGCACATTGTCGCTCATTCTGGTTAATGTGAACACTTGCTTGCACTTGTGTCCATATGCACACACAACGGCACAAGCGTGGGGTCATACATGCGGACACGTGTGCATAAACACACATGGAAAATAAGAGTGAAGCACTAACTCACAAAATTTAAGCTGCAGCACCTGTTCAGTCAACAATCCCAGCTGCTCTGCTGTGAGCAGGACACACTGATGTCATGTAACACAGTATAACGCACACACCCACCCATAACAACACAGCTCAGTGCCCAGTGCTCACTTTACACAAACATGTTTTATATAAACAAACTCTCCCAGATAGTCACATAGTCTCACATGAACAAAACGCACAGGAAGGGTGGATTTTAAAGGCGTTGTGATTGTTGATGACAGTCATACCACGGAAACAGCACATTGTTGACCCGGTTTAAATTAAGGCTCATTTTATTCATTGTATGGCACCAGTACTGCTTTTATTAAAGTTAGACCCTGTTTTAAAACCCTTTTATTTTTATTTTTCTGAAAACAAAAATGGATAAAAATTACACCAATCTATACAGACTTTAACAGTAAAGGCTTAATGAAAGTTTTTAGGTTTCCTCTACCTGTCTATAGAGAGGTGGATTGGTAGTGTAGACAGCTAGTGTAGCCCCAATTTGTGGCTGCTACAGCATGCACCCGTGACAGCACGAATTGTAATTGATGACTGAGCCTTAAATCATGACTATCATGGCAGGTTTACAGCAGGAGAAGAAATAGACGCACATGCAGACAGGTGCAGTGAAGTAACTCTTAATATGAAAATGACAAAGACTTCTGACAGGTCATGAGGCAAATAGGCACAAAATATCAGGCGGAAAAAGGAAAGAGAGTAAACAGAAACAAGTTACAGCAACAGGCATGGGCTTAAAAAACAAGTTAGACAGGATGGAGCAAAGGCTCAAACTGTACACCTGTTGTAAATAGTGGAAGAACTGGAAACAGGTGTGTGCATCAGGTGACTAGACATGCAGGGAAAGCTGAAGAGAGTCTGATTATGACAGGTGATGGAGGCAACTGGAATCCCCTATCGCATGTCGTCCCCTCTCTAGTCTCTTGAGTTTACATTTATCTGTATTGGTGTATAATACCTTTGGTGATAAAAGTGGCAAAAGCTGTGGGACACTTGTTTCAGACCAATTAACATTTCCCCTATTTCCCTCTTGGAAACCATCTATTTCCTGTTTTTAATCAGCACCATTGTGAAACTGAAAACACACATATTTTGTTGTTTTACATGACATTACTTGACCCTTGCATAAATTTAAATTCTCCAATAAGTCAATAAAGATTCAGCTAAAGATCAAAATGCTCTCATGCTCTTTGCACATGAGAATAGTACAGTGATTAACTCAGCTGGAATTTACTAGAGAATTATTGGGCTGATCTATCATTTAGGAGCCACGGTCCTAAATCAGGTCAGATTGTCTAATACTCCCACAGTTGTTTACGTCTTTGGCAGGGTCTTGACAACGTCCACCCTCTTTAATTATGACTGAGCTCAAGCAATGAGGCAACAGACGAGGAAATATTTACCTGCTTTTGACAAGATTATGTTTCATTTTGGTTCTATTTTCCTTAACAATCCCTTGATCATGATTTACATTGTAAATACGTCAGATTTGCATTACACAGTAATGACAATCAGTCAGAGGTTAGGACCATTAAGATAAAGCCTTTGTTTGAAGTGACTGACGATGCAAGTCAACCACAAACAAACACAAAAAATGCCAAATAACCACTAAGGAGACAAAACAAATAAATTATCTGAAAAAGATACAAAAGACTACGAAAATATGCAAAAAGACAAAGAGACATAAAACTATCACAGAGAGAAGAAAAACAACTACAGAGATGCCAGACTGAAGAGGCGAGACACAAAAGTCAGTTTTTGGTTTGTTGACTTTAAAAAAAGAGTGTATTGGCCCTTTAAAGAAAGAGTTTAACATGTGTCTGTCCAGGGTTCCATATAGTTTACTCTTTGCAGCGACACCCACTGGCACTGCCCCCATTTCCTCTTTGTGTGGCTTAAAATACTTCAGTAAAGAGAAACAGAGCCCCCTGCTGGCAGAGTGGGTTGCTCTGCAGGTTTACATGGAGGTGCGGCATCCTGGACCTGGAGTTTTGAGCAGGAGATGGCGCCTGGTGGCACCAGAGTAAATCTGAATCCGGAAGTCATGGAACATCTAGAGTTTAACATGAAGCTCAATGCCGATACAGACTTTAAGGTGGAGACAGATCTTCAAGAGGTTCAAGAAGAGTTTCTGACACTAATGAACCTCAAGGCAGCGACTGGGGTCAGCATGTTGAAGAGAGGCACATTGCTGTGGAGAGATTGTTGTTGAACCAATCGTGAAGCTGGAGCCACTGAAAAACAACATGTATTCAGAGTAATTTCAGAGTCAAGATCCTGTTGTTGTAGAGGGGAAGGGGATAATGAGGAGGTGAGGAAATGCTTTAGATGCAGAACCAATCATGGAACTAAAGCCTCAGATTAAGGAAAAAGGTCATGCCGAAAGCTGCCGCCATGGAAGAGGGGCCAGTATTAGATTAAAATAAAAAGTAGTGGAGCTTATTCTGATTTGTACTGGACTAAAAGTAAAAGTAACATAAAATGGAAATACTCTAATACTAAAGTACATGTACTGCAAAATTGTACTTAAGTACAGTACTTGATGAATGTACTCAATTACTTAGCACCTCTGTTGTGTTTGGATCTCCTTTATTTTGTACAGAAAAATTACTTCTAATATTCATATGAAGCTAATGCTTCAGAGTTAGACATCAGTTATCTTGCAAAGTAATAGTAATTTCAGTACCAGATTGTCTCTGAGTGTTCGCTTACTGAGCTGCAGTGTAACAAAACTAAATACAAATATGGATATGTGGTACTAAATATCTTTCTGTAAAGGCCCATGTCTGACTCAGATTGCTACCCCTGTTAGGTAGACTTTAACAATGTAAGTCCACCATTACAAGCAACAAGATGAAAAATGTTGTAATTTCCCCTTTTAGCCACAGGGCTGGGCTATTGTCCTGGGAAAGTGTTACCAGGTCTTTAAAGGTCTGAAGAGGGTTGCAGATGCTGAGGTATTGTCATGTTCTCAAAGATGCAGCATAAAGTATTTAAAAAGTTGCTGATGCTTCTAATCCTGCTGTCATCCTCTCACTATTTCCTTGCAGTTCTTCAGCCATCTGGCCAGCACATCCACAGAGAGCTGATGAACATGATGCTGCACAACTGGATTGTTGGACTGCGATATGGGAAAGCGTTTATCAGAGACTGTTGAAAAACACTGGAACTACACAATAATAACTTTATAACTAATAATAACTCATAACTTAACCAACATGAGCAGGACATGCTTCATTGCTAGGTTTGTATGTGGAGAATGTCATGACTGACATCTGAATGATCCTCAGATCCTCAGTTGTCTGTCAGACTGGTCGTTTTATCTGGTTGGATGGATCCAAGTGGGGTAATGCTGATTGGCTGTCAGGGGAGCCCAGCAGCACATCTAATGTGGAGGACTGTCTGGAAGTGCTGGCATTTGGTATGACACAGTTTGCTGTTTAAATCTCTGGAGAGGCTAATTTTTGTACTTTCTTTGCATTCATTTTTGTCTCCGTTGGCACTTTTTAAACTGTCCTTTATTCAGTTTAGTTTATTTATGTAGCACCAAAGCACAACAAAAGTCCTCTCAAGGTACTTTAGAGTGTATGTAACTCACATTTATTATGTTCTTGTCTCAGTACAAACTCAGCTACAAATGTGACTTGTTATTGACAATTTAAAGATGCAAGACATAACAAATACATGAAAATTAGTTCTCCAATACAATATGAAGTGATAATCACTCGCTGTTTTTACTGAACAGTTCAAGGTTCAAGTTAGTTAGAAATATAACTATAATACAGTCTGTTGACACTTTTCTTTCCGCTTAACTCAACCAATTAAGTCCAGGCCTTCTGTTTTCTTCTTCTTCTTCTTCTTCTTCTTCTTCTTCTTCTTCTTCTTCTTCTTCTTCTTCTTCTTCTTCTTCTTCGCGGGATCAGAACACTTGTTCCGATGCCAAAAATCTTTCATAGCGATTAAAGCTGTTTTAGATTTCATGTCATAGATGGATTGATGCATGTGTTTGATTACATTCTTCAGTCAGTAGCTCAGGGGATATCAATCCACAACTACCCTTTAAAATTACCGGAGCTTAGGACCCATTAAGTGATGTATTCACACACCAACACTGCACTGTCTGGCTACTGTAAAGCCTGCTGCGACTCACATGTTGCTGTGTGTGACTGTGACTCATTTTCCACTGACCTACACAACCTTTTCCTGACCTTTGGACATGGAGGTGAGGATTACCAACTCTAAGGTGATGACTGACAGCTCTTTATCCTTCTGTTTTAATTGGTGACTGTTTCACATATGCATAAGCCCACCACCTTAAGGCACAGACGGGTTCTTTAAAATATTTAAATGAACATTCAATGTGTAAGTAATTTTTGGGGGAGAAGTGGGAGCTCATGGGAGCTTTGCAGATTCTCTATTGTTCTGTTACCTGGAAAAATGACTTCTGCTGGACTTAAGAGCTCACAGCTGAATGTGCATCTCCAATCTATTACCGGAGAGATATATCCAGTAGCTTTGTTGTACATTGTGTGGGTACATTACAAAATAATATTTTTAGATTCTGTGCATATTCAGAACTAGTTTACAATCATGATCAGGTAGTTGGCCAACCTAGACAGCCTCTGCAAAATATCACATATCAAAAGTGATTAATAAATGAAATAGAGAGCGGTGGACTCTTGGTGTCGGGATGCTCTGGATATCCCCTAATACCTTGACTGATTAACAGTGTTGCTGTTTCTGAGTGTGACTCAGTGTTGCTGCTTGTCATCTGTCAGTTCAAGTCATTTTGTAGCATCACAACCAGTTGTTCACTGGATTCTCGGTGTGTGTTTGTATGTGTTTATACACACAGTCCTCCAACCTTAAAGCACCACAGCCCAGTTTAGAAACACTTGGTATACTTGGTAAATACTCCTGAATCCACAATCAGTCATAAACAGGCCCAGCTCTGCCGGTGGTACAGAGACAGAATCTAAACAATGTTTACAGTACAGCCTTTTATAGTGCAGAAACATACCAGCACTAATCTGTGTGGTTCATTCATCTGTGTTCTTTGTGGTAGTGTATACAGAGAAGTATGAAAAGAATTACTTTTTCAAAACCGTGTAGTCAGGAAATATACAGCCCCGGAAAAAATCAAGAGACAACTGCAAATCAAGACTTTGTCATGGCCAGTCCAGGAAGATGGATGGTCACAAGCCATCAAACAAAGCTGAACTGCTTGAATTCTTGAGCCAGGAATGGCATAAAGTCACCCAACAGCCATGTAAAAAACTGGTGGAGAGCATGAAAGCTGTGATTGCAAATAAGGATTATTCCACCAAATATTGATTTCTGAACACTTACTAAGTTAAAACATTAGTAATGTGTTGTGTAAAAATGAATATGAACTTGTTATGTTTTGTTTTTTGTTGCATTATTTGAGGTCTGAAAACACTGGACCTTTTCTGGTATTTTGACCATTGGTCATTTTCTGCAAATGAGTGTTCTAAATGACAATATGTGTATTTGGAATCTGAGAGTTATGTTGTCAGTAGCTTAAATTGTAAAAGTGTTAATTTTACTCAAACATGTACCTTTAAATAGCAAAATCTGAGAAACCGATCATTTTGCAGTGGTCTCTTTATTATTTCCAGCCCATAGCAACATTTTTATTGCATTCAAAGAACCATGCCAGGGTAGCTGAAATTACAAACATACTAATATTTATTAATTCATTAAAATATTTTAAAATCTATTTACAGAATCATAACATTTTTTTGACTTTCTGACTGAAATTCATCACAATGCACGTGACATTGCAGTATTTTCTCAGTGTTAGTGTGGTAATGTTCTTTAAGTTGATGATAAGCAGACTAGTTCATTTTAACAGATTGCACTGCTCTACTGAAAATGTAAAACAGCATAAGAAAGAAATTGCATTTTAATTGTCTGCTTAATTCATCTTTCCTGAAGCAGCTGGTTGACATATGTTGTTTTTCTTCTGTCATACTAAGGGACTGTAAAAAAATTATCAAGGTTCAGAAAGCAGGAGGATATTGTAATTTTAATTCTAGATGAAAACAAGGTTGTTTTTAGGTAAGAAGTTTGTTTTTCATACTTCCATATTTATATTTTCTATCTTTGCGCCAGCTTTTTTTTATTTTATGTGTCATTGGTGATTGGTTGCTTTTTACTTAAAATGTTTTGTTTCACATTCAATCCATTTAAATATTTTCACTGCTGAGAATAATTTTACACACTGATGAATGCAACATAAATTTGTTATATATACTGTAAGTCATGCTTTTCAGTTTGCTTACCCTGTTTAAAAGTCTTGGCAGTAGGTGCAGTTGTGCCAGAACTATCTGCTGTGTATGACAAGTTTGCAATGTTCCTGATTCTAATCTGGCTGAAGACTGTTGATGCATGTCTTGAATATTTTATTTATTATTATTATTTATTTTAAACTACCACAACCCAGCTCTGTAATTTTGTTGTTATTTCCTAATCACCTGTGTCTTTCAGTGTCCATCACTTTCCATCAGTGTCTTTTTGAGAAGCAGTTTGCAGGTAGAAAGGAGGGGATAGATGTTAAAGCACACGGGACAAGAGATGCCAAATGTTGGGAGAATTAAGGGGCAAAGAAATAAATATACAAAGGGTGGAAGTGCTGATTGCTGTTCATGTCTTTCCTCATTTTCCTGGTGATTACATTAGGAAGTAACATTATTCTCACTTAAGCATAACAGGGGGCACACATCCATAACAGACCTCGTGCAGATCATAAATCATAAATATAAATATGCAGATTTACTGGCACAGTGCTCAGTGTGGGAATAGGTTTTATTGTCAAATTTTTGCAAGTCCCTACAGTCCTACCTGAAACTCCTGCTTAAAGGCAGATGTCTAGTTCATTAAGGGTGAGAGAGAGGAAGGAATAATAAGAAGCTTGTCACAGATGTTGTCAAAAATCTTTTGGGAAACCACATGCTGGATTGGATATTGCAGCCAAAATATACATCATGTGCAGAATATACTCTTGCTCTCTGTCAGACAATATAAATCTGTTTGTCTGCTTCTGTCTCTCAAATCTGGAGAGGCCCCAGAGACCCCTGCCTCACTCAGGGGTGTGTCACAGACGTGCTGCATCTATAAGCACAAGAACACAGTGCGAGAAGTGAACACAGGGCGAAAAAGGAGAGACAAAACTCCACTGCATCAGGCAGGTACGTTTTACACATTCTCAAGAGCAACAACAATATAAATAGTGTGTGTGTGTGTGTGTGTGTGTGTGTGTGTGTGTGTGTGTGCGTGCGTGCGTGTGCGTGTGAATGAGAAGAAAAAGCAGCTCATCACTTTCAGTTTCTCAGGTCACAGTTATTATTTATCACATTATCAGTTAATAAATTAAACAAAATTATCCTTATTTGTTTTTGTAATCCAGCTAAATGTGAGATGTATCTGAGACAAAGAGCAACCCAGAGTAACTTCTGTATCCCGGCGTGTAGTTTATTGACCTCAGGGTTTAACCAGCTGTGTTGTTGAGATCCATACCGGAGTCCAATGACAGCCAGAGACTAGTGAACTAAATCAAGGCCACAATCCAATCCAACTTTTGTTGAAGAGAAATAATACAAATATCTGTTACCATCCAATACAGGTGGAATTGTAAAGATTAACAAGACTGCAGACTTAATTATGCCAGATATCAATAATTTGATAAGTTGTACTTGTTAAATATATAGCTAGATGCTTTATTATATATTTACATGATGCCATTTTATATTATAGTTCATGTTTAAAAGGCACATTAGATAAATTCAAGTGTGAATTTAATGATTTTAGTGAATTTAGTTTATTTTTAACAAAAACAAGAAGACTTCAATCATTCAGATCCCTTCAGTCATTAGGATTCATCTTCTATGAACGTCTGTACAAAACTGAATGCCAATTCATCCCGTATCTGTTGAGGTACAAAGAAAATTTCATTACAAATTTAATTCCAGCAGTATTCAGCGCTAATGGAGAAATTGTGCAAAGTTGATCAACCTATGCAGAAGAATCCTGGAAAGCAAAGAGAGGAAAATGACAAGATCCAGGATGGGGAACTACAGGTGAAGCAGGAAAGCACAGATGAAGGTAAAACTGTATTTAGTACTTTCGAAGGGAAAAGTAAATCTAATAAATTCTGAATGTCACTAGCATAGTTTGTGTATAACTGAGCATCACTTTTTTCTCAAAGTAGATTTATCATTCAGTCCAGATCTAAAGATCTCCAGAATCTTAACATGACTCGTCTTGCTCAGCAGCATTAATGGACCAAAAAGTGATGGCAGGAGAAGCTCTGGACAGGAGGAACATCTGGGAGCCAAGTGTTTACTATGCACTGGGAAAGGAGACTTTTTATTTTGCTGGTCATGACATCAGCATACGCGAGTCTATTGATACGTATGGTGCTCTGATCTGGCCTGGGGTAGGCTCTTATATAACAATATGTTATTGTACAGTCGCTGACTTGTTTGTTATAGATGTTGTAATATGTATAATTTGTTCTGCAGGCAGTGGCTTTGTGCCAGTTCTTAGAGAATAATCAACAACAAGTGAACTTAATGGACAAAGCTGTGCTGGAGATTGGAGCTGGGACTGGTTTACTCTCCATAGTGGCAAGCCTGCTCGGTAGGTCTATGTTTTAATGATGATCAAGTCTTGGCTTCGAAATAATGAGTGAGTACAGGCAAATACCAAGAGTACTTGGTACTTAGAATTTGTATGTCTTATTTAGCACATACTCAGAATAATTATAGTACTCTTTGAATGTGGTGATAGAAAAGGTCACAAAGGGTTTATCTCCTCTGATGCATACATGTGCACTAAACTTTACAGATAACTGCTCATTTTTTGTGCAACATTAACATTTTAGTATGGTGGTGGAGGCCAAGAAAACATCAGGGCATCACTAACAACAATAGGGTTACTTGTCTGAGGACCGTGACATCCACCCACACCAAATATCTTACATTTCAAACAGGGCAGTATCTGTAAAAAAAAACGTATCATGACGGAGATCAGGGCCGGTTCTAGACAGGCATATATGAGGGGGCAGACAGAAATGTGAAGGGGGCACATGGTGGCGGTAAAGGGG
>JAUYWH010000013.1:8155451-8226103 GCA_034779795.1 Ctenopoma multispine
ATCTTTTGATTTAAGGGGGCAGGACGTTTGTTTAAGGGGGCAACGCCCCCTCTTGCCCCAGCGTAGAGCCGGGCCCGACGGAGATAGTGGCCATTGGAATGACACCGCCCTTTAGCTCTTGCATTAAGTATGCAGCAGAAAGACAAATGCCAAAGTGATTCTGTAGAACAGTATACGCTGTGGGGTGGCTGAGGCTCAGGAGACCAGTGGTTTGATCCCTGGCCTTGAATCAATGCATCTGCAATTAAGTGTAAACCTAAGCTGTCTTGGTTCTCTTTACTCTTTCCTAGGGGCTTGGGTAACAGCTACTGATCTGCCAGAAATCTTGTCTAATCTGACCTTTAACCTTAAGAGGAACACCAAAGGTCGCTCCCGCTACACCCCTCAAGTTACTGCCCTCCACTGGGGTAAAGACCTGGAGCGAGACTTTCCCTACCCATCATACCACTACGACTACGTGCTTGCAGCTGATGTAGTCTATCACCACGACTGCCTAGAGGAACTGCTGGACACAATGCGTCACTTTTGCCGACCAGGAAGTCAAACAACTGTGCTGTGGGCCAACAAGATCCGGTTCCAGTCAGACCTGAGGTTCACAGAGAGTTTTAAGAGCAGTTTTAACAGCACACTGCTCGCTGAGCTCCCACAGCAGGATGTGAGGATATACAAGGCCACAGCGAAAGAGTGACAGAAGGAGCAGTTTTATGAAAAGTTCAAAGTTTCGTGTTGATTTTGCAGAAATATATCAGTTTAGGAAACAGGAAATTCCTTTTTCCATTTCCACAAACGTCTGGTTTTGTGTTTACATGACATTCCTGGTCAGTAGAAATGAAGTTCCCGAGTCACATTTTTATTTCAATAAGCTATTTTATTTGCCAGTACCTTTTCATATGTTTGATGTTTTTAACTTTATTCATATTTTGTTGACCAATGTGTAATTAAAAAAAATATTTAAAAAAAGAAATCTGTATTATTCAAATGTGTCTCATCACAACCACCCTACATATCAAAATCTGTGATCTGTTTTTATTAGTGGAACAAACACTGCAAAAACCTGAAACAGTATTTCTGGTATCTTGGTCAATTTTTATTATGGCTGAGAATGAATGAAAACTAATGAAACAAATGCACTTTCCATTGAATGGTTTAAACTCTACAGGAGCATCACTGCAGCAGAAGAAAATGCGTAAACACCTTCCGTGTTCAACATGTGACCGTGACATAGCACCAAGAATACCACATAGCTAAATCCCTGCTTAATAATGGCGAACGTGCATTGGCATTTAGTTTAAAAGCTAAAAGCAATACAACAACATACACACACAAAGACAACTTGAAGGTTAAAAGAGAGTGTGAAGAAAAAGAAGACTTTTACTTCTCAGCACTACATCAATGATGAAGTCTAGTCCAGTCTAGAAATCTGCCTCCGTTCTGTTCTTGTTTCCTGGGCCCAACAATAAAGGTTTAGTCTCAAACTATTTTATTTCTGCAATGAGAAAGTCCAGAAGAGACTTTTGTTTCTGAGTGTTCATGTTGCATGTTCTATTTCAGTTTGTATGACTGATGTATTGTCAAGGTCTTTCAATGACTCTATGATGTACAGCAGGTTGATGACTTCGGCTGCTCTAGTATTGACTCTCTGCGGAGGTCATTTGGGATGCTGCCTTCAGGGCCCCAAAGATTAAGCTCTCCATAAATACCCATCTCGAGCATCTCCTCTTGCCAAGGAATAGGGATGTTGCCTGAAGCAAACTCATCAAAAAAGGTCTTGTCAGGATCCTCCAGGGTCACCCCCTTCACAGAGGAAAAAGCTCCAACATCATCCAGATTTTTAGCATACACCACTTTAGGATCAGGGACAAAAGGAGGAGGCAGAATACCTGAACAAGTGAGACATGGAAATAAAATAAAATAAGATAAAATAAAAATAACATCATTTCCAGGGTGAAAAGAAATGTGGTTTATTGTTTTTTTTTATTATTATTTTGGTGATGTTCATTTTATGTTCCAGAGGCAGATAAAAAAGATCAAAAAAAGTGCAGAAATAGGTGGTACCTGCATTTAGTTTTCTCCAGTTGATGTCTCTGAAAAATGGATGTGCCCTGATCTCATCACAACATCCATTCTTTAAACCCATCCTCTGATCAACCTCTTTGGCCAGCAGCCCCTCACAGAGAGACTTTGCATGCTCACTGAAATGGTCTGGATAGACCACCACCCGTGTGAGCACACGCTCTTTCAGCTCCTCGCGTTCAACCTGAGCAGGTGATAAATAACCTGTCATTGTCTCATTTATTTCACCATCAGTCATTTATGTGCACAGCATAAATAACTCTTATGGTTCAATAAAAGGCAACTAACCTTCTCCCCCCTGTTTCTAAATGGATTTTTAGCAGCCATGAACTCAAACAATGTCACACCCAGAGTGAAGTAGTCGACAGAGGTGTCATATTTTTCTCCTTTCAGCATCTCCGGAGACATGTAACCTTCAAAAAAACAAAGTGAAACAATGGCAAGTAAAGTTCTGAAGAAGTACAAAAACTTTAAATATGAAATTGCTAACAGAAACTCACCTGGTGTTCCAGCGTAGCCTTTGGTCATTGTTTTGCCTTCTTTTAGCTCCACAGCGAGACCCAGATCAGATATACGCACATTCCCTAGTGGACAACACATAGATGTTTGAATTAGCTGCAGATCACACATAGAGAATTGGATTTTTTTCAAGAGTTTAACAAAACTACATTACCATCGTTGTCTAGCAGCACATTTTCAGGCTTAAGATCTCTGTAGATTATTCTTTTCTGGTGAAGATGCTCCAAGCCCTGGATGATCTGAGCAATGTAAAAACAGGCTCTGGGTTCATCAAACCCAGGGTTGTTCTCATCCACCAGGTAAATATGGTACCTTCAGGGATGACAACAGAAAAGCTTTGGCTCCATTATGTATTAAAGTATTTTACATACATACACACCTTGTCAGTGTGTTCCTATTACATGGTTTTTGCTCATTTTATATACTAGAATCTAGTTGTTAATTGTCACTATGCTCTCAGTTTTCAAACTACAATCTGAACACAAACAAAACTCAAATTTGATTCAGAATTTTTAAATCAATATTTTAAGTATTTTTGACAATGAGACTGGTTTGTGCTTGAATTGCTCATGAATTTGTATCAATGTATGTTGCAAAGCCATGTCCCTCTGTTATCTTACTGCTATAAAACAATCATAAGTAAGCTGGGACACATTTATGTAATTTTATCTGCGTGGTGTCAAAGCTGTGAATGGGTTGAGCTGAGTCTTTTGGCTGACTGTACCCCTTTTGCTGGCAATAAAGATGTTAAAATACTGCAGGTCCTGTGTCAAATTACACAGATTATACATTGAGGTATTGCATAGTTATACTGGAATGAGAAGTAAATGCTATGTCTGCTTTTGTCTTCATGTTTGTGCATAAAAGATGAGGGTTTTTTTTTAGAATGTGAAGTTACTTGAGATCTCCTCCGTTCATGATCGTCATGACCAGACAAAGTTCTTCCTTTGTCTGAAAGGCATACGCCAATGACACAATGAAGCGACTGTGAACCTTTTCAAGAATCCTCTTCTCCACCATTGCCCCCTACAGGAGAAAATTAGTAAAGACAAATTTTAAAAAATATGCATGACGGAGATAAGTAGAACAAAACGACTATTTTTCCTATGTTTTAAGGACAAACATGCAGTATGTGATGCTGTTTGTGACATTTTGAGGATAGGCTACAGCATATTTCAAAGAATGACCTCAGCCAAGTCAAGGGCAAAATATAACAGTGCCAAGGAGTTCAATTCAGAAGAGCTTTTCACTAAAGCTTCCAGTAATCACTCTATCCGTGCCTCTGTGTTTAATACTGCAGGATAAAGCCAAATGAGATAGAGGCTGGGACAAAGATGATTAGCAGCATCACACCGTGCCAAGTGCAGCGCACTTTCTCTGAAACACAAAGAAAGTAAAACACCTGTATTCATGAAATCACTACATATTAAAGTATCACTTACAAGAGTTTTTTTTTTATTAAACTATCATGCCGCAGTTATAGTGTGAAACAATATCTAAAATGAGGTTTTCCAATTTCACAGTAATATACCTACTCTTTAATGATTTTTTACTATTTGACAATATAACTTATCATGAAGTTTTACTAATTCTATTTTATGTCAAGCTATATCAGAAAACCTGCAGGATGTGTTTGAGGCAACAGACTAAAGGCATGGTGAGTAAAGAAACACATCATCAAGAGTGACATTTCTTCTCTCACCTCGTAGCCTTTCCTTTTCTTCAGCCTCTTCTTGTTGAGTTTCTTACATGCATAAAGTTTCCCTGTGGCTTTCATCTGACAGGCTGACACCTCCCCAAACCCACCTTTCCCCAGCACACGAAAGTCTAGGAACCACTCTGCATCCATGGGCTGCATCTCAAGCCACTTCCACTGCAGGAATCTCTTCAGGTACATGCTCTCCAGGAAGAAAGTGTAGGGGGCCTCCCGCAGGTACCCCAAAGTTGTAGCCAGTGCTGCAGCAAACAAATCGTCCCCTGCAGCCTCCTGGTCTTGCTTCACCTTAGCTACGACGTCCTCAGATAAGAACAGACAGTTGTGTTTAGCAGACTGGTCCATGTAACGCTGAACAATCTTTGAGGCCTTCTTTCCCCTGTCAGAGTCCTCCGCCAGGTCATAGTCCTCAATGTCTTTCCATAAACGACAAGCACCATGATACTCTTGATTTGCATTCAAAAATTCCCTAAAGAGGCGTTTGCCAATTGGCTGTTCAACGCAGACTGAGTCAAAGGTCAAATCCAGAGTGTCCCTCAGGCCCTCGCACACTGTGATGTGGGGCAGTTTGAGGCGAGAGTGGTATTTCTTATCCCGAGCTGCAGCTGGATTAGAGCCATCAATGCTTCCACGAGCATTGATATAAGCAGAATTTGCTACTACAGTGGTTAGTCCTCCGATATCCATGTTGAAGGTATGTGACTGTTAGGCAACACAAAGAGAACACATTGCACAGATAAAGCAAAGGTAGATAGATCACAGAAGAGCAGCAGGGGAAGCATGAGAGAGAGATGGACACTTGAGACTGATGTCTGAACTAGATCCCAATACCCTCATTCATACACACACAGAAGCACACCTGAGTCAACACCTTTCGGTAATCCATTAACACCCTAATGCCCCAGACAAGTGTGCGAGCACATGCTGGAACAGAACAACACAGGCAGCATATGTAACTGGAGTGTCACCAGTCAGTCAACTGGCCAATCACAATTACTTCAGCAGGAACGTAGATAAACCGTGCAGTTGCCGCATGTTTAAAACTACACTTTAGAAAAGGAATTTTGTTTCATTAACTGGAATGCCTACAGATAAACACTGGAATGATGTTTTCTTTCTATAAGCATATGCCAGTTCTTCATATTTATATAAACAATTGTTTCAAATCAATATAAATATGCACTGGTAAGGGGGAAATACTTAGACATAGGCAAATCTGTCTCCATACTAAAACACCCATCTGTACTGAACAGGATGGATTTAATCATGTCTTCTGAACATACAGGGTGCAAATAGAAAGATCCCCTCCAAAAAGGAAATACATGCCTGAAAAACCTGATTTTGACAAATGATGTGGGTATAGTCCAGTGTTAGTGATTGTGGTAATAAACTCTTTTTGACAGATGCACACTTTAGACTTCAGGATTCATTCTCGGACAGAATCAGAACAGCACACTCCTCTTAACTCTTAGACTGAAATAGTTCCATAAATGTCCTTACATCCTTGTGATTCAGAAAACCTGTGCACATTTGGGTATGGATTAGTATTTTAAAAGTAACTGTAACAAACACTAAGAATGTGGATTTTTATTTAATTAAAATTAATTCAGCTAAAAGTTTTTTTCCTCTTAAGAAACAGTAACCAGTTCAGATATTAATGTATTATTTAAATAGTAGCTAATGTGCCCCCAAGCAGAGACGGATGGCATTTATCCAAAAAGCTTAATCTCCATCTTCAGACTTTTTTCCCCCTCCATTTTCATCAACACTGAACTATCAGCTTACATACCACTCTGTCCGGAGCCACAAAATGATTTTTGTATATGCAGCAGTATTTCCCAGTAAACAAATTTTGTCTGATGGGGAATAGACTGTATTCCCCCTCAAAATGAATTTTAATTAATTAAAAATGGCAAACCTGTGTTTAAAAATTGCTGACAATGGAAGCTTAAATGACACAAATCCTTCATTTTGGCCCTTATCAGTTCTCCATGTCAACAACATGTGAGCACACCTCAGTAAGTACAGTTCCACATGTCAATGTCAGCAGCAGCAGCTCTTGTTAATCTATGGTTAAATTTAAAACTAAATGCTGGTAAATATCAAACTATACTTTAGCATAATAAGGACCATATGGCACAAAAAGAGCATATAATCGATTGTTCTCACCTCACAGGTATCCTTGAGTTTCCAGCATGTAGTTTCTCTTCTGACAAGTACACCGCCAACCCCCAACCCTCCTGTCCCCAACAGAGATTTTCCTTCAATTCCAAGCTTTCTGGAATCTAAGAACAGAGCTATTCCTTCATTATTTTAGTTAATACATAGCTATTTTTGACAACTTTCTTGAAACCTCATACAGTAGTAGTATTTAGATATATAATATACATATTCCATTGTTTGCGTGTCAGCTCAGTGACATTTTTCCAGAAAGGTGATGATTTTTCATAGCAGCAACAAACTTGCATTAATTATAGATGCAACCTTATTAAAACAATCTATATTTAATTTGCAAACTTATATTAGATTACAGAAAATGTATCTGGAAGTCAGTACATGTGTTGCTCAGTTTTAAAAGGGAGATCTTTGAAGGGAGTACATCAAGACCGATACAACCACACATTGTTACATCAATAATTTTTGCAAGTCTATGTGAAGGTCTAACCACTGGCCTCTAAAGGATACTATAAGCTACAATCGTTGTAGAATTCATATAGGTAAATAACAAACAAAGCTTATTTGCCTATCAGGAGCCTGGGTTGTGAAAGTCTGTACCTTGCTGGTGCCATTATTTTTTTAAACACTACCAAGGCATAAACAGGGCGGTGATGGAGAATTCATCAACTCCAGGAATACAAAAAAAAATAATATACTAGCAAATGAGATCAGGAAAGCAGCTGCCTACAGAACAGAAGGAAGCCAGCCCAACACAATGGGAGATAAGAAACTATTTCAAATTATTGCCCAGAACACAAAACAAAAAAGTATAAACACATCTGATGGAGCCCCATCCTGGGATGCCATGGCAACTGTATTTGGCCATTCAAAATCCACGGTGTTGCACTAACACAGCATGTTACGCAGACACTTTGGCCATCTTGGAACATTTTGATCGTCATCATGTCTGCCATTTGTAACTGCAAAATAATAGGAATAACTATTCAAACAAGCACATTACATTCTCCAACAGCAGTAGGTTTTACAGAGGTGTTTTTTTTGTGGGATGGCTTATTAGAAGTGGATTAGACATACAAAGACTTCAGTGTGGTGGCCGGACCACAGACCACAGTTCCCTTGGACGACACCCTCCCCCGAGAGCTGTGGTGCAGGTGCACGTGATTCAGGAGCAGAAAACGATGGGTGCAAATTACACCTCTGTTTTTTTCAATATTCATCTACACCCCTGAGTAAGCCAGAGAGAAATACAGGCATGGGGAACAGGGGAAAAGGTTGAAGAAACACACAAAAGGGGACTAAATTCCCATGGTGAGGGTGGCTTGAGGGACTGTGCTTGTTGGGAGCGACGAGGCGTAGATAGGTTAGTCTTCATCGTCATTCTCATCATACTCATCCTCATCATCATCATCCCCCATGTACGACACTGGAGTCTCCACACGAGAGCCACTGTAGTGAGAGTCATTCGAGCTGGAGGCCATGGTGCCGTCTGTGCAACCATCACTGTGAGGAGATGATGATTTTATTGTCCAGTTAGGAAAGAGGGCAGTGGTGGGTAATGTGGTAGACACGAGTGTCACAACATCTGCTTTCTGTCAAATTTGTTGGTTGAATTACTGGTAATTACAGGCTTCTCACCTTGCAGGGTAACGGGCTCCATTAGAAGATGATCCTCCAGTGATGTAGACGTTACTAATGGGACCCTTTGCCATCTCTGGAAAAAGGAAGAAAAAGCATTAATAAATATAACTGATGATTCTCGAATTTGTCACTCTTCTTTTACAGTCACCTTTTGGCAAAAGACTAACACCCTATGATTTTATCCATCAACTTCTCCAAAGCTTTTATTTTTCTCCACAAAAATGTATAACCAGAGAACTAAACTTCTTTATTCACTGTACGAGTTTTTCAAACCACTACATAGCTACCAGTCAAAATCTGCATTTATTTTCCATGACGTACATTTTTTCCTCAGTACCAACCAGCTAAATCAATGGGGAAAATCTTCATTCATGTCACATTCACATGTTCATGGGTCTTTATAGTTACAGTATCAAAGTGTTCAACACACACACAGTGTGTGTTCACTGTATTTAATGAATATCACACTGCAGACCCTGAGCCTTGACATTTTGTCTCACAGTGTACTTGAGTATGGTTGAGATGACAATAAAGTTCACTCTGACTTTGAAAACACTAACCCTTTACTCAAAATGAGCTGTGACACTTACCTATAACATATGGCTCCAGAGCTTTGGGCACCAGGCTTCGCGCAACTTTCAAATCCTCTGGAGAACACTTTCCCACCTCCAAACCACAGGCCATGCCCATGCGTTTCAGCACCTCAATGTCATCGTGGATCTCAAACATGCTGTCAAAATTGAACAGATACTCGAACCTGCAGATGAAAAAGAAGATAAACACAATACTGACTAAGCGTACACATAGATAAGATAAAATTAAATCTTAATGTAAATCTTTGGTTGTAGAGTTATTAGATTCAGTCACAAATGATAAATTTTAAAGAATGACATTTGCGCTTGGTTAGATGTGATATAAGTTATTGTATCCTAAAAAAAAACTTTAGTGGGCAACAATGGGATTGTAAAAATAAAATTACCATTTAATTGTTCTCACCATTCTGATGGAATTACTAAAGCAAAGGTATGTAATCCTAATATATTACATAGAAAGTGATACAGTTCTGACAGCAAAATTTCATTTACAGTTGTCAATACTTTACATCTATAATATAGCATGACTTATGCAGAATCACAGAATGCTTAAATTCAAATCTAGTTAAAGGAATAACAATAAGATTATTAATACTGGAAATAAGTAATTTCACAAGTCAAAATCAAAGCATTGATCTATAAAAATGTCTTGATGTTAATTTTTAACTTGTTTTTTCCCCCAATAAAAGTGGTGAAAAGAAACCAGCACGATAGCATACTTGTCATTGGAGATGCTGCAGTCGATGACAGTTTTCTTGCTGGTGTTGACAATTATAAAAGGAAGATGGATAATTGAGTTGGGAGGTGGAGATCTGTTTGCCTGCTGCTCTGACTGTCTGTTCCGCTGAACCAGGTTCTTAAAAGCTATTTGCTGTAAGAGAACAGAAAAGACAAGAGTTGAAATCTTTGAAGCAGCTATTTGATTTAGATTTACAGCCCATTCTAAATTTCTGGTGACATGTCTGCATTTATTGGGTTGATCTGTTGGGCCAGTCCTACTGTGGTGTCTAGCAAAGCAGAGTAACTGGCTTGCATCAGAGAATTTCTCAAAAGGGAAATGATAGATTCTAAAGCATTCTTGTGCATTTCATTATTCATTTATTGAGAATAAACCTCACTGTACTGACTGGCTGGCTGAAATTTGCAGCTTTTCGTTTGCAACATTGCAACCATAGGCTGAATAAAGTATTCAATTCATTCCCACCTGCAGTATGAGCTCCTGTAGTTGTGATTGTTTCTGTTTAATCCTCTCCAGCCGCCTTTGTCTTTCCACCTACAATTGATATAAAAGAAACATAGCATGACAGAGAGCATATATCCACAATACAAGGTAAAAACATCTTAACTGTGTGTTCCTACCTCTAGATTTTGGCACTCCTGAGCTGAGTTGGTGGGCAAACCAATCCATTTGATTTCTTTTTTCTCTTTGGAGATAATGTTCATAGCCATCAGCACATTAAGTGCATCGTACACGCGCCGTCGAATGTTCTTTTGATCATACACATGCTAAGAGACACACACAGAAAATAAAATTAAAAACAACTACTTACAAAATGTTTCAAAAAGTACATTATCTCGTGCAGCTGCAGCACTCACTGAGTCATTGGGTGACATGTGGTTGTCTGCAGAACTGAATTCTGCGACCAGTTCATCTGCAACTTCATTGTAGGTGGTTACTCCTTTCTTCTGCACCTTCTCACACACTTTCATGGAGAAATGTCTTAAGCCCTTCCCGTTTTTTTCCCCTTTTTTCCCCCGCTTTCTGCAGACAGAAAAGGAAAAGGATTTCAAAAACATAATAAGTAGAATGTTACACATTGTACTTCATTGTTGTTTGTTTACTTTTTTTTATCTCTGCAGTGGCCTATAAGCCAGAAGCCTATAAATTAAACACCTTTTAAGACTTACCCTGATGACCAAGGAGAGGCATCAGTTGGTTGACTTTGAGTGAGGAACTGGGAACTTGGCGTATGTGGACTGTTTACCAAAATGGTATTTGATACTGTAGGCCTCTGTGGTGTTCCAATCACCTACAGATAACAGCAGGAGAAGGTTAGAGAAAATAATGCTGACCAATGGCAATACTCTTGCAAGTTTGAGAACATAAAATTACTTCTGCAAAATCCAGGGTATTTAAATCACCATATATGATGAGGATATATACAAAGTATACATTCAAAAATACATTGTTTTATTGAAGGGACAATTACTGGCCATGAGCATGTCCAATGATCAACAACAAAGTTTTATTTAAATGTCCCAACTAGTAATAAGGTATCAAGGAGATAGGTGATCTATTCCATCTAAGCTGATTTCCATTATGTATACATTCCATGTATATAATTAGATGATTGGTGTAATCCTGCTGACTGTAGAGTTGATAAGCTTAGGATCAACTGGTCACCTCACAATGATAATGGAGGGGCTTACACAACAGTAAGGCAGCAGAAGAAGCCAGCAAACACATCTATGAACAAATGCTTCTGCAGGTTACTGACAATCTAGAAAGCTCAACTTTTTGAACATGTTTAGATTTTTTTTTAGCACAGTAGCCTGAATTTATAAGACCATGCACTATGGAGGGTCACTCACCATGTGTGGCAAATGTTGCATGTGTGCAGCAACGTTCACATTGGATGGACCAAGGGTTTTGGGCAGTAGCTGTTTAGCCACAGGGGCTGCTGTGGGCTGGACAGTAACCAAAGATAGGACACCTAATAGTAGACACAAGAAGACCAGTAATGAGTAAAGTTCTTGACTGAAACTTCATTGCCCCCTATTGCCCAACTATCAGCACAGATACCTACACATAGATCTAATGCAATCCAACGTAGCAGCTTTGCCATGAATTCTACATTATGTAAATAAATTTCACTTGACTACAATAATAAACATACAGTAGAATTTTCACCTTTCTGACAGTTACAACAAAACTGAGAAAATATAGAATTCATGGCAGACCTAATGTACTGTATTGCATTAGATTGTATGGATGCACGAAATAAAATGGCCAGTGACTGCATGCACGTATGTACACATCATGATCATTAGAAAAACATGTGCAGTCATGGTAGCACAACTGAAGTGTAAGTTTGTTCAATTTAGAGAAAAATTTAACAAAACAACTTTAAATAGGTGCATTCACAAATTTCATTTAAACATTTGGCCTCAGATAGGTACATTGTCACAGACTTCACTTAAGTTATAACAACTCAAATATGATAAACTGTTAAGCATTTTATAAGAATTGATATCTCCATCTTAAGTAAATCTAAGGACATTGTGCTGATAATACCCCTCTTTCACTTTAAATTAAAAAGTTTACAGTATTTTAGTTTACAGTAGTTTGCCAAAAGCCCCCAAATCACTAAATCTGGCCCTGCTGAGAGATCCTACAATGAAAATAATTTCTGAATAACAAATGATGAGTATTTCATGTTGAATTTCTGAATGATCTGACTGATGGTTAAATTTATCATTATAATGTTTTTGTATCATTTACTTTTATTTACTTTAATACCAGGTTTCGGTACACATCCCTAACACACGATAAACCAACTAAAACCACATACCTTTGCTAGGGCTCAGATTCTGATCGATGAAAACCTTCAGCTCTCCATTTGTTTCAATCAGACCAGCCTGTGAAGGACAAACCATTAATAGACTTAAAAAGGAAAAGTTGCAACATTACAACTGTACTAATACAGATAAGAAGCATAGAGAAGATAAGGTATAATAATACATACACCCTATTTTCTCATTAATCTACATGTGCTAGATAGATTAAACAACTGTTTCCAGTAAAATCATATACATATCTCTCTCAATATATATATATATATATATATATATAGTTACTTACATCTTTAGCCATGATCCCAAAGGACCGTAGGAGTTGAGCTTCAGGTTAAAAAAGATTTTTCTTCTGTTTTCCACTCTTCAGACTGAAGATGAGGGCAAATATAAAAAAATGGAACTAGTTAGATTCTAATTTCAATACAAAAAAATCTTCATATTTAGATATATTTTATTCTGTTTTGCCATTAAACTTAATCTCCTTCTGAACTAAGGCCCATTTAAACTGCTTGCTACCAGCACATTGTACAAAGCTACATCACTATCGTTAGCTTGAGTCACCAAGTATTCTACTTACAGTAATATTCTCAAACAAAAATGACGGAAATGTGAACATTTTACAACAACCTCAATTGTACGATGCATTCAAGAGTATTTCTTAATACATCGTGTAGGCAGAAAACCACATTAAACCACCCTTTGATGCTCACAACTTTTACTACGCTAAGTGTGCACAAGGCCTAGCTACTTCAGACATCGAGCACGTCCGGAGGAGAGCCATCACCGAACTTCTGCTACAGGTCACGAAAACACGCCAACTTTATCACACAAGCCTAAAACTATTAACGTGACTAAAGTGGCAGCATCGTGTGGCTACTAATAATACGGTTGCATACAGTAGTAACAGCATTCATATACGACGAGAGCAACAAGCTTTTGTTGAATGCAGCTAGCTGGTACTGCTAACAGTTAGCGTTGGATTCAGCTTACTGGCGTTAGCTAGCTAGTTAGCCAATGCACGTTTTGAAAGGATTCACATAAAATTTAGCATTTATTGGTTCCGTGCTGCAGATTCTAGACGAAGCAGAGTATTGGTTCACATTCAAGAAGGGTATGTGCATTTCGCACGGCGAATGAAGTTAATATAGTGATTCTGTGCACTTACGAGTGCACTGTCCTGTTCCTTCGACGGCTGTTGTTGTTGGCATTTGAGAATGGAGGAAGAGGAGGTCTAAATCCCTTCCAAACAGGAAACAAACTAAGTAATGTCGAACTACTATCAACTATTTTATACTTTAGTCTAGCACTAATATGCTTTATTAGTGATGACTATTGGACTCTTTAAGTAATTTTCCCTCAGGTTTCTGTCTTTTGCCGATAGAAGTTGCAGTGAGTCAAGCCAGGGTTTGCCTGTTGGTCGCTTAGCGCAACTGTATAAAAAGTGATCGTTTTCAATTACAAAAAGACAAAGCACAGAAAAAGATGACAATATATAAAGTTATCCATCAAATAACCACAATGCGTATATTATTCAGACAGTTAATGATACGAGAGGTGTAATTTTCACACCCCAAACAACTAGCCACAACTTCTAAAAAGGCTGTTATTTTGGAGTTAATTGGACTTGCTTATTGTGGTTTGTTGACAGTCTATCTCATATTTTCAGACACTGTCACCTCCCTATTAGTCAGCAACAAACATAGTATGTTAACGTTAACAGACAGTCTCCCCGAAATGATGTTCAGAAACACCTAAATTCTTGTTTTATCACCAAACATTTAAACATTCATTTTGATTTATCAAACTAGCCTGAATATTAATTTCGAACACAATTTTGACTTTTTCGTGACTAGCTTTGGCTAAATTAACGTTGTTGGTGTCATTTGTTCGTATAAACGTTTACTTTTCTGGTCTTTTGAGATGCCACCGTTTGCTAACGAATGCTAGAATCATGAAAAATAATAGTCTCGTTGCTTAGCAGCCGATCATAGGACGTTAATATAACCAATCGATCACAGTCACCGCGGAAGTCACATTAAACTAAAAGCACTGCTAACGGCTCCGGTATCGTTAGCCACACACGATAAGTTAGCAACTTGGCAGAACATCTATTAAAGTTAACGCCTCGAGTGCAGCAGTGCATTTCATTATTTAGCAAAGCTTAGTGGCTATTTTAGCAATGAGCTAATTTGCTTTTACGCTTGAAAAGTCAGGACAACTGTCGCTTTGTTAGCCATCTGGCATTACGCTAGCTAACGCTACAAGCTAGCGGCCGAATTAATCCACAGCTGTCATCGACAACACTGCCAGAATTAGCTGTCGTTTTACCATGCTAGCTTCGTGGCGGTTGGTAATATATTTGCAAGATATTTTGAGCACAGTTACTAAAACTGATATTAATCGTCGAGAACGTCATTTTGCAGAAGCCTAACAGAAGCCACAAGTGAATAAATGGGTCCCACAAGTGGATAAATGGGTCTCACCAGTGCACTTCACAAGTTAGCAAATTGTTTGTTAGCCTTTTCTGTCCGCTCTCTGCTAGCCTCGCTGCTGCAGCGCGTCTTACAATCTGATCTTGGCGGTGTCTCACTTTAGAGGTGTCTGATTGGACAGCATCGAGGAGACGAAAGCAAAACAGTCAAAGTGGTTCATGCCCACAGCCTACATCTCTTGGTATTGGTGGATACCAACCAGCCTCAAAGATAAATACATCGCCATCTGCTGTGCAGGAGTACGATAATACATTTTAAAGACAAACCTCTCAATAATCTCGTACAGCAGACACTTCAAGACAGCCCTGTCTGCAGAAACGTTTTGGTTGCACCTAAAATGCACTGACGACACATCAGGATCTCATTGTTTCAGCCACAGTAGAAGTTTGTCAGGGATACAGTTGCTGAATAACCACTCTCAATGATGCAATCAACATAAAAAGTAAAGGTAAAAGTCTGTATGTTTATTTACTTATTCACTAGAAGAATCTCAATGAAATTAAAAATCACAAATTTTTGTGTTTTAGTGTCTGGCCCATGAGAGGCAGCAAAATGCTGGTAACAGCCTAAGAATGGCTTTGTAAATTGGGTCATGCCAGAAGCAATAAAGAAACTTTCAATAGATAAAATCTCAGTGTTTATATACATAGTCTAGTGCATTGAGCTGATGCATTTATGTACAACATATCTCCAAAGTCAAGGACATATTTAAATGTAGCACAAACCAGTATCTTTTCAGCATTAAAAGAAAAAAATCTGCTCTGTAGTTCCTTTAGTTTAATTGTATGTGCAATAAACTATAAAAACAAACTACTACATTTCTCAGGTCATACACAAACTGAAGACACTGAGTCAAGTCTTCTATTGTTTCTGAGAATGTGGTGATTTTAATCCATTTGGGGAGAGTTTACATACTACAATTACATTACAAATTATTCAATTCATAAGTAAAGCCAAATAAATGGTATTTAGTATTTCTACAGCAGAATTATATTTAATCTTCTTTGGACACAAATACATAGTTTAATTCTATTTGACTATAACATCCAAATGGTCAAAGACCAACAACCCAATATCCATCTAACCATCCAACTAGTAGGTTTTACTGCAAAGTTTTAAATCCCCATAGAGGTAATAACCTGATATGTGTTTTAGATGATGCCTGCTGAGTATCTCAGAATCAAAATGCATTTAAGAATCTCTTAACTGTCAAACTTTTAGATCATTGCAGGAGTGCATGATTAGTGATTTGTTAAATTCAGGTGGTCTGCTACATGTCCTTAATTAGAGTGATAAACATTTAGGTTAATTTCCAAAGTCAAAAGTTTCATTCATCTCAATTCATCAGTACTTACTCTTTACCAGTGTTTTCAAATAGTAATAGGTTATTAGGTCAACTTTAAAACTACGATGCAATAGTCCTACAGTAAATTAACTCCTCATAAAGGTTATACAGTGGCTGTTTTAGAGAGGTGTTGATTGAACTGCAGGGTCATGTTGGACATCACAGTTTGTGGTTGCCATGCAGGCCTTTCTTACTGTAAAACAACAACAAAAAAAGGGATGGCTGATATCCACTGATACTCTATCAGTTACAGTGCTGTGTGTGTGTGTGTCATTCACTGTTGTTGAAGGGTGGATTCATTTTTTGTAAATGAGATAAACTTCAGCTGAGCCTCGTCTCAGCCTGCCACACACAGTAATATTTTATACAGTAAGATGACCCCTTCTGTTTCTTCTCATATACCTCAGTGCAAGTATAACAGTGAAAATAAGTGAAAGTTAGATCTTTGCCTTAACTTGTTTAGAGTTGGAAATAAAGAACACCTGCCTGCTAGATATTGTTCTAAAGGCAATTATTAAAGTTTGAACAACATCCATCATTAATGACCTTTAAAGACACATTTCTGCTAAATAAATGTGTCAGCTATACATTTTTAGGGCACCAATGTGTGTTGTAGGAGGAACTACTTTTTACAGATGCAGTGTTTTATGGTGCTTGTTATGATGGAGATGATGTTGGTGCTGGTAGTCTGTGTCTGTAGAAGAGGTGAAACTTGCACTGCTTTTAAGAACCTCTTTGGTCAGGTTTGGAATAGACAAGACTGTGGTTCATTACGAATGTTTCACAACATATGTGTTGGTGTGTTTTTTTTCTGGTTGAGTTTCTTCCCTTTCCTCTGGAACAGAAAGCAGCAGTAACAAGGCAAAACAATTTCCCAGTGGGATTAATAAAGGTTTTTTAATCTCAAATAAAAAAGGCAGACGTCTCTGATGTTATCAATGCCTACCTGTATTTTCAAATATAAGAATATACTGCTATTTACAAATACATAAAGTTTCCAATATTCATCTACTTAAAAATAATGCGGTGCAACACTCCTGCAGCAAATAGCAGCAAAGCAGTCTACGATTTTTAAGTATAATTGAAAACGTATATTGCATTAATGAGTGTAAGGGAAACATCTGAAGCGCAGCCGCTGCAAACCTCAATTTTCTACAGAAACCTGTAATAGCCGTTTGACTTTTGCGCATGCGCAGAATGAACGACAGTCAGGCTACCAAACTGGTCAAACAGCGGGTGTGAAAATGGTAGGTAACCAAAATAAACACAAAACCAGGCACTGGCTTTAGTGCCAGTAATGCTCGCCTTCAAGACAGATTTCGTATTATTAAACTACGTGCCGTGTCGCGTTTTGGAAAGCCTACAATGATCAGATACTTGTGTTCGCTGCTGTTTCAGGGAAGGTCAGTTGATATTTTGAGAGCAGCTAGCTAGCTACACGTCCCTTTTTGGCAGTCTGGTAACTTCGGTTGTGTGCACATCAGCCTCTGGACCTCAGATAGACACACACAGGGCTGTTTAATTGAAACCCTGACATATTCATAATTATCCTGACAGTCTGGTCCTGTGATGTTACTCTGCATCGTTAATGTGAGGGATTCATTGTGGCTAACTTAGCTAGCGTTAGCCAGTAGAAGTTACTAACTGCTGGGTAGTAGACAGTGCTAACGTAACGTTACCCATTTGGTGGCACAGTAACCACAGACGGTTGACTTGATGTGCTCGTTATTAACAGAAACCAGTCATTAACAGCTTGGAGAACTTACACAGTTTTAGTCTCCGGTTTCAGGAAATGCTGCTCTTCAGTAAAGTGTAAGTGCTCAGACACTGCAGCTGCTGTGAGATGGCATGTTGACTTTAAGATAGACCTAGAGGATGTTTCAGGAAAATATTACCGGGGCTGCAATATAAGAATATTCCGTCGGTTAACTGGGGTGTAAAAGGTCACAAAATAGTGAAAACTGCACTTAATAGTTTCCCAGAGCCTAAGACAGTGGCTTTAAATTGATATTATTTATATAGTTGTAATGAACCCACTGATATTTAGTTAAATATCATAGAAGACTAGTAAAATAACCAAATGCTCATATTTATTTCTTTTTACAAAGCCTAAGAATCAACTAGAGCTTTTCTAATTTTTTCTAATTTAATTTTTTTTAATTAACAAAAAATACCAGACAAGTTTTCCTAGAGCTCAAGGTGATGTCTTAAGCAACACTGTCACAATCACAGAAATAATAGTTTAAAACAATAGTTACACTGTGTGAATTGTGTGTAAAAAGTTACACACTTTTCTGTTGATCAATTAATCATTTCAGCTATACAGTTGATTAAGATCGAGGTAGTTAGGAAACCAGTAATCATCTGGTATTTGCTTTAATGTTAAGACATGAATTAAAACCCACCTGTTGTTAATTACTTACATATTATTTTATGGGTGCATTAACATTTAATGATACAATATTTTGAATTTATTTGTCTGGCTTTTGCCCAGTGAAATGTATACAAAATGTCTCTTCCTGCTTTCATTCATAACTGATTCTACTCATGGAAATGCATATTTACATTATGTTAACTATCTTGACAATATCATGATTAAAGTAGTTTGTCTTTTTTTTCTTTTTCAACATTGGTATTTATTTAAGATTTTCTGGTAGGGTGCTTGTCTTACACTGCAGACTTCTTGCACCATCCCACTTCCCTGCTCATGTTACATCCATGAATGTAGTTATTTAAGAGGCCCTCTGGGGTACAGCATGTGCTTTGAGAATCCACAACATCCCACTTCAGAAAAGCCCAGCTTAATTTTGGACAGGACATAATTACCATGTGGCTCAACTCCTGTAATGTGTGTTTGTCAGTGTGACAGACTAGCTTTTTGAAATACACGTCCAAGTGTCTCCCAGTCTTTCCTGTTCTCTTCACTGTTGCCTGAATGCCTGTAGATGTGTGTGTCTCGCTGTGTGTTTTTGTCTGTGTGTCGCTCTGTGTTTGCGTGTTGTTGTCTTTACTCCCTGGCCTGATTGCACCGACGTCTGACAGTTCCTGTTCTGTACTTGCACAGCATAAGCTGAAGTCTTCACAGAGGGACAAGGTACGCCAGTTCATGTCCTTCACACAGGCTGGGGAGAAGACAGCTGTGTACTGCCTCACACAAAATGACTGGAAACTAGAAGTTGCTACTGACAACTACTTCCAGAACCCAGATCTTTACTGTAAGGAATCCATGAAAACCTCAGTAGACCGGAAAAAGCTGGAGCAGCTCTACAATCGCTACAAAGGCAAGTGGGATAACTTACAGTCTGTGTTTTGTGGTGTAACCTTAAATATTCACTAGGAGTTGTTCCTAAAAGGTCTGTATTCTTTTAAAGACTGTACTTATTTGCAGAAAACATGTTTACTTTTTTGTGATAGATCCCCAAGATGAGAATAAAATTGGTATTGATGGGATCCAGCAGTTTTGTGATGACCTCTCACTGGATCCAGCCAGTATCACTGTGCTGGTCGTGGCGTGGAAGTTTCGTGCTGCCACTCAGTGTGAGTTCACCAAGAAGGAGTTTCTGGATGGAATGACAGAGCTAGGGTGAGTGTGTGACATGTTAGATTGTGGTACATAAACGCTGTGTCTGAAGTATCTTTGCATGGTAGTTCTCTTAGAGTAGCTCAAGGGAGGGAAGGCTGTCTATATATAGACTAACTCAACCACAGCTTGAGTATTCTGTGTCTTCGTGGAATGACTCAATGGAAGAGCTGTAGTGTTTTGACTTTTGAGGTTCATGTGACAGAGTTATCTTCAGCCAATTTGTTGTCAGCATCAACACTGTCATGCTACAACCGGTTGAGGTTTCCGTGTGTGTTTAGAGTTTTGTATTTGCCTCTGAAAATGTTTTTTTTTTTTTCTAGGTGTGACAGCCCAGAAAAACTGAAGGCCCTTTTACCAAGATTAGAACAAGAGCTAAAAGATAGTGGGAAGTTCAAGGACTTCTACCAGTTCACCTTTAACTTTGCCAAAAATCCTGGACAGAAAGGTCTAGGTAAGTGAAATGACCACAACAACAGCAACTTGCTCAGTGATGTTACTAATTCTCACAGTTTTAACGCAAGTGTTTTTCTTTGTGTCTTTGTGCAGACTTGGAGATGGCTGTAGCCTACTGGAACTTGGTTCTGTCTGGACGATTTAAGTTTCTTGATCTTTGGAATAGATTCCTTTTGGTAAGTCAACAAGGGTAAATTAAGAATTCACAAATCACATATGTTGAATTGGCAAATGTAGGTCAAGGTAACGGCTTTGACATGATCACAATAAATAAAGTTTCTTTGCCATAGTCAATATAAAAATGATCTTTGCTATTAATGATATTCACTGAGTCAAGACAGGTCATTGAGTTAGTTTATGACCACAGTAATCCCTGGCCTCCTGTTACCTTCCATAAAAACAGTGCCACGCGCTGGCATCAGTTTGGTACTTAGAATCACCAGATACCCTAATATATGTACTGGAATCTGCATTAGGAGAAAAAGAGTTGAGTAATCTGTGACGTGGAAAGTTTGGGGGTGTTTTTATGTCCTTGAAAACCTGTTATGCTCTTGGATCTCCTGTGCAAATTATGACCTCTTTGTCCATCAGTGATTTACTGTATTTTTCCAATGTAATAGAAATAACTGTCACCACAATATGGTCATACAGACAGAAAAATACTAAAAACTAGATGTAAAACCATACATACACCAATATCTGTTTCCCAATCTTATCCATTGCAGGAACACCATAAACGATCCATCCCAAAAGACACATGGAATCTATTGTTGGACTTTGGAAACATGATTGCAGATGACATGTCAAACTATGATGAGGAAGGTGAGTTTGGGCTGACAGAATGAATAAAAATTCCTTCAGATTAATCACTGGTGCATCACTGAGACACTAATGATATCTTGGTATTTCTTTCCCAGGAGCATGGCCAGTCCTTATAGATGATTTTGTGGAATTCGCTCGACCAATTGTAACAGGATCAAAACGCAAAACTCTCTAAATTCAATCCCAACTCTGGAAAGCCAGAACGTTGTTTCTTTTACAGTGACTTCATAGTTTTTTTAAGACTTGTTCAAAAAATGAAAATTGTAGACTTCAGAGAGAAAACAGAAGCACTTGAAACTGTCAGGAAACCACCTTTCAGGGATCTGAGTAAAAACTGTGAGAACAACTGGCCACATTTTTTTGTCCTCATGAAACTGAGGCATCGTATGGACATCGCCAGATTCACCTGTCTCTCCTGTTGGATTCTCAGTATCCTGGACGCCCCTCTGCTCTGCTCCAGGAGGAGCACTACCTGTCAGGCCACAGCCCTGTAAGTAGGGATGGACTCAGCACTGAGAGGAGGTTCACTGGCTGTGTGTACTCTAAGTGGACTGGAGAGAAGAAAACAGTGTGTTTTAAGATTCTTCTAGTCAGCTTTGTTTTGTTACATGAAGCTCTGAGTGACTGTGCAAAGTTCCCATGTCTTACTCTAACTTTGAACAGAGTGCTTACTACACCAGCACCAACAGAACTGTTGCAGTTTTTACTGTACATACTGTATCTATTGGGACAGTTTACAAAGAGAGCTATATGAAGAATAATATAAATATGTTCAATTTATAAATGCAAAAGATTTCTTTTATGTACAGGAAATGCTAGATCTCTAACGGGATGCCTCAGTATTGTGATATGCTGACATGATGATATGCTGTTGGTTTAATTGTTAGGTGGATTTGTCAAGTCATGGAATTGTGAGCTTCATTGAAAGCATGTTAAACACATTTTACTTCACTTCAGGCTGGTTTCACGAATAAATTTTCACTAATGTAAGGGCAGTGCTTTAATTGAGATAATTCATATTGGGTTATTCATTTGTCTGACTAATTGCAGTGAGGCATGGGTCATCCACAGTACCATGAGGAGTTTGTTTTTATCAATTGATCCCTCCAAGCAGTCTTTAAATTTAAAGTTAAGAAATTACAGGCCCATGCATGGCACATACCTGTGTGTTACGACAGTGCGAACTCCTTAGTGCAGAAGCCAGGACACTACAGATGACAACAGCAGGACAACATTAAGCCTTAAGAATAAATACCTGTCTGTTGAATATTTATGTTTCTGTTCAAACCCATCTGTTCAGTGTTGTTGAAGGTACTGTAGTGAAAATTAGAACATGTTGAAATATCATGTAAGTAGCCTAAGTATATTGTTCATTTAAGAAAGAGAAAATAAAGCATGAGTTTTTTCCATTATCATACCTGTATTTAGCTCTTTTGTTGTGAAGACAGAGAGTGGACACATTTAGTACTGGATACTACACTATAGCTGCTTAAATATGTTTCATGAAGTAGAAGTGAGTTGATGGCAAGATAATGTTCTACAACACTTTCTAAGACATTTTGAGAGGTCACTGGTGTAAATAAAAGTAAAAAACAAACTGATTCCATTCATTGTTGGAATGCTATTAACAGCCAGAAGTAAAAAACAAATCAAGTCATTCATATGGAGGACATAAGAAGATGATTCACAGGACATGACATATGTTTCTGTGAAATGTCAGCTACTATGTGAGAAATAGTTTTGTGCAGCAAGGCAGCATAAAAATATAAAAAGTCATTAATAATAATTGATACCTTATTTATCCCCTTGGGTAAATTCTTGTGGACAAGCAGCCCCTTAAGGCACCAAAGGTTCGGGGTTCAGTGTTTTATCCAGGGACAGTTTGACATGTGGCCGGGAATCAGGCGGGACCAAACTGAACCACCAACACTGGGTTTTATAGACCACTGATAACACTAAGAAGTACTAGTAATATATATATATATATATATAATACAGAATAGAATAAAAATGTTTTTGGCAGTAAAACATATTGTGTTGGTTGGTATGATGATTATTTGATTAGGATTTCTGTCCCACTTGGTCGAATGATTATATTACTTTTATTGCACTGATAATTAAAAGCAGTTCAGATGGCTTTTCCATTATTTTAGTGCTAGCTGTAAGCTGATTGATTGTTAATTGTTGTTTTATTAACTGCTGTTAGTTTGTAGTTTAGCATTCAGAATGAGAGAGTGAGAATATGTGTTGCAGACTAAAGATCGAAGCAGGTGATATCACTGAGGCATCATACTCTGTATTGTCTCATACATAACATCTTCAGATCTGACTGTTTTAGGCAAACAAAATCTATGATGAGGGGCACAGTGGGGTGAGCTGTTATGCAACATCAACATAACTTTTACTTATAAGAAGAATTTTAAAATCTTGTTTTTTCTGACCTCTAGTGGTTTAATCTCCTGCAGTGATGTACAGGTGGTACTCCAGCACTGTGACATCACTGTTGGGGCTTGTCACAGGTGCAAAAGAGAGTGACCCGCTTGCTGTGAATGTGGTTAAGAAGTGAAACTTTCAGCTCTAGAGGGCAGCAAAAATACCTATTTGAGCCAGATCACTGTCAAGTTAATTTTTAATTTGATATGGTGAATAGTTGTTTTTTTTTAAAACTGTACATCTGGCAGACATTGAACAAACTTGTAGTTATGCTTCTGGCCACCTCATGAGTTTATGTCCAGTACTGACTCATTGTGGCTCTGCTTTAATCAATACCTGATGGAAATATTTGGCTGTTTAGCTGCTAAATACTCCAGTATGTTAACCAGGTAGTTGCTAGCTTTGTCAGCTGTTTAGTGCTGGACATATATTATTAGCTGAAAACAGCTACCTACTCTTGCCAAAAGCAAAACTGTGGCTGTACAAGGGCTGTGAGAGTGAACTAAGAAGGACTGAAAACCAAAGTAATGACCTGAAAGCTGAGGGAACATTACTATCAGCGGCACCTTTCACGTGTGATTCACCATTGCTATACAAATGGATTGATCGAAAACAGATGCAAAAAATTAATTTAACCAAAATAAAGCTTTAGTTTTTCTCCATGATGATATTCCTGATAATGCAGATTATGCCTGGAGGTACATTCTACATTACAGAGTATTTTTATTTACATTCATGATATGTACATTTTTAGTCCATTTAAGGTGGTATAGAGTTGATGTAAGGGAATTTGGACTCACACCTAGTATTTCTGAAATGTTGGTTCTAATTGTGGCTAAAAAATTAAATTTTACCACCTGCAGGACATTAAGAAGCCTTTATTTTAATACCATTATTGTTGTTGATATTACCACTGCTACTGATACTGTTGACATCATGGACTGTGACATGTAAGAGGACATAAGAGCAAACATTTCTGTGTTTCTTCCTCCATTTGTTTTGCATGCAAACAAAGCACACCCCTGTGTGGATCTTAAACAGGCCCCTCCCCTCAGTGAGAGCTGAAAGGTGATATATTGGAAACTCAGACTGCTTTGACATTTACCTTGACAGCAGCCGATTCTTTTATAAGAAGTAATCAAACTGAATAACTTCCTTTGGTGGACCACTGTAACTTCAGCACAATAAGGAGGAAATGGAACAAAATACTGCTCAACATCTGACATGTAGTAATGACAGTGAAAGGTAAGCTCCATGTTGATGTGGTGTTGTCTTTCACTGCATGTTTTGTCTTTTACTTGTTAGATACAGTTATTTACATCAGCATATTTCCTGATCAACCCACTGCATTTGCAATTTATGTTCGACCTATTAAGCTGCTACCAGGCCTATCAGAAATATTAGTGGTTTACTAATCACCTTATCCCACTTGAAAGTAATTTAAAACTTATAGTCATCCAACTTGGGTACTTGATCTCCCAGCTATGGAAACCCTACCCAATAGATGCTGCTGTAGTGTCTGTCATGAGGGAATACGAAAAGAAAAAGGAGCGTGGGAAGCAAAGTAACTCTGCTTAAAACCTTTGTGCATTCATTTGTCTACGGTTCTGTCCTGTGTGGATTTGCCCTGCCAGGATTGACCCCTATGGCTTTGAAAGAAATCATGATTTTGAATCCTACAAGGAGATGATGAATGAGTATGTAGCTGTCCTCAACAGAAGGTCCACGAGATGGTCCAAGCTTCTTCAAGAGAAGCCTCGTGTGGAGAAGAATTTGACAGGTAGAAAACATACATTCATACAGCCCACATTTTGTTTTGGTGCCTTCTGTTGCTCTGTTTATATGATGTAAATACAAAATCTGTTTTGGAAGTGAAGAGATATGTGCGCAAAGGTGTGCCTAATGAGCACCGTGCCAGGATCTGGATGGCAGCTAGTGGTGCCCAGAAACAACTGGAGAGCAACCCGGGTTATTACAAGTCTCTGCTGGCTATGGAGCATGATGCCAAACTGAAGGAAATCATTCACACAGGTACAAGAGGCCAGGAGGTATGGTATACTATGTCATGACAATGGAACAGAACAGTGTGATCACTAATAATTTAGTAACATCGATTCTACTATTACAATTTAAAATGTCTGCTGTGACAAAGGCCTATGCTGTCTTCCTACCACCGTACAGGCCACTATAACTACTACATAAAAACATCCAGGTTTCAGCTTGTAGTAACACAAATGAAGTCTATTCCATAGCATAATTCTTGTCCTGTTTGACAGACATGCACAGAACCTTTCCTGACAATGTCCTCTTCAAGAGCAAAGCAGAGCCGGGCCTGCAGACAGTTCTGTACCATGTGCTGCTGGCCTATGGGCACCACAACACTACAGTGGGATACTGTCAGGTGAGGAACACACTGTCACAGGCAGGAGTTGACTCTCCTGTCTTCTGTAACATGACAACTGTTTACCTAAAGAACAGGACTGGCTAGTTCCTTATTCATTCAAACTCATTTCCCCAAATGTAGCTTTTATAACCCCTGAGCTAAGTTCATTAATCCCTGTTACCTTACTGTAAAGCAAATGCAATTAACTTCAGAGTCATGTTTTGAAGCATTCTGTAGTCACAACGTTTAGCTCAAGATGCACCCTGATAACCCCCACTTTAAATAAGAACAGCAATGCATATTTTCTACGTTCAACATAATTTATCAAAAAACAAAAGCACCTGCAAAATTTTAGTTTTTACCTGTAAAATCAGTTACCACTAGCCGTACACACAGTTGCATGATTGCTGTCTCTATTTATTTCAGGGCATGAATTTTATTGCAGGCTACCTCATTATCATCACCAAAGATGAAGAGAAATCATTCTGGCTCCTGGATGCACTGTTGAGAAGAATACTTCCAGGTACAGTGTCTCTACACATCCTCACAGGTGTGGTCTGTCTGATTAGTGGTCTGCCTAGGTTGTAGGTGCTGGTGCATATCCTGCATATCTTTTCCTGGAAAAGACAAGATCTTATCTTTTGCTGAGTGAGATAAAAAGCTGTTTCAGCTTTTCCTTTATGTGTAGCTGAAAAGTGATGACATTCAAATCTATTTGCACATGGCAAATATACGCCTATAATCTGCTGCAGCCTACTTCATTTGGAGCAGATTTTGAGTTACTGATGTCAGAAATAGATTTTTATGGTAAGCTAAAACATTTTGGTAAGAGTTGTTTGTCATCTGCCTAAATTTAATGCCAGGTTCAGACTACACACTAGACTATAACTGTCTGCCAAGATAGTTAATGTGTCAAATTAGCTAATAATAGTCAGAAATTCATGCTCTCTGTCAGACAGTCTGCACATTGGGAAATCACAGCTTGCCATCCTCAGTCCTCCTTCACTTTGCCATGTGTACAGTTTCGTGTGGAACGGCATTCCGCGCACCTGTTGGTCAGTGTCACCCAATGCTGGACATGTACATGTTATGGACATGCTTACATGATAGCCTTTGTTTTAGGATGTTGTGATATGTGCCATATGTGACATTAGTTGTCCTTCCCTATGATACACAGTATGAGATAAAACAATCAGTTATTGCATTTCACACAACCATGTGTACATCTGAGGAGTTCGGGTATTATTGGTTTTATATTGTGTAGTCTGAACCTGGCATAGGTAATGTATTTGTTGTTTTTTTGTTGTAACATATAAGATTGAAGATTAGTGGATCCCTGTGGCACTCCACATGATACATTATTGCTAGAATTCTGGACTCAAAAAAATCTGAAATGTTTTGATTTGGTCTTAGATCTGTGCTAAAAGTAGCTGACCAAAAATGTGAGCTAATCTAAACATGGAATATTGTAGATTACTACAGCCCAGCTATGATGGGACTGAAGACTGATCAGGAAGTTCTAGGGGAGCTGGTGAAAACTAAAGCCCCTGCAGTAGGACAGCTCATGGCCCAATACCCTGGCATATGGACCCTGGTGGTGTCACGCTGGTTCATCTGCCTCTACATTGACATTCTCCCAATAGAGGTGAGGAAGAGTTGTAGTGAAATTGTAGAAACAAGAACGATTATTATTATTATTGGGGACGTTAAAGCACATCATTTTATAGAGATCTTTCTTGTTTCTTCTACTTGAAGACAGTTCTGCGCATCTGGGATAGTCTTTTCTATGAAGGGTCCAAGGTTCTTTTCCGTGTGGCTCTGACGCTCATCATTCACAACCAGGCAGAGATCTTGAGAGCTCGCTCTTTGCCCGATGTGTGCGAGTGCTTCAAACAGATAACCTGTGGAGCTTTTACTCTGGACTGCCACACCTTTATGCAGGTGAGATAAACATTAATATTCACAAAAACTAATGAGGAAATACAGAATATTGTTACATGCCACATTTTTTCCCATCACATGAAATTAAACTTTGGAAACAACTCACATTTTTTTAAAAATTAATTGAATAGAAAGACTAAATAATATATTACAATACACATTCAGATTGCAGATAGTTGTGGGCCGACCACTAAATTAACTACCAGTAAACACAGGTATAAATCTTATACACTGTATACATCATATGAAAACTAATTATCAGTCATTATCATTTTGGTGACATTCCTTAAAACTCTTTTTCTACAGAAAATCTTTACAGAACCTGGGAATCTCTCTATGGCAACCATTGATAAACTGAGAGAGAAATGCAAACAACAAATACTAGAAGAGGAATCAAAACAGCCATAAAGTTTCAGATTCACCATTTTCCCCATTTATGTTTTTGATTAACTAAATGGATATGGATTTCTGTTTAATTCTCTCATGCATTGCTATATTACACTATTATACACTGGACTGGATATATGAAGGATGTACTGTGAGCTACTCAACTGACATTTTTTTTAACTCACCTCTTTTATTGAGGGTTCTTCCAAATACTTTTGCTGCTGCTAAAGATACTAAAACTGATTTGTTTTGTCATTAGAATAAACAATTTATCAAGTTTTATCTGCACCTTTGTCAATGTCAAAATGGGCTTTAATGTATATTTTACGTAACATAAAATAAAATATTGTTTTACCTATTTCATTTAATTAATTATGTTTACAAAACCTGATGTTTGATTTTTTGTTTTTAACAGAAACCTGATCATTACCCTAACCTGTTTCCCGTTTTAACTTGCCTCAATGGTGCCAAACAAAAGTAAGAAGAAGTAATCATTTTAGTGTTACATCGTGGTTTTAAACAATAGTTTGTTCCTGTGGATATATATAAAAATGAAAAATTCTCTAACAAAACTTCATCTCAGTTGTGTAAGTAATGTCTCAGCCACAGAAAATCAAGCTTTTGGTTTCTGAGCTCAGACAAAAGACTTGTTAAGTTCTGCTGTCCCAGTTAGAAGCAGATGATCATTTATTAAAAATGACAACTGGAGGCCTGTTCAAGGGGGAAGATATTTCCATTCATTTGTTTATCAAAAGCTAAAACCACCAGGAATCTGAAGGGGCAGGTTTAGATACTGAATATGGAATTACTATTGTAAAGTATTGGTAATAATAAAGTGTACAGGATGAATTGTTAGGTGGTTTGTTCTTTATAACTAAACGGTAACTTTAAATATTCTAATATAAAATAACAAAAGAGCTGCTGTTTGTAAATTCATATAAAAATACAGGCGTGGACAGATTATGAGACAGACCCCACATTGTTCCCTGAGACTGAAAGAGACAACAAAACTACTACTAAGAATGTAGACTTTGTCTGTTTGTGGTTGTACATTATTTTTGTTGTTTGATCTGTTTAATATGCGATGACATACACATCACATTTTCCAACAACAAATCTTAAGTCACTTTATACAGAGGCTCTGGTCCAGGGGTCCCTGGGGGTCTACCTGGTAGGCCTATTTAGTAATTATTCCAAAATGCAATTAAGTCAATTTCTGAGTCTTCTGTGTAGTGTCAGGGTTGCCACACCTGCAAATCCAGAGCATGGGCTGATGTAAATAGACCTTTTTCTTAATTTTTATTCAGATAATTTGTTTTGACAACCTTACTTGACCCTCCCTTTAAACCTGGACAATGAAAGAAATAAAAAAAGATAAGTATGAGCCAGGCGCTGCCCTTGATTTTATAGAAGTGCAGCACTAAGCGACACAATCTCTTTAAAGATTATTATATTAGACAAAATATAACAATGTAGATCTGAGTCCTGCTGGTTTTTTGTTCAACCATCGAAAATAGATACCGATTTACACGTAAGGGCCATGAAAACCTGTCTGACTGAAAACAACTGTAGTTAACCTTCAAAACCTCAACTATGGTGTACCTATTCACAAAAGTGCACAATGATTCGGACTCTTATACAATTATGTTGTAATTCGGTCTTTAGTCTCTATGTGAAAAACATAATACATTTTTACTACTTAATCACAATTGATCTCAATAATGAACCTCCATTTCTAAGAGCATCCAAAAACAGGTGTGACAGCTGAGGAAAGAAAAAACAAAAAGTCAAACAGCTTTGTTCATTTACTTTTAGTGACCTCTCCTTTAGAAAACAGTTCAAACAAATCCATTAAAACCTTATTAGATCACTACATTGATGTTTATATGAGCCAGGAAAAAACAAATGTCATTTCTCCTATTACATCAAACATATATATGTATATTAATGATAGTAACAGTACATGAAAGCTATGTGAGACACAATGTCCCATTCATGGCAGCGCACAGTGTCAGTGAATGAATGAGTGATTACCTCTGTGAATATTGGCTTTACTTGAGTCCGTTCTGTTACTGCTGGGAAGGCACTGACCAGAGCATTTTTGCCATTTTAATCATTACATGGGGCTGTTTATCAGGACTTTAGTGCAACTCATTTCCCTTTAGAAAAAAGTCCCAAGTCAACGCAGATTCAGAGTCACAAAAATTAAATAAAACCAACGACTGAACTATAAGAAAAGAATACTATTAATTTCCTAAAGTGATGTCCTAAGCTTTTTCATGCACCGAGCCAGCAGTACTTTTTAAATATTGCTTAAAGCAAATCCTGGTTACTCTATTTTGTAACAGCAGAATCCAAAGCAGTAACTATCAGCAGTTTGTGAAATGCACTTATTTTCTTTCGTTCTTAGTGAAATGGTACGGCCTTTTCCATGTGTTTTTACTGAATATGAAGCCACAACCAGGAGATGATTAGCTTAGCCTAAAGACAGAAAGCAAGAGATCAATGCCAACCTGACTCTCTCCATGATGCTGGTACTGTGGGTTGTGGTGTTACAAGTTCATAAAATATAAGAAGGAAAGACAGGCATATCATCACTACTCACAGAGGATAAAATAAATTCCTAAATACAACTTTACATTTAAGAATTTATCATATTAGCAATTATCAGGCATGGATTACTGTGTTTTTACTATGTTTTCCTAAAATATGCATACCTGGGCTAAATACAGAGTTGCAATAAAAGTGTCTGATGTTTACTATCTGAAATGGATTAAGTTAAATAGGAAGAATTATTCCCTTCGTATTAACAAATCTCATTTAGGGTAAGACCACTAAACGTGGTCACCCAAAAAAAATGAAAGTAGCAATTCCCTCAAATTCCACAATCCCTCAAAATTCCTTTCATAGAAATCATAAATAGTACAATACAGCTTGAGGTCTCCTATGGACCCTCTGACCAACACCTATACCAGTGATGTTATTCTTAATTTTATCCCCAAAGTCCCCTTTTTGAATGAAACAACAGGTGAGTTCAGAAAGCACATATCAGCCTCCACAAAGTGAAAATGAGTAGTGTTACGGATAAGGGCAAAGGGAGAGCACACACAGAGATCCAGGGAGATTAAGGGTGGAGGCAAAGAGGGGGTGGGTTAAGTCTCATAAAACAGTGGTTAATTTCAAGGGTGGGACACCGCACTCTGGCCTTTGGAGAACATAAGAACAACGAGCTGCATCAGATGGTTTGGTAGCCAGCGTGGCTCCTCTTCCTGCCAATGAGGTAGGCCAGGAGCACAATGATGACAAGACCTGCTAAAGCAGCTCCAACCACAATGGGGATCAACATGTCGTCTTCATCCATCTGGCATTCCTCAGCTGAGAGAGAAAGGTACGTGTGAGGAAGAAGCAGTAGATTCATTTGATCACATCTATTTGACAGTGAGGAAGCTTAATTATAGGTACTACCTGCACCAAATTGATTCCCAGTGACACCAAATGGCTGCACCTGCACCTGGAAAGTGTTGATAGAGAAATTCTGGGCCACATTCAGAGTTTCCTCATTGCGGCACCTGTAAGAGTACCCCAAGGTGGCCCGCAGATAGTCCAGAGTGGTGTTTCTGACTATGAAGGGATCTAATGCAGAGGGCCGAGCAAGGAGTGAAAAGAGAGATAAGAGGTAATGTGAAAACATACTCACATGAAAGGGAAAACATGTACAGGATAAATTAGATGACAGCCGAAAATAAAATAAACGCACTGTCAATTTTCTAATCATCTGTCGTTTGTTCAATTAACGACTGGTGGATGCCAAGTGTTTGACCACAGAGCAGCTTAAAAGTGCTGTATGGTCAATAGCTAACCCTGCACATCATATAAACCTAAACTGTTTATGTGGTACTAACAAGCAGAGTAATACCACTGATCAGAAGTGTGTGCCTCAATCACAGCTGGAATCTCCACCTGGCATGTAGCTGAGGTCTAATTTGTTACTTTCCAGGTCAACCTCCTACTACTGAACAACTCTTGACACTTTACATGTCACTAAACATTGTTTTCTATTTCTCTGTTTAAAGTTCAAGACTGTGGTCATCCTGTCCACTTCCACTGTCTCCAAACCCCCAAAATGTCTGATGTCCGATGTCTGCAATAAAAATAACCAAATTTAAAGGTGTTGCATTAATAGTTTCACTACAGCTTCAGTTGTTAAAATGCATGTCACTAAAAGTTTGTTTAAAAATTTGTGTGACAGAAAACATGACAACTTATGCAGGAGGGAGAGACCAAAGCTAGACTGTGGACCATCAGTTACAGGTCAAATAATTTTCAATGGCAGATCAGAACAGAAACAAAACATTTAGCTGACCTTGTCAGTTCCTAGTCAATGTCTTTTTCACAGTAGCAAAATATCCAACACTGATTGTATTGGTGTCTTGGAGTATAGTGTACCTCACTGTCAACAAGAAGTATGTAAATCCATTTCGAATATGGAAAATGAATATACAAATCAAAAACACAGGTTTGACATGTAAGAGCAGTCTGTAAAATGTTTCCTCCGTAATATGTTGTTTACATATGGTGGTATGTAACATACATTTACTTGAGTACTGTACTAGTGCAATTTTGAAATACTTGTACTTGAATATTTCCATTTAGTGTTACTTTCACTCCATTACAGAGGGACTAATTGTACTTTTTAGTGAGGTACTCAACTTAACGATTCCACTCAATTTTGGTACCAGCTACTGTTTTCCACTGTAAACAGTACACTTTACTGTAGCTGGTGACCAATGCTGTATAAAACTGTTATGTTGCTGATTTCAACACAACACAAATGAATAATAGGAAGATACCAACAGAATGCTGCTCTTAATTCTTGGTATAGCATAATTCTCATAGCAGAGGTTGAGCATAAATATGCTGATCACCCTGATTAACATTAACACTGGGAGGTGAAGTGCACTCACCTTTCATGTCTGGCCAGGTTGCTGACAGAGACACTTCACTCAAGTGGTACTTTTTGGACGTAGTATTCTGGAGAAAAACATTGAAGCTTTAAGTCAATAGTGCTGCGGTCAATATACTTTACACCAAGCTCCTGCTGCCACCTAATGGCTACGTCAGGACATACAACATATGATTAAACTAAACCAATCTACAAACAGGTAATAAGACAAAAGACAGAGAGTAGATACAACAAATTACCAGGGAGAAGGTAAAGGTAAGTTTGGTTTTGTTTGTATCTGTTGTGAGTTGCAGGGAGGCAGTGTCTGAGTCGCATGATCCAGAGCTCTTTGTCAAATTGGGCTGAATGTTCACAACATCCTGCACAGTCTTGAAAAAAAAAACATTTATTATTTCAAACTTGTCATTGTGTAAAGTTTCAAATCTAAACGTATTCAGACATCTGTTGAGTGTATTTAAGTACCTTATTCTGGGAGACAGAGTTATAGGTGATGTTAAGCTGGAGGCCCATGTACGCCAACAAACATGTAGTATCATTACTGCCAATGACCGAGTAGTTTCCTCTTTCAGGTCTGCCAGGGTCTTTGTGCGGTGCAGCAGTAGGTGGGGCAACAGTAGCAAAACCCTGGTGCAGAGCAGCAGCTGTAAAATGTTTTAAGTTAAGAATTAAGTAGATGTATGACATTCATTAAGTAAATAATATGAAGAAAAACATACAAAATACAGGGCATACAACATATGCTACCCTTCAGGAAGTTATACACTTTGTTGTTTTACAATACAGAGACAGGTCATTTTAATTTATTCCAGGAGATATTTTGCAAGATATTTATTTTTACCAGCATATAGCAATGTATAGTGTTTGATATGAAGCATCATCACTTTTTAACAAAGGTTTCTTTATCCTGTTACACTTAAGTCTTGCTTACACAATTTTAGTACAAAAGTATCAACAGTAAAAATGTCCTTAAATAATCAAAAGTATTAATCTCATATGATCATTACTCATAAATACTCATATGCCTCTTTGAGTACTCAAGTCTCAGTAGCTATCATTGTCACATAAAAGCAGCAGAAGAAAAAAATATAAGACAGAAGGCTGCTATTAAATTATTTTGATTATAGATTAATTAGCCAGTTATTTTTATGATTGTCTCTTGTAACTAGTGGGAAAATAGTCAAAGACAGAGACAGTATTATCATAAAAGAGACAAGCATCGCAAGTATTCTTATTTGAGAAGCTGAAAACTGAATTAGACATTTTTGGGCTGGTGGTCAAACTTAAAGATGTCTGCAATCTCTCATTTCAGGCAAACCATATTGATTACGTCAGTTTGTGTTGTCCTACTGCGGTTTGCAAACGTCATGTGACAACTCTAAAGAGCCTTGAGAATGTGTATTTGTACCAAACCAAAATAACAATAGCCTAATATTTGGCACATTACTTACTTAATTGGCTATTATTAGTCTGGCTGAACTCTATAGTACATGTGAACCTTGTGAAAAAAAGACTGCAATTCACATCTTGAATTACGATTCTGTTCGAAAATATTGTGATATGATCTTTCAGCTGGATGACCCACCCCTACGTTTCTGCATAAAGACAACTTTAAAAACTTATGAAAGTTGTTAATTGACAATAATTCTTCAAGTATTTAACCATCTGAGTGTAAACGTAAGATATTTAAATAGTAGCAACAATAATAATGTCAAAATTTGAATTTGTTTAACTTGCACAGTCAAAGAAGTGATCCAGGGTGCATTTCACTGCGTTTTGTACCTGTATAACTATGCATGTTACAAATAAACAATCTTGATCTTGAAACAATGATGAAGCAGAAAATGGATATAATTGAGTAAAGTAGAAACACCTCAAAACTGAACTAAGGTTTCTCTGTACAAATCTTAAAACTTCAAGGCCCGTCTCTGTGATTTTACAACATCCCAACTTGTTTTGGATCCAGTCTTGGTTCAATAAGAAACTGTGTTGTGTAGTGTTATAGAAACCTGAAACATCTGAGAGTGCTAATGTGAAGCTAGCTGATGAGTATTTATCACCACAGACAAAAAAAACAAACATTTAAGTTAAAACATTCACCTGCTGCACATCATGCAAACTTAACGTTACGTGTAGGACTGACAAAGCATTTTTACAATAACATATATTCTTTGTGGTTTACAACACATAATATTAGCTGCGATGGTGCAAACGTTGTATTTGTACGTTTCCGACAACTAACTGCATGTTATCCAGTTACATACGAAAAACCCAGCAAATACTCACCTAACATCAACTGTAACGTTACCCCCAGGCACCATGACCGGACACCACCGACCTGTGTCATGTTTCTCCGGGTTTTCTCCGGCTGTTTAAGCGCTTGTCAGGACGAAATCACGGCAACACAACACAACAGACTGGACGCGGCTAGTTGTGTTAGCTAGGCTAGGAGATGCTAGCTAAGCTAACGTTAGCGTGACAGCAAAAACAGGAGAGAATAAAAGTCAAACACTCTGATTTGTTGAAATGATAAAGCGCTGCTCTTGTTAAGAAAACCAGTCGACGCTTCTGGTCCCGCGTTTTAACTTCTTATGCCAGTAAATTCTGGCTTTGGTGTTAAATCTGCTCGACTTTAATAGTTTATCAGCGACACGGCCGCAAACATCAGGTCATGTGACCGACGGATTAAGAAACACCCAGAAAATCACGTGGTAAACAACGACTGATGGAAACTGTTTCATTTTCATACAGAGTTAGATCATTAATGCGCGTTTTCAGGGTAATTAAAGGATCATTCAGATGCTTGAGGTATATAGGTCCACAATTTATCTATAAAGAGTTGACATGACTTCTTATGAACCCTTAAACATGCTTTTATTTTTGTAAGCCAATCAGAGGCAGGAAGAGATTCATTGCTGGTGTAAAACGTGAGAAGTCCACAGTCCTTAATCTGTGTAAAAGTATCACACATGAGTATAACTTGTTTCCCAAAGGTACACTGTTCTTTTAGTAATTAATTTCCTCTTTATGTTTATCTGGAAAGTGCTTCTATGCTGAGCTGCAGAGAAGAAATGGCAAGCTGCTAAACTAACTTTAAAATGCACTAAACTAGTTTACCCCAGGTGACTGAAGCCTCATACTGACTTCAAATAATGGTCTATGGATTTACTCTGACTGTAGCTTCTCTCTCTTCGTTTAATCCCACACTAACTCCACAATGTTGCGATCAGGGCTCTGTGAGGCCACACCACCTGTTGCAGGACTCCTTCATCTTGTCACCGACTCTGGTTCTATGTTTGGGCACGTTGTCATGCATAAATGTGAGACAGATCAAATAGCTCTCCAGTTGTATTGATAATGGACTTTTGCACAATACTGATCCTTAGAAGTAGAATGGATGTCCTCCTGGACATTATGAATAAGCGTACTGATTAGAAGTAGATGTTTCACTGTTCCCACAGTACATAGTTTTTAATGTGACATATATTATACATTTCATCATTAATACACATGCATCAATGTGGCCCTCCACCCAAAATATACAACAGGGATGGTGAGATGCTTACTGAGTATGCTAAGAGGAAAAAACAAATGTCTGCTACATATATTTGGATTCAGGGTGGCACAGTGGTGAACTGTTGTCGCCTATTAGCTGCAAGTAGAAGCAGCTCTGGTCCAGAAAGGTCCAGAAGCTTGGATATATGCGACTAATTAAAGGTCAGTAAAGTCAGGCATTCTCTCTCAGCAAGTCTCTTAACATTTTACAAACTGGTGTCAAATGAAGTCTCCTCTCTGAAGCTTAACCCGGCCTCAGTAATTTTCCTGCTGGTGCAATAGTTTTCTTAAGTGTCACAGATTAGTGTGATTGTGCAACTTTAGAGAAACGCACAGCTCTGGAAGAATGCAGAGGTCTCATGTGCGTAACCCCGTGCTTTACTGAGGCATGAACCAACAGTGAAGTATCATAAGGTTAACTGGTCTTCTGATCTTCTGCACACTAAGTTAAACAAGTTGTAACCGGCTACAAATGTCAGATCCGTCATTCAGCAGCCACCTGACAGACTGTTCATATTTCTGTCTTAACTGATGTGCACAATCAGATTTTTACTCTCTGCTTGATAGCCATGTCTTTTTAGTTTCATGTCATTGAATTTCAAAAGTTTATTCATCCCTAACAGCACCTCAGAAAAATATCTTTAACTAATTTCTGTATAAAGTCTATAAAGTCTTCTTCACTTATAATTTCTTAATTTTAAATATATTTCAGGGAAAATCCACAAAAGACATTTTGGTATATTTATTTGATCCCTTCCTATGTAATTCAGCATTTATAAGCAGGATATTAACACATAACTAATATACATCTAGAAGTTGACATAATGACAGTGTGTGTTTATTATTGTATTTGTCAACATCTATAACTTGTCCATGATTCATCCATAACAGCTGCATAAACAGCTAATGTAAATGTGATAATACAGTATAATGTAGTTGTAATCTCATACAGTATAATGAATTAATATTCACAGTAATGGTATGTTAAAAACCGTGTTATAATGTGTCATGAACCATTTATGAATGTATTAAGTTAATTAAGGGGGATCAGAGAAGGCAGGAGAGACCAGTGACGTTAAAATGAGCCAAAACAAATAGATTTTGTCCTGTTAAGAGGAAAATAGTAGAACTCAACACAGTCAGAGAGACTTTCTGTGGGTGTTTAAGGCTGCACGATGCTTTGAAATACACACAACCAAGTCTCAGTCCACTGGCAGGTAGTCGGTTCAGCCACTTCCTTTGATAAAGAGTGAGGGGAGAATTAAACTGAGGCAATGAGAAGCAACTAGGAGAGAAAGAAAGAAAAGAAATAAATCTGTTTTTTTATAGACAGAAAGAGTCATGGACAAACTAGGGACAGGTGTGTTTGTGCTGTTTGTGTTCGTGGTGCCTGTTTCCTGTACTGGTAAGTAAAACAAATGCATATTTTTAAACAACTTTACTGAGCTTAACAAAATGCTTAAAATATAAGTTAAAAAATAAAAGCTATGTGGAGTATGAGCAAGTATTCATCGTCTATATTTAAAACACTGGAAACAAAGCTACCTTTATTTTGCAAAAAAATAAACAAAACATTAAAACACAAAATTATAAAATGCAGACACATTTTGGTTATTTTATACATCCTTTCTGTTTTTCTTAAGCTGTTTTACATGTTTCTTTGTTGGTCTATAAATACAGTAAATCTTTATGTGGCTATAATTCAAAGAAGTGTCAACACAGAGTATAAAATATTGTGATCTCTGTCTTTCCTTTTGGTTTAACTTGAGCAGTTTTCATGAGCAGAAATTTGTGGGTATTTGATGTTTCCCAGACTTTCTCTTTTATGTCATAGTTAGGGGGAATTTGTGAAAAAAAATATTTTCAAAGTGATCAAAACCACTTTCAAGTCTTGTCATGTATTTCAGTCAGATTCATCATGATGAAGGGATTACAAGAAAGCATGCATAAATAAATAATCTTCCTCCTGACCCTATACAGGGCATGAAAACACCAAGGTGAATTTTCGGTTATTATCCACAGTGACTTGTGATGTACAAAGAAAAAGAGTGAACACAGGTTAATGTCACACTCATATAATTTTATTTGCTTATTTATATATAAGATAAGATAAGATAGAACGTTAATGTCACTGTTGCAGGAACAATGAAAAACTGTTTACAACTTTTTTAGCAGCATATAAAAACAAGAGTCATACATACAAAGTATAATACTATAGTCATTTAGCAGCATGTGAGTCCCCTGAAAGTGTTCCTCTCTGCAGGAAGAGTCACAAATACTATGTGTTTTACTATATATATATATGTTATATATATGTGTGTTTACTTGAGTGGACACATAAATAAATCAGTTATCCACAATAACTAGTTATTGATATATAGTGTAGTGTGAGTTATAACACCGAAGAGACAGTCACTAATGTTTCAAAGAACCATGCGGACTCGGACACTCCCAGGACAGCATCTTTAAAAACAGATGTTCATTTCATTTAGATTAAAGGTTTATAGGTGGAAAAATCACCTCAATTGTTTATCAGTTTGTTTGAGACTCTTTGAAATATTTAACCTATATGATATACATTTCATATGTAATATAGCTGTAATATTTTATCAAATACTAATGTTGTAAATGTTTTGTGTGTCATTTTATAGCTTTCACATCCCCAGTAGTCTGACATTTTGGTGTCTTTGGAGATTTTAAAATATAAAATAAAATAAAAAAATAATAATATGTTTGTCTGCATAAAATAGAGATACCACCTCTGTTAAGTATGTTTGCAGAATCTCCTTAACTAAGTAACATATCCCACTTGGTTAATCAAACATAAGGTGCTGGTAGGGGGATATTGGTACCTCTGGACCTGTGCTAAGCTTAACAATGCTAAACTAACTGCCTGCTGGTTGTATAGCAGAGAGAGTTGTGTTAATCTGCTCATTCTCTGCAAGAAACCATATGTGTGCTGTTGTTTTCCAAATAGTAAAACTAATTATTTAACTTCTAACACAAGTTTTAAAGCCAGACTTTGTTCTAATCCAAATATTTACAAATACTTAAATTTCTGGGGATCTAAAGCTTTCTCTCCCCCCAAAACTCAAAATGGTTGAATTTGTGGGAAATGTGACTGCATAAGAAATCTAAAGATTATCGTTTGAGATTTGCGGCTATCTTTGTGCTATGTGACTCTGACTTCTCACGGGTATGTTCTTATCAATTTTCTGTAAGAAAGCACTGGAACATATTTTCTAATATGTTAAACTGTTCCCATAAGAACATTAATAATTTCATACAAATATTACCAACAATTTCTTTAGCAAGAATTAAAAAAAAACAACAACAAACGGCAAGCTCAATAACTGCACTGGCAGACATTTTGACCCATCAAACTCATGATAGTAGAAAGAAGAACATATTTTGACTTTTTGAAGTATAAAAATAATGTAAGACTAGAAGAAATATCATCAAGATCTAGCTTGAATTTATATCTTCAGTGAATCACCACCACTGGCTATGTTTTCGCAACATAACTTCTGTTCCAACCGCACAGCGAGAAAAATGGGCCTCATCAAAACCTCAGAGCAGCCAATTGCACTGACAGGAAGACTCTAAGCACTGAACTGCACATATGCCATTTCTTATTTCCTGTTTCAAGGGTCTTACTCAATTCTTTCATGTGCCTCACTATGTTACTATTTTCCACCACATGTTGCTAAATGGTCACGAAGATCAGAATCACGAACAGTAATGTCATGTGTCTTACTTAGAGTCAGGAATGAAGCAGCAAAATATTTCATATTCCACTGGTTGTATTATAACCAGGAGAAATACTTTACACCTACTTTTTTAGACCTTATTCTATTCTATTGTATTTTTATAACTTATAAGACCCTTAACAGGAAAAGGGGATAAGATAATGAATGGATAGATGGAAGTTGGTATATAAAAATGTAATACATGGTTTATAATATTTACCATTTTAAACACTTAAATTGTGTTTTTGTCCACAGCAATTATTTTAATGAATAATGTCTCTTATGAAGACAATACAGCACAGTAGTACAGCAGCTTTGCTTTCTCACCTTCTGTTGTTTTTTGCTGATGTTCTGTCCACCCTTTTTACATAAATGAGAAGGCCAAAATATACGTTCTTCAGTTGACATAAGACTCCACCACCCACTATGATCTCAATAATAAACAGAATAATAATAATTATTATTATTATTATCCTTAATAACAATGGCAGAAAATTAGAAATTATAACTTTGTAAAAGTAGAATTCATGGCAGAGTGTATAAGTGGCCAGTGTATGTGTGCATATATGTGTAATACATATATAACAATATATAAATATACAGTATATACAAATAATGTAGTGTTGTTTATTATATAACATAAAACACATTACACTAATTCCATAACCTAACATACAGCCTAATGGTCTGTGTGCACGCCACCTAACCACAATGTTCCCAATTCAATTCCAGCTGGGGACATTTGTTGCATGTCACACCCTCTATTTCTCCCAGCGTTTCCTGTCTGCCTCTCTACTGTGTCTAGTTTCAACTATCTGCCCCCCCAAAAAATACTTTATTAATAATAATAATAAAAATAATGACAAGTAATAGAGTGGATCTTATCTGGGTGCACTCATATTTAAGTGCCCCTCTGGAGCACCTAAAAGTAGTTAAAAACAATAAAGTTGATAGATACAAATATGATAAAAAATTTGTTTTTTTAACAACCTCCACTTTTAGGTGCCCACAGGATGAGTTACAGACCTAGTTGCTGATTAATAAAGAAATAAATTATTTCTGCTGGGGTGACACAGTGGTCGCCTCACTGCATGAAGGACCCAGGTTCAAATCCACAGGTCGGCCAGGTGTCCCTCTGTGTGGAGTTAGCATGTTCTCCCCTTGTCTGTGTGGGTTCTCACTGTGTACTCACTGTGAGCCCATATTTCACCTAGACATCATCTACAATAATTTTCAGTACTTAAGGTCTGAATTCAAAATTTTTTGGAAGTAAAAATATAAATGTTTTATCAAAAAATGTATCAGTATCAAATTTAAAAGATTAGTTATGCAGGAAAATTTTTTATTTGATGGTGTTCACTGTAAACTGGTACATTATTTTATGCAGGCTTTAGTACAGTACAGTCTGCATACATGGTAGATTTTAATGATGCAAAACAAAATTAACTTCATGTTTAATTGACTAAAAAAACAAAAAAACAAACATTCGCAGAAAGAATATTATCGTTATTTTATTTAAAGAAAGTAATCATATTTGCCTTAAAACACAACATATACACTAATCCTGCCTTTGTTTCACTTAACGAGCCTATTCAGATAGGTGTGAGGTGAAACCAACCTGGAGGATATATTTGTGGTCACTAACCAACTTCACTCAGATTGATAAAGTTCTGTGGATGCAGAATGAAACGTCTCTACTTGGAAGAAAGAAGTCCAGTTGCCATGACTCAATCCTCAGACAACATATATGTCATGCAAATGCAGCAGGTTGCAGATGTGCTATGAAAAACTGTGAAATTCTTGAAGTTATTTTATTTCATTGAAATCATCTTAAAGTCTGATAATTTTGCCACTTAAAAAAATACTTTTTACAGTGACATGAATTTTCAGTTAGCTGATGAATGAAGTCTAGTCTGTTATTAAATTGGAAATCTAAAGCAAGTGATAATGTATTTACAATGTATTTAAGCACAGTAATTGTAAATATTGGTAGATATACAAGTAGTTGTTAATGCAGTAAATACATCCCCAATACCTATTAGACTACATATGCTTAGACATTTCTCTCGTCTCTTTGTCCTCTAGAGGGTTTTTTCACTGACCCAGTCATCTGCTACTTCCTGGACGGGTTCCTGGTGGTGTACTGTGTCGTTGCTACTGCGCTGTACTTCAGAGAAAAGGTGAGTTACAGCACAGGTAGGAATGGCTGCGGTGTTACCAGACCCTACATATATTATCAATTTACCATCAGATACTTGTAACAGTTACTGCATTTAAATTTTTACCTAATCATTCTAATCTAAAATTTTCAGTTATTTTCATTATTAAGAGAGCTGCAGATTAATTTGTCTAAATGTCATAAAATTAAGTACAACAGCACAATTTACTGTCTTCAGAACCCCAAAATATTCAGGAACAGATCCTCACATTGAAGAAGTTGCACCAAAAAATGTTTGGTGCAACCAAAAAATGTTTGGTGCAACTTTCTGATTTAATATTACTTTATTTCCTCTATTACTTTATGTTGAACTATAGAAAATAAATATCTGTGAATTAACTAGTGTCTCCTTCTCGTGTAGTTTTCCTACACACCAGCTGAAGTGTCTGTAAGTCTACATATTTTTCAACTTCTCATGAGTGTCATGAGGATCTCGTGAGTGTCTTTATACTTAACATGTCTGCTGATAAAGTTGTTGATATTTTTTTTTCTTTTGGTTGTTCCTATTAAATACATGAATACATGCTTGAATATGTACTTTTTTATTACTATTTAAATTATTTTTGTAAAGTAATTTGTAATTTATTTCTCCTGAATAAACAGGAAGATAAAGGCGGCATTTACCAGGCAAGGAAGACTCTCTCATTACCGACATACACAGATGTGATGTTTGATGATTTTTCATAAATTAACTAAATGTATTTGTTTGTTTATTTACATTTTACTTTCCAGGAGCTCGAGAGACCAAAGGATGCTGATCCATACCAGGAGCTTGGACCACTGAAGAAAAAGGTAAGTCACTTCTTCTTGCTGATAAAGACCTTTAAAGGTTACTTTCTCCCGTGTTCTGGTATTGAAAGGTCAATGATAAGCTGTATTTTATTTCCAGAAAAAGCCTGGCAAGAAAAAGAATTTACAGGTAAGGTGATTAAGACACTCACACTCTAAATAACTAACGCTGATAAATTCATCACTGCTCCATAAATGCTGAGCAGTATTCAGTATTTGAAACTGATAGGATGCTCTTGTATAACAGCTCCTGTGTTGTAGCCTCCAGGGATTCAAGGACAAAATTCCCTTGCATATATTTGGATGAAACTTCTCAAAATCTCTGTCAGCCACACATTTCACCTTTAAGTCAGTCAGTCAGTTAAACTGAGACATGCCGGTCAGATTAATGCACAACTTTAACTTTATTTCTTCTTCACAGGCAGGCCAGCCTGACGAGGATAAAGATCCATATGAATCTTTGAACCCCAGTTCACCACCTCCACCTTAGTCTCCCAAGTGATGTCCTACATGGACACAAGATTTTCCATTACAGCTGAAATAATTAGCTGGTAAATCAGTCAACTAAAGTCAGTTTGAAATATTTGACTGTGCAGTTGTTATAATAAATAACAAATTATATTATATTATCTATTATAAGTCATAAATAAAACTGAAAGGCTATCTGATCAAGCTTCTATGAACATCTGTGTTTTATGTGAAAGTAAATTAAAATCATCACCTTACTCTACTGTAAACCCCTACAGCTAGATAGATGTCAACTACTAATTTTTCCATTTAAATATCCACATTTAATGTAAAAACAAAGTCTACAGGCATGCTAGCAGCTCTGTTTCCTCATTAGATAAATGCTAACATGCTAAAGCTACCTATGTTTAAACTAGGCTGCATTTAGTTGACACGTTAAGCTTTATTCCACGTCTGTGTTGTGTTTAATATTTTTCTCAGAGGCTTTTTATATTTGAACTACTTTCACTTTCCTTTTTCTTGCTGAGTTCTCTTGATTTAAATATACCGTTTTCCTGTATTTACTGATCTGGATCATGTGCAAAATCTTTATGGTTGGATCCGTCAAATCTTTTGATTCTTGGTTTAGAAAAACAACGTTATCTCATTTTGCCATCACATCTTAGGCTGTGTGATGCTTAGAATACATTTTTAAAGAGCTTGTGAAGCCTTCACAGTGTTAACAAAAGATCAGACAGCGCTACAATGCAGTACATCTTTATAAAAAATGACAAACAAATTAAATAACAAATTCACAAACAGTGTGAAGTGTGAGACACGTGATGTTACCATTGAGATAATCTTCAAATTTTCACAGCTCACTGATGATGTCATGTGTGACATCACAGATCATGGCTCCAACTCAGACAACCAGAGTTTATAAATACAGGCTGACAGTATGGACAGAGCTCAGGTCAAATACCCAGGACCTACCACACCTTCACAGGTGTCCAGTCTCCAGACTCTGGGAAGATGTCCTCATTTGGTTTGTCCTCCCACCTTTGTGGCTGTGCAGTGTAGGAACTAGATGCACTAAATTCCATCTTCGTTACTAACTTCACTTAAAAACAGTGTTAAAAGCAATGACTTCTTTGTCCAAATATCAATAAGTATTTGGTGACGTGGACATTCACTAAGTTCTGTTAGCATGTTAGCATTTACTAACTGGGTAGGATAACGCCTGTATATAAACATTTAATAGTGATACTATATAGAGTCATTCTTTAACTGTGTTATTTTGTCTCCTCGTGAGGAGTTATAGTTTGTATCTATAAAACATAATACAATGGCTTATAACTACATTAGACTGACACTGATTAGTGATTCCTGACAGAGAAATTCAGACAGCAAAATAAAAATCAAGTCAAAAACACAACTGAGAAAATCTCTAATATATAATTGTACTAAACATGGGGATTAGTATTGGTAATTAGGATTAAATTCAACTACAAATTCAGCTGATGGGGAAGTCATTAGGTATTTAAACATAAACAAGATGAAAATTTGACCTTATGATTAGTTTTTTTCTGTTGGGGGAAATGTATGAACCAAGTGTTACTGTGACTGGACCAAAGTGGTTGACTGGCTGACCACATATCGCCCTTAAAGCCACACCCAATATCACAGCTAAACACTGCTGGTGTAAACCATCACACTAATACAATAAAAGACAAAGCACATGTGAAAACACTTGGAAAATGGTTTAATGATGTTTACAACAAAAGAGAACTGTACAGTTACAGTAAAAGATTATCTTTATATGTGTATAAAAACAAAACCAACAAAAATACAGCAGACAAATGCAACAAACTCTACTATGTATCCTGATTCACATACTTAAAACTCCTACACAATCTTTCAGTTTCTAAGCCGCCAGGACTGGAGGCCTTTTTCTTGTTTTTGCATTTTTTTGTTTTTTTTCTTGTAGTCAGATCGGAGCAGTGTCCCTCAGTGTTGTAGTTCAGGATGGAAAGCAAAACTCCTTACATTAGAGTCCTGGAAAGTCATTTCTTATCAGACTGCAGAATAAGAAAAGGAAAAATAAAACGGGGACACATTCCTTTAGATGAGCCCCAGCTTCCAACGTGAGAAGTAAGTGTTTTACAGAATGCATGTTTGAAATACACAGACGTAATATGTACATGGTTGGAGTCTTTTTTTTTTTTTTAACCTTCCTAGTTTTTCTCTATTATTGAAAGCCATGGTCACTTGGGCTGTGAACTGATAAATCACACACATGACACACCCAAAAACATACAAAAATACTATATCTTTAACCTACCAAGAGTAAGACAGTTCTGCAATTAGTTCCATGCTGTGAAGGAAAAAAAGAGATAACAACAAACAAACGATAAACAGACGCTTTTTTACGCATGTTTTTCTCAGAAATATACCAAAATATACATCTAAGCTTTGGAATTACTGAGGCTAGGACTAAAGCCAGTGCTGGGTTTGTCTCTTAATACACATGCTGCAGGGTGGAAGAGAGAAAACAGAGAGAGACACACAGGACAGAGAGATATCTTTGGTATCTGCATTTGTCAAAAGTTAAATATTTGGATTTTTGCTTTGGGATAGCGCTTGTGAGGTCCCTACAGCCTCACGTGGAGTAAAGCATTAAACAAAGTGTCACTGAAGCCCGTCGGCCAGAGATCTGAGCCAGAGGGGCACAGTCCATGCAGAGTGAAGGACCATGATGCATAGTGTCACAGCTGATCAGAGTCTGTAGTGAAGAGATGATGAGTAGAAGGAGAGAGAAAGAGAGGAAGAAGAGGAGGAGAAAGGGGGACACAGCAGTAAATTTAACGACCGTAAGATGTGTATTCCTGGAGACAACAGGTAATGTCCTGGGACAACAGTGTACAGATGACGAAGTAGTAAGAGGCAGGAACAGCATTTTCACCACAGTCTTTGAGAGAGAGAGAAGAGAGTGGAGGGGAACATCCTAGCAACAGCGCCCAAACATACACAGAGTCCTGAGCATGTACAATGTGCACAGGATAAACCCTCAGTGTGTATTAACAAACATCACCCAGCTACCACCAGATTGGTTGGTGTCTGTCGTGGAGAAGCCCGCTCAGCTCCCGTTCAACCCCCTCCGATCCCCGCCCACAGGCACTGAAACCGCTGCACCGATGGGATGCTGGAGTATTATTTTTTAGGGTGGATACACATTCGCATGCAATAGAAAGCAAACTTTTTACAGATGAACCAAGGACTCGGGCGACAGCGTGCAGCTGAGATTTGATGCTGAGCAGTGAGGTGGGGATGGGTGGGAGATGGTGTCTTTCATATACAATCAGGTTAGAAATCTTTGGTTAATGTTGGTACCACAGGAAAGCGAGAGCGGGCTGCGACAGGGCACCATCACGTGGGAAGACTCGTACATACCTGTACCTGGTTAAAGTGATTATTTTAAAATTAAAACAATTAAAACAAAACAAAAAACAGGATTGTCAAACTTAAAGTGATCAAACAGGGGTGGTCCATTTACATAACAAATTAACTTTTAAATCCAAATTAAAGAATAAAATACATTAAAATAGACTTGTATCTTACATCACAACAAATCGTTTCCATCCAATGCTGAAAAACACCCACGTGCACCATAATAACATCAAGTTGTGAAGGAAAAACAGCACATTCATGAGTACTGGTGTGTATTCTGTCTCCCCCTTGTGGCGATATCTTTCACAACCCTACAGCAAGTACAGGTATGAACGGACTTCTCCACTGACACAAGTTTGTGTATTTTCATCTATGTTTTTTGTGATTTTTTTAATATATTTTTCTTATTTCTTAAGTAGATTAAAGCAGGTTTCACTCAGTCTTGAGTTAGAAATGAGGTATACAACAGCTCCTTGCCTTACTGGTACTCCACACTTCTTTAATCAACATTTAAAAAACCAGCAAACCAGTGTGGTGGATCACAATACAACTTCACACGTGGCTGATCCACAAGAGTATCTTGAAATCTCAGAATAACTTACTGAAACTGAAAGCCAGATCTGTTGACAGCTCAGTCGTAAGTACAGCACAAACTGTATGTTTACCACTAAACCAAAGACTGGCACGTTAACATGCTTTCTCTCAGTCGAGAACCACCATCTGAACAAAAAATAAGTACTCTCATGTCCCACCTTTACAACAACAAATCACTCTCAAACACCTGCTGGAAGATGGGAAAAATGCACCATAATGGTTTGCAGACTGCCCTCCCTACACTCTCTTTATAAGACACTCACACACACCCACCTGCTGGAATTATTAGTAAAGCTTTTCTCACAGGTATTTTCAACCTGTCTGAGTCACCTAAAAACCATAGGTAGCAACATAATCATCCCACGCGACAAAATGCCCAAAGTACACTGTACTGTTTCAGTAAAAACAATGCACCAGGTGAGCTCAAGCTCCCACTCACACTCAAACACAACAACAATGCTACAATGCTCATGTCTTCTACATAACAATAAGGCATAAATGATAATGTTAATCTTCTCTGTTAAACTAAGAAAGCCAGTGATCTTGCCCTCTCACACTATACAAAACAATTAAAGGCATAAAAAATCAAATGATTGTTAAAGACAGCACAACAAATCAAGTTCACAATAACTCAACCACAAAAAAACAAACAAAAAAACTGTAAAAATCTATTAAAAGATTAAGATCAGATGCTTCAGAGTCTCCAACCAACCACAGGACCTGTCTGTCATGATCGACCCTCCTGCTGAAAAGACCTTGCACATACACGACAGACTCAGGTGTCAGCAAATTACGCTCCACTGAGGCGTGGTCTTAGACTTCTCTTATTTTTGGTCTTGACAGTTTTCAAAAAACTTGCTCCTTTGCAAGAATAAAAAAAGGAAAATTTAGGGGAGATTTTTTTTTGAGTAAGCATGATAAACACTACATTCAGTCTTGATAACATACTGGTTCAAATATAAAATATGAGTATCTTACAAGTGTTTATATATATATTTATATGTATAGAATTAAGAAAAGATCGTTTCTCTAATTCTTAAGTCTTTCCTCAGATAAATATTTCAGTAACATCCTATGGTGCAGATAGCAACTGGTTCAGCTTGCTAGCACATGTTCAACTCTTTAGTAACTACAAACAGCACTGGAACAGGACTGAGTCCTTGAGGCCCATTGTGGCCTCAAAGACTGGAAAACCAGCAACATGAGCAGTCAGACACCTGCCTAACTGCAAAGAGAAAGGCTTTTACTTTGGCAAGAAGGATCTCAAAATAATATTTAAACCTGGAAATACCCCATAAATAGTAGTACTAGAAAATAGCAGTAGTAGGTTGTCCTTTAATGTATGGTTCCTATGTATGGTTCATCAGTATAAACTTTGAATGGTGTGCCAGACAGTACTTATACATTCTACATTGTTCTATACACTGAAATGTCTAAAGCTGAACCCTATGTTTAAGTGCTGCTGAGGTATATTCAGTCAAAATTATTCAACAACAGAAAAGAAGTACACAAGAGGATAACAGACAAATTTCACTGCTTACAGCCTCAGTGATCTAGTAATCACTGTGGTATTCCATTTTGTATTTGTTTGGAAGCAGTAGAACAATGCTACTTTTGTGTGGGGTTTAGTTAAATGTGTAGCACATAACAGTACTCAGCCCAACGCTGTGTTGGGTATAATAAATTGGCAGGTTTTAAACTAGTCCACAGACAGATTTAGGGAGCAGCATATCGTTTCTTAACATGCTGGTTCAAAATGATGGTGCTGAGAGGAGGTGTAGTATGTTATCTGATGATTAGATCTATGCATTTACATAGGTGAGCCCTCCAGGTGGGAGGGTCGATACCACAAAACCTGATTTTTCACAGGATGTAGTCATAAAGCTATAGGAAAGCATGCAGGCCTCTCAACAGCTCAACTCCACCAGGAGCTTCAGCAGCAGGTTGTTAAAGCTAAGTTTCTGTGATCCTTATCCAGCAGCACCAAATCAGAAATGATCAGATATTGACTAAGTTGGGAGAAAAGGAAAACATTTTGCTTTAGCGGTGTGGTGAGTAGAGCTCATGAACGGCAACTCGTGTGCTTGGACAGGCACAGCAACTACTGAGGAAAACCACTTTGGTTCAAGCTGTTGTTTTATGGCTGAATAGTAGTAAAAAACCAAAAACAGAAACTTTCAGAAATGTCCAAAACTGCTACCAAAACGGTTTAAAAAGAAAAACAAGCCATCACACGGCTCAAAGAAAAGCAGGGTCAGGCGTTGGGGGACCCCGGTGAAATCTTACTTCTAAAAACTGTAATGAGAAACTAATTTCTCATGCCCCAACGCACTAATCCATTTCTTTTTGGTCAGTTGTGCTGCCAATTAAAAGTTGAGCTATGAGACACCTGGTCAAATTAAAAAACCTTAATCTTTGGAAAATGGTCAAAATATTGCATTTCTATAATCTGTTGATGATGAAGATTCTGTACTCATAAATATATTGACTAGACTAAACTACACCAACTACACACAGCAATTATTTTAACAAATATTTTTGGTATACCTTAAAGTTCATAAGCCAGTCGAGTGACTGCAGACAGAAGTAAAAGACAGAATTTCATTCCTCCCTAAACAGGCAGACTGCAGCTCATCAATCCAGTTTTTTGGTACAGATACTGTGCACAAGTAGATTCAACGGTACTACTATTAAAAAAGAAGAACAAACAAAACACAATACAATAACCCCATCTAGCCAGTGACACCACACATTTGGTATGACGACCATGCCCCCTGACTAGTCCACAACAAAACAGACCAATCAGCCGCAGAGCCTTAACGCAGCTTACTGAACTCTCAGCATCTGCCTGAGCTGTAGACGACACACAGACTTCCACTTTCTACGTCCGTATCCAATCACAATGTACAGCTTTCCAACGGATCACAATCCAAAACAAATCACCCTTAATTAGACATGGAATCTCAACATAATGCTTTCAGTAATATTCTGTCAGTGTCTAAGATCATTTTATAAAAGCTCAGCGGCTGCTGCACCAAAATTTAAAACTCAGTGTTTCCAGAAAAAAGACTCAGAGAGACACATGTGGTGCCTCCGACCCTTAAAGCAATGATAACCTTTATATCGGCCACTTATTACTTGTTTTTAAAGCCTTATAACCTCGATTAAAAAGTGATAGTTAAACCTTAACTTAATATTAGACTTACAAGGTTCAGAAAATACAGACAGAAAAGATAAATGAAAAACAAATCCTCAAAAATATAACTTTGATATGATTTACATCAAGGCCTGTCCCAAAAAAAAACAACAATAAACAAAAAACAAAAATATAATTAAATATGGGGTGACACACAAATCCCCATTAGTGACAATGAATGTTGTTTAGTAGTAAATCTGTTTAGTTTGAATGTTAAAAGAGCAAACTCCCAATTTTTTGGTTAGAAGTACTTCAGAGAAAACTCTGACCTGGAAATATGAGGACATATATTGTGTGTGTGTGTGTGTGTGTGTGTATATTTTCTTCCTGGACACTTGTCACGGTTGATGAGGAGCAGTAAAGACGTTAAACTAAAAAACAAAAAGTCATCCTGAACCTCCTTGGAGGCTCTTTTCTTTTTGGTGGCAGCAAAATGATTAAATAATGATAGATACAATGAAAAGAAAGTGTGGTGGTTAGTGAAGCGCAGAGCCTATAGAATACATTAATGACCTCCCTATTCCCTACATGGTGTGATAAGAGTAGTGCACAATATAAGAAATAGGGCATTAATTCAGGATGCAGCCTGACTGGCTTCACTGAGCCTTGGAGGCAGTGGTAATGGTCGAGGCTTGCACAGGCACAGCAGCCGTGGTGGCTTGATGATGAGTATCAGCAGTGACCTGCAGGCCCCCTGACCCAGCCGACACCAGGCTGACAGGGTTGCTGGTGAGCAGCGATAGGTTCTGAGGGCTCAGGAAGAGCGGCGTGGTCACCAGGTTGGGCGTGTTACCAGCAGACGTGTTGGCGAACAGCAGGTTACTGCCATCCAGAGAGGTGATGGGGATTGTGCCGCTCGATGCCAGAGCTGTAGAGAAGATAAAGAAGGAGAGCGCATATGCTGAGATCAGTTTGAGAGTATGGAGAACAAAACCTGCTTTGTGACTCCATATACAAATTTAAACAATGTTCAGGTTAGAAATAACTTTACAAAAATAAACACATAAAATTCACAAAGTCTCATGTAACTGCACAGCTGCCATTGATGCTGTAGACTTGCATCACCACCCAGCATGAGCATGAATAAATTTATAACCTAAAGGGTGTGGTCTGAATTATTTTACCCAAAATATGCAAAAGTGTCCTCATGAAAGTTTTGTTGCCATTAAACAAATTATGCCAACAATGTTAATTACTGGCCACAAGATGGATTCTCATTTTATTCTTTGTATAATTTTCTGTCTATTCATCTATTTATGTACTCCTTATTGTTTTGACTATTTTATTAACAAATTTACTGTACAACATACAGTAAATAAAGTCAATTTCAGTTTTACTGTTTTTAAGCACGTGTTTTATGTTACTCACTGTCGGCCTACAGGAACAACATTTCAGCTCACTGTGTGTCTGTGCATAATGTAAAATAATGACATTGAAAAGACAAACTTTTCCTAATGTAAATATAAAAATTGTCCCTAAAATTGACCAAAAAAAAAAAAAAAAGAAGTTGTCATGACATAAGTACAAACCTTGAATGGTAGCCAGGGTGCTGTTGCTCATAAGGGCAGGACTCAGTGCGCTGCCAAGGCCACCTGGAGTCAGACTGAGCAGGGCGCCCCTGGATTTAGAGACAAAGTGAAGATTGTGGAGATTAACATAGAGAACACCTGCACAAATGAGTGAGACGACTAAAAGTCATAATTTGAGGACCAGTCTGAACATATGCAATACTAACCCTGATGTGAATTGTGAGGACGCCATCAATCCCGGATTAAGCCCTGCAGCAGCAGCAGCCATAGCAGCGAAGCTAGCACTGGTAGGTAACTGGGCACCCTGCAGCGCTGCAGACAGCCCCGAAGCTGCCACCATCACTTGACCTGTTCCTAAACTTGTGGCTATGGATGTCGGGGCCTGGGTGAAAATAGTTTGTGTCTGAGAGCCAGGCTTGCTCTCTGTGGTCGTGGACTGAACAGTCGTTGGTGATGGGCTTAACGATGGAGAGCTGGTGGCTGTGGGTGCAGTAGAGATGACGGATGCGGTGTTTGAGGCTCCAACTGTTGTGCCTTTGGAGAAGAAATGGGGCATAAGGGTGCAATTGAGAAAACATTACCTTTAAGATCCACTGATGTGGGTGATAAGACACATTTATAAACACGTTGATAAGTATAAGTATGTTTATAAACACACACACCTGTAAATGACAAACTAGAGACACTGGTGCTGGTGAGAGGCATCACTGGGTTTACAGTCAGAGTAGTGGGTGTATTGATAGTTGGACTGCTCACAAGGCTTGTGGCCACCTGGGCAAGAGAATGGGAGAGAGGACTGAATAGGCTATTACATTAGTGGGTGAGTGTCATTAAGCTACAGCTACAAAGCAAAATAATACATCTTTTGCTACTGCAGAGAACAAATAACATTAAACCACATGTCACGATAAATACTAAAATACAAGTGGAGCTGATCCTCCAAATTATTATTTTTTCACATTTAGAAAATAATCCTCAACAAAATATAAAGTTTCAGTGTGCCCGTCCTTACCAAAGGGCTACTGGGGGTAAAGATGGTTTTGATGGGGGTGCTGCCTCCTCCACTGCTGCCACTGCTGGGGGGGTTAATCCTCTTCTCTTTTTGCCGGCGATTGCAGAACCAAACCCGAATCACCTCCTTTTCCATGTTGAGCTGATCAGCGATCATGGTGATCTCTTCAGAGGTAGGTTTTTGGTTCTGCTTGAAGAGGGCAAAGAAGCCAGAGTTGCCCTGTCAGCACTGAGGAGACTAATTCATTCACTACCTCCACATATACTTTATACATTATATATAAAACTGGTTAAATGTTCAAAACTCTTGCCAAAGATGATTGACAATAGCAATGACAGATGTATGGCAGTATGTTTCAAAGAATGCAACAATCTCAAAACATGACAAACTATTACTAAACATTCTGCTCGTTGATTTAAGACATCTGAGTTTCTCACCTCCAGAAAGCTCTTTTCTAAGGCCACTCGAATGTTGGTCTCGATGCTGGTCCTCTTCTTCCTTCTGCGGTTAATCCCCTCTATGCCCATGCCCGGGGAGCCCAGGGCACTGGGGCTGGACAGGGCCTGGTCAGATGTCAGGTTCTCTGCACAAACAGCACAGACAAAAAGGAACAGGATGGAGGTAAAGACAATGTACTATGAAGATATACACCTCCAAATGTTTCCTACTAAATGAGACAAGATACGAATACCAATGCAGAGTGATCAAGAGCCCTAATGTCCGTGGCTTATTTATCATTCATTCAGGTGGGTTCAGGGACAAACCTGCATCATTGAGCCACTTCTCCAGCAATGGCTTGAGTTTGCACATATTCTTAAAGCTCAGATTCAAGGCCTCAAAGCGAGAGATGGTAGTTTGGCTAAAGTCATTTCCATACAGCTTCCCCATGGCCAGGCCAACATCCCCCTGTAAGAGCAAGTGAAAGAAAGAGGGAGGGATATATGAATAATGGACGCAACAGCGCCTCAATTAGTTTCCTTTGCAGGAAAGACTCATGAGTTAACCACTGTGTGTATTATATGTACTAAGGATCAGAGGAGCGTGAGAATGTCCACAGATGTTTATTTGCAAAGTTAAGTGAATTTAATTACAACTCTAAAATCACCATACCTTTGAGGACAATACATTTATTCACACACACCTGTGTAAAGCCCAGTTTGATACGCCTCTGCTTGAAAGTCTTTGCAAACTGCTCCAGCTCCTCCAGGTCACTAGGTTCCTCTAGAGTGGGGGTATCCAACCGCTTGGGTGGTGTCTGACTGTGGGGCAGTGACTGAATAGGTGTGGTTGCTGTGGTGCGGGTTGGAGTTGCAGGCTGGACAAAACAGAAATATATAAAAATGTCATTTCAACACCTGGATTACAGATGGTAAAAAAACATAGCACTGCCAGAATAATTCAAACACATTTTTCAGAGTTTAAAAGAAGTTCTTACATCATTACTGACCTGAGTTGCAAGGGTGATGCTTGGTTGAGTTGGCAGGAGGTTAGCTTGGCTTTGAGGTAGTTGAGTTAAAAGACTCTGGGCTTGCAATATGCCTGAAGAGTGAAAGACACAGTGGGAAGGAGGGTTTAATAAAACAATACAGTACTTGAAATATGTATCGGTCCTTGATTCTGTATGCAAATCACAGTGTTTTCCTTACCCTGTTGGGCTTGCGGTGTCTGTGAGATAATGAACTGAGCGGGCTGCAGTGGTGTAGCGATCGGGTGGCCGGGCTGAACCAGGACAAACTGAGGCAGACTAAGATTCTGCTGCTGTAGCTGCTGCAAGAAAAAATTTATTAATCACTACAATCACGTAAAAGACCGGCAAATTACATCTTTACAGCAATGTGACTTTAAGCTCACTTATAAGCACCATTACAAGTGACTTACAATATTGTCTTTCCAATAAACAAGCCGTAGTAATCAAGGCAATTTATGTTATGTTTACCACTAAATGTTGGGATTTGTACTGTGATTGGGTTTTTACAATATAACATTTTAAAGTAAGGATTTCAGGTCAAGTACACCGTTAATAGGGTTGCTTCACTGTTGATCATTGTCATAATATAAAATATTAATTCAAAGGCCTTATTGTCTTGATTGGTTTCAAAAGAACAATTAAAGAACAATTAAAAACTGCAATAACAGGCAGGTTCTACTCTACTAATATTCTACTAATATTTTGTGTTGCAAGTTCAAGTTAAAGTGTACTATAAATCCAACATCATTGATAAAAGTCACAAATCATTTCATTACAACTGAATTTATGCTGTGGTTGTGACTTACAGAGGTGATCTGGATGGGCTGTGACAGGGGCAGTTGGGTGATGGGCGTGGCTGCGGAGGCTGAGATGCTGGCCCCCGAGGTGTTGTTCTGCTGGCTGGCTGAGTGCTGCACGGCTGCAGCCAGGAGCTGAGCTTGGGCCTGCTGGATCAACAGCTGCTGCTGCGCTGGAGTCAGGGTCAACTGAAGAGACATTTACAGAGCAAGAGACAGAGAGGGGATCACAGTAGATATAAGATGTTGCAGAGAGGGAAGGGAAACAGAAATATAAAGAAAATAAGTAGTGTTTAGACTTATCAGTTTCAGACTGGATGAGTTAGCGTTGTCATGATACGCTACATGTGTTTTGGCTTTGACACCCATGCAAAGTTTAATATATTAAAGAAAAAGAAAGATTTGTGACACAGTTTACACAACAGTCTTGACATGTTGAATCTTCATTAAGTACCATAAGTTAAACACTTAATTTGTTCCCCCCTGGCTGCAGTGTCATCAAAAACAGCAGGTGGACTCAATCGTTTGACGCTGTTGCTAACAGCTGTCTGCTCCTGTTAAGTGTCACGAACTAGACCACAGTTTTGTCTGTTCCAATTTCTTGTTTTTTTATTATTCCAATTTGTAAACATCATTACAGACAATGTTGAAGTAAATTCACAAACATGTTAGGCCGAAGTATAATCTGTTTAAGTAAATTTATTTGTTGCATTCAAAAGTATCAAAGTAGTATTGAAACTTTGGTTATCGTGGCAACGCCAATATGAGCCTAGGCAGGCAAATTGAAAGAAGATTCATGCAGCTGAGTTATGCATGACCATGACCATGTTGATTTTCATGCACAGTAAACATTCACTCCCGCAGAGCACAACAGCAGTCACACACAACTTGACTGATCTTCTCAACTTCCAGGAGAATATGGATATGAAATGTTTCATGTGTTTGATCTGACCATGAGCGCACAGGCACGCAGACTATGTCCAAACATCTCCCCCCCACTATCTGTTATGGAGGAATTTGGACATAGGCTAATCGCCACAGGGATGAACAAGCAGACAGGCAGAGGAGAGACCAGCCTTAGCCACAGAATCAGGGCAAGCGACCATTTCATCGATCTTTCAGCCAGAGTTGATTGTTTTCAGGTGTCACCCCAGATGCATGGCTACGACTGAGTTTTTAACTCCAAGCAATGAGGCAACAAGCCACTTACTCCAGCAATCTGTCCTCCGGCCAACATTAGCTGGGTTTGAGGCAATACGCTCTGCTGGACGGAGGTCGGAAGAGCACTCGAGTCTTCCGACTAGTGAAAGTGAAGCAGAGAGGTGGGGGCTTAGAGGAGATCTTCTTGGAGGTATGTCTGAGTATTGCTGACAATGTGAGATACGTGTCTCTTAATTTTGTGTCATAGTTGTAACCATAAAAAAGGGTTGCAGGATGGATTGATGTTTTAAATGAATTTTAAAATTAAAGCAATTTGCAACAGAATTTAAATCATACAGTAAGTACCAGCCAACATAAAGGAAGCATCAAACCAAAAATACAATGAAAGATCAAATCACTGTGCAACTGAGCAGCTTTCTGAGAACAAGCCTCAAGTCTTTGAGCAGAGAGAGGAATTTAAATTAAAAAGGAAGTGAGAAAGTGGGTATTTAAAATGTGCTGCAGCCTTCAGAGACAAGACAAGTGAAGGGAAGGGAGGGGAGAGTTGAGATGCTAATTAAAATAACTGTTATGCAGTGCATGTAAATTCTGCATAGATTTGCATATTCTCGGCCATCTGTTTCCGAGCAACCGCAGAGCAGCTAATTAGCATACAGGGCTGATTAATCTACTGTGTTGCCAGGCGACACCAGGAGAACCTGGCTCATTTAAATCAACTCTTTCTGCTTGTGCATGTATGAGCGCAGTTCAGCATTCCTCTGTTCAAACATGATGTGTTTTTTATTGTAAAACTGCAATTAACCTATGTCACTAAAGCAAGAAATAACTCTACACATCTGCTCCTTTCACAAAAACAGAAATGCAAAGTTGCTTAAGGTGAAGTGTGTAATGGTGTATTACCTGTTGGAGGAGGGCTTGTGCATGTGCACTAGTGATTGCACTTGTGGTTGGCACCGTCTGCCTCTGAAAGTCCAATCCATTGGTTTGGATTCCTGTGGACACAAATACAGTTCATGAAACGTCATGTCAAAGGAGTTAAAAGATGTTTTTTACTGTGGTTAAACGGCAAGACAAAAATGAGGAACACAATACTACAAGCCCCGTAGAAGTACACTTCATAGAAACAAATTATTTTCAGGTGCAAGGAAAACCAAGTGTGAGTGAAACATATTAATGTATGTGGCAGTAACAGTGATCCAAAGTCAAAGAACTGCTGCATTAATCTGTTCAAAGGCAGACTGGTGAATCATCGCACAATTAAATATTAACAGAAGAGGTTTAGACACAAATTAGACGCACATTATTATTAATATTTACTTAATCCATCACTACACAACAGGAACACAAAGCTGAACTCTAAATCTATAACATTCACTGAGTTCCATAATTTGTATCACAGAGTCAGTGAAGCACTGACACAGAGCAAATTACTGTGATATTCATCGAGCTAAGTGAGGGAAACTACTCTGTGGGGTAAAAAAATAATTTGACAAAGAGGACCGCTCACAGGAATTTTGGAAAATTGCCATCACTTTTTTTCCCAAAATGAGTCAATAATATAAAAAGGCGGGTAGTTGTTTTTCAGATTTGTGCTGCACAAATGCTGCACCTAGGTAATGACTCTGAAACCTGTTGAATGAGGAGGTAAAACTCTGCACATCCTGATGTCAATCCAGCAAAGGACAAAAAAAATGACAAAAAGGCTAGAGGTCACTCACCGGTGTTCCCGTCACCACTTTCCATTGCACATTTAGTAGTTTCTGACTGATTATTCACTTTAGCATCTGGAAGAGCCAGACAGAGAACAGACAGTGAGAAAAACTCACACCCACTGCCGATGAAAACATAGAACTGTCCTTTCAATTTTCTGACATGCGGGGGGGGCTCTAACTTTTGTCATCTGACTATATCTTGTATAATTTTCCACCATATTTCCATCATGTTACTCATTCAAACAAGCAAACGACATTACAGACTGGTCACCAAAACAATGCAGTTACAGTTACAATCACAAGAAGTAGGAGAAGATTGACTTGATGTCACTAACATACAATAAATTATATTTTAATGCAACATGTGGCAGATCAGCCTTTCCTATACCACACAGGAACACCAAGCAACAACAGAACCCAGCTGAGCTTCATCATAACCTCATCAAAAACTCACCCACTCTTGCTCCACCTGTGTTTTCCAGCATGATCACTGAACCTATCAAGGAAAATTGACTCCGTCGGGCAAACCCACAACAGGGTGTCCAGCGCTCTGTTCCTTCTCCCACTCCTCCCTCTCTTCACCCTCCACTGGTCAGCAGCAAGCAGAGTTCAATGCAACCAGAGCTACAGACAGACACAGTGGCACTGTCCACCGCACGGTTCACTGAACAATACTGGGATACGCACACTGGGAAAGCCAACAGGGTTTAGGCAAACAGCACTCCTTCCCTCACTCTGTGCTCTCTTTTCTTTTCTTGTAGCTCTGCCCCTCTCTTTTACTGTGCCTACTTTGCTCCTCTCTCTCTCTCTCTCTCTCTCTCTCTCCCCAAGATTGTCTCCACTTCTGAAAAAGTTCACCTTCTCCCTCTCTTGCTGGAATGAACCTAACGACAAGTGCAGCAGCTGCCCCCCTCCCTCCCCTCCCTCCTCCTGATTCTATAATGAAGCATAATCAGTATTCAGCTGATTAAAGCCATATGCAAATCTGCCCCTGCCTCGTTAGCAATGCAAGGCTTTGAAGTCCTGCGAGCGACGCATTTCACACCGGGCTCTGAAAGCTTTCTGCATAATTTAAACCCCTATAAATATTTATCAGCTCATTAGCATATTAATTGGATGGTTTTTGGAGGACGATAAAAAACAGGGGAATAAGGACGACACACAGAAGGAGGAAAAAAGTGCTCAAACTAGCACTTGGCGCAGCAAAGGGAGGGGAGGCAGCAGCACAAGGCCAATTATTGTGCAAGTGCACGGCTATAAAGTAATTAGCTAAGAGCAGGTAAAGGGTTGAAGATGTCCCAGAATGCAGTGTGCGGCCTGTCGGCGGTGGTCTGGGCATGTTAGCAAGGCGGACTGCATTAATAGAACGTCTAAGACTGCTCGTTGTAAGAATCTCCAGCAGTCATGGAGACACGGCCTAACTGCTTAAAAGGAGGGGGTGCAAGCATGAGTGGGAGGGGGACTCGCTCAATCGGAAATAAATAACGTCACATTAATCCACCACAAGCCTGTCATTACTGCCGGACCCCCTGTGGCTAAAGCATTCCACAGCAAGTGACTACAGAGAGTGGGTGGCAGGCTGTTGCTGTCTATGTTTATGAAGTGTTTGGGGATTAGCATATTTAGATTAGCTTTACATTCCATTAGTATTTCATTTCGGAGCCCTTTTAAATTCATTTCCAGTATACTCTGAGAGTTAATACAGCAGGGAAACAGCCCGGCTATGGTGCTGCACAGGTGTCCACTAATCGGGATGACTTGACTGGAATGCACGGCTGTATTGTGGTCTACAGGGGACAGGGCTTATCAACTAAATCCACAACAACTGCTTCTGGCTAAAGCTTTAATCAACGTCTTCACTTATCCCACTGATGACGAAAGGAATTTACATACTACATATCCAAGTTAAACAACATTAGAAAGCCTGGTGGGGTTTACACAATATATACTGAAAACAAGCAGACCTTAATCAGCAGCGTGAGGTTATAAGCCTCCATTCACCAAGCAATGCTGGCAGCTGTATCAGTGGTTCCCAAAGTTGTTTTTGTCAGATGTACATGAAAACTGCTATTAGATTAGTTCACTTCAGTAATACTGTTAACCACGTTTCTTTTATATTCATTTGATATAAATTGGAAAGTAACAGATATTTTACATATTTCCAAGAAATTGTTTTCTGTTAATTCATTTATCTATCTTTTGGCTCTACAGTTAATTACTTAAAAGTTGTTATTGTTGCAGCAATTTTTCAAACAAGTGACCATAAACTGGAATTTTTTTTGGGCTTGTTTTTTTAAGTAGGCCTAGTTGGAATTTTGAAGCATTTTCCAATTACTTCCAGCTATGTATCTTGTTTACATTAAGTTTTATTCAGAGGTGTGGCTTTAAGGTTTACAAAATACTCAGGTTGGGAGGAGGTGTGTCAACAGTATATCCATTACTATCACAAATATGTGGATATGTGTCAATCAAATCAGAATTGAACAGAACTTGGGATTTTAGGTACAACTATCTCAATTCACAAATCTGTTTTCTAAAAAAACATATTACTGCATTATGTGCCACACAACCTGCCTGTTCCTAATCCTAGTGTGTGTTAAGTTAAATTCCAGCCTACTGTTTACCAAGGTGGCTATTCAGATGCCACACTAGGGTAAAAAAGAGTTCTTCCCAACAAAGTGTCCCTGGCAGGTCAAGAACTTGCACACATCTTACTGACCTCTTCAACAATCACATCATGCAACCAAATGAGAAAACAAAGGAGACGTGAATGCAAAGGCTGTTATCAGCAGTGCACTTCAACACATGTACAGTTATTTGGTTGAATGGTTTGCAAAACCCTGCTGTGGAACAATGCATTATACAAATATCCTGCCAAGAGAATTTTAAATAGGTATCTCATTAGCAGTGTAATATGGGAAGGCTGACTGAATACTGCAGGGCCGTTGTGAGAGGAGAGATTCAAAACGAGACACAGGGAAAAACTTAATTAGCACATCACTACATTCTGCCCTGCTACCTACATTCTTCATCTTAACGGAACATATCAAGGCCACTTTTCCACATCTGGAGTGGTCTGAGCGTCAACAGTAAGGATGTATAGACACAACAAAAAAATCTTTCAGGTAATTAATAAGCAAATAACCTAAAGCTTTCATATTCAATGCAGAATCAACACGAAAATGTAATCAAAGACTTGTAATAGTCAATATTTTAAATACGATAAGCTAACATAAGCTGACAACAGAAAGTACTAAAAGCAACACTGGGCTGCAACAAGTCCAGGATGAGGTACTTGATGCACAGTAATGAGCTACTGTGATATCTCTTGGGTGGTCATTAGCCAACTACTGTACGTATAGGCTACATGAAAACTTCAATCTAACATAACTTAAAGGGAAGTTTTCAGGTGGTGAAAATTTGGAATTTCTCAGACAATTCAGCACACACAGAGGTCAGACATGATTCAATACCACAGTTTGATGGAGAAGTTTGAATTCACATTCACCAAATGTCAGCACTGACTGTTGGTTATTCTGTTATTGTGTATTTTAGCACACTACTACAGGTTCACCAAGTTTTTACTCACAGTTTACTACAATACCCACTTACTTTTTCACAAAACAGCTTTTACATAGGTGTATCTTTTCTAAATGCTTCACATACACAGCCTGATTATAACCTCATGTTAGTATTTTATCTTGTAGCTAAAAATCTACTTTAACTTGTTGTGTTTGTAATGAGCCATTCTTGCTTTGCATTGTCAGGAAGTTGGAAAAAACTCACAGTACCATAAATCATGAAAAACAAGTAGTTATCTCTTTCTGGATCTGCACACACAATATAGCTCTTACTAGTTATGATTTTTTCCTCCATAGTGGAAAGGCTTGTCTGACTGGAGCCTTCGTGGAGGCCTTCTCAGTACTTTGAAATGGCATGTCCTGAATTTATTACTGAGAATGATGCATTATTCATAACAACTGTGTTTACATCAATGAATATTCATGATGAAACTACAAGGCTGGAATGAGGGTGGAACTGTAAAACTGATTAAATGAGAAAAGCAGCCTAAGTGCCAGGATGACAGAATTATTTCTCATCTGTTCTTTAAGTAGCCCAGTTTAATAAGTCTTTTTTTATGTAAGTAAGCCTACTTCCAGACAGTGGATACATTTCCACAAAACACAAACAAACAAAACAAGAAACATCAGAATCTAATTTTCACAATATTTAATTAGAATTAATACATTTAAAATGCTTAACTCCTTTGGGCAGCTTGGCTTAAAATAAAAGACTCATTTAGTACATTGAGCATCTTGCAATCACTGTTGTTACTGTGGTGAGATACGGACCTTGCCCAGAAATTCTTCTCGTAATAATGAGAACAAGGTGAATTTTGTGTATTTGCATAACAATACTACAGTCATTCACCGTTATGGCCTGGAACATAAAGCTGAGTTTCATTACTAAAAACACAAGCAACTGAAGTCTCTTTGAATATCCTGTTTTGACTTGCAAAGATATTTATGTATTTCTCTGCATTTTGTCTTCATATCTCACAACTACACAACCAGAAAACCACAAAAAGTACACACAACATTGCCTGAGCCATTCACGACCATCTATTTTTTTTTTTAAGTGGTTACACTTGATCCACCACACAGAGACTCATAACTGTGAGGACACCTTTAAAGCTGGCTCCTGCATAAATATCTAACTGAAATGTTGAGTCAAAAAGTTAACACAGACAATAAAATCCATCCTCTGTAGTGGTGCTACAACAGATGTGAGGCAGGTCCCTTTAAAACAAACTAAACTACACAGAGTGAAAAAAAAGCTATCAAGCTGTGTCTTGCCCGGCCATGAAACCAGCAGAGTGAATAGTAAGAATGCCCTGCCTGTTATTATTGTGGCCTTCCGGAAGTGGGCCTCACTACCCCTCCCTGTGCCTGGGGGGATTCACAGGTACAATCTTTGTATTCAGCACACACAGACTGGGTCAAAACTCCTGCAATAACACAGAGCATAACAAATATACACCAAGTCTCCAAAGCTGTCCAGTCAGAAAGCCGAAAACTTGCATAATTAAAAATAGATAGTCTAATGAGATGAATTTAGAGTTTGTTTCTCAGACCAGCACAGATCGGAGTGAAACAGTGCTCGGTCCAACTTCAATCCAAGTGTTGTAACTGCACAAACACTGGAACAAAACCTATTTAACACAACATCGTCTTCAATAGAAAACCCCTACAGCCTCGCTGGTATTTTCTCTAAATTAAATTAACGCCAAGTTAGCTCGTAAACCGCTGGACCAAGTTAGAGAAGATAGCCAGTTAGCCCTTCGCAAGACTGTCGTTTAAAGATTGAATATACGAGGACAGATTTTACGAAAAGCTTTCACACAGTGTGTTGTGTTGACATGTGTTTATTTCTGCGCAGGATGAGCTCCAGCTTCTCTTCGGGGTGGAGGAATATGCTGAAGTCCGCACTCTGCCTCGGCCAGGCCCGCATGAATAACACAACAGGCTGCTGTGGCTCCGCTGCGCCGAGCACAAAAGGCTGAGGGGAAAATGCTCTGCTATAAAAATCACGTCGAGCTGGGGCACACCGAGCTGACACCGTGTTTAACTACCAGCCACGTTTTGCCACATTTTCATTTATTTACCCAGCAATCGGAAGCTGAACATAAACAAGCGCAGCCTCTGCCCCGACTCTCCAAAAAATGAATATGCAAACCTCTTTCAAAAGCCCCAGTGTGGCATCAACACAAAGCGTTAGCAGGCGAGCTAACGCTAACCTGCTAGCCTCTCCATTTCAAATAAACTGCGTTGGTGAAATATCTTAATATGTCATATATGACCCAGAGTCACGTCTCCGATTACTAATAAAATATGCTAAATTGTATTTGTCGACACAGGTATGAATATGTAGCGGCGTACAGCCGTCTAATCACACAAAGGGGGGAGGCATGTTTCCATGTAATTTGCCGTCGCACTGCAATAGCTCGTTTCCTCCGCTGTCAAATTACAGTTGGCTCGCTGAGAGTAAACTAAAACACCGCTGAATTTCATCCTGCTCTGTTAGTCAATCCGCCTTCCATTTGTATTCCGTTCATAATAAATTGTGAGTATCACAGTTTGAATATGAGTATGAATATGTAAAATGCTGTAATCATTACCTGGTCCTGAACTCTCATCTTGACTCGCTGCTCCTCCGTCCGCCATTTTGAATATTTAACCCGAAATCCCAGCCCCGAGCCTGCCCGTGCCCCGCGTGCGCGGCCGCACACACGCGCGCCGACCCGTGCTAAATGTGCGCGGTGTTGTTGACTGCATGTGGCTTATTTACATACCTAAATAATCATCCAGCTCTTCTTTTTTTTTTGCTGCGTGAGTTTGGACCGAAAAGCATATGGGCGGATCTGAATGGTAAACCCAGCTGCAGAAACTTCACGGTCATCAACAACAATATAACCCTAACAAATTCATTACAACTGTTGACATCGATCTCATAGTGGTGGAAAGTACTATAAGTAAGTACAGCTTTACGGTACTTTTGGAGTATTTTATGTTACTTTTACTGTTACTGTTTATTTGACCGTTTTAGCCGAGCCTTTATTCTGCAGATAAATATTCTTAATGCAAATTATATTCAACTTATAGTTTATGATGTGTTTTTATGACTTAATCACCTGGCAGTAGTCTGCATAAAGTGGTTAAAATCTGTTACCAGCTACCCTTTCTGTTCCACATCAAGGGAACTAAGATCCCTTTTCCCATATTTTATTTATGATTCAAACTCTTCTCACTATTCACCTTTCAGATCACAGCAAAGATTTTCTACTTTTTAAACAAGTTTAATTTCACTGGTTTAACACAAATATTTGCTTTTTCATTGCTACCAACGTAATTGTAAATTTATAAATATAATAAATTGAGGTTGAATCATTACATTTACTTTTTTCTCTGAAGTTCCTGCTTATAACACTGCTGTATTTAGTTCCTCTCCTTGAATCTGGACATTTATTTTATTACATGTAACAATACCTGAATAGTTCAGATTTCTGCAGAAACTGTTTTTATGATGTATATGACTTTTAAATTTACATTATCAACAGCATCAAGTTCAGTAGTGTGAAATACTTCCATCGGATCAGTGCCCAGAGAAGTCAGTTTTTAGTGGAGTCACTCACTGGAGTCTTCCACTTAAGTAAAGAAATTGAAGTGGTACTTCTACCTTTAGCAGAGTAGCCAAACAGCCTACTTACACCTTTATTTGACTGCTTGTGTACTTTTGCTATAACAGCTCCCTGTATTTCATTGATTAACTCACACAGATGAAATCTAATTTATTTATAAAGTGAGTAAGGATGTATTTGCATCACAAAATGTGTTTCAGTCTGAACAACAATTGATTATTCTCAATCTTTAAAGTTTAAAGTTTCGTCATCACCATCAAATTTATCTATGACTCAGGCATTTAGGAGTAACAGGATAATTACAAGTACAAAAAACTCAGTGTCACTCAGTGTGCTTAAACATATCATCTATAGGTGCAGCATAATTAAATAAATATCTTAATTAGATTTTTAAAACTCTTATCTTCAGGACGTTTTAGAAAACAGATTCAAAGCGCAAAGTAATGCCAGAATAATGATATAAAATTGTGTTGTCATTGCTGATTTATCATTTTGTTTACTTGTATGTATTTATTTATTAATTCATTCATTACTGAGGAAAGACGATGCTTGCTGCAAACCAACTCATTTGTCCTAAAACCACCTTGCACTTGCACTTCCTGCATTTGGTCCTTTCAGGAGTACTGCATTAAGATAAGCCATTAGATTACATCACCAGTCAAACATTTACATTTGTAAAAGGCTGCATCTGATTATTTTTACAATAACAATTTCCAAGAATCACTGTGCTAAACAAATTTATAAAATCATTCACGTAAGCTATTGCTGACAAATGCATAAAAATAAAAATACAAAATCGCCTTACATCTGTTTAGAAGTGGCTATAAACAAAATAGACTGTTTTTACATGCTCCTAAATGCTGAATAAGGTGTTTAAAGCAATAAGTTGTCACAGTGAGCATCACGGTATCCATTTATTCTTATCTAAATATTATTACAAGACAATACACAAAAAACACAATAGTAAAGTTAATAAAAATTACTGTTGGGCAATCCCACATGTTGTGTGTATCACTTGACTTTACAGTTAGAGGATTTTGACCATGAAAGCACAACGTCAACTGAAGCACATCCTGCATTATTAAGTAGTCCCTGAACAGCAGTAGGGTCCAGTGTCATAAGGTATTGTGTTAATGCTTTTATTATAGTTTTGTTGCAGCTATATGATGTAAACAAAAAAAGTGTTGTTTTATAACACTGTACAGACAGAAGGCCTGTTGGTCTTCTGGTATCTAGTTGTATAATGAAACTGCCATGTATTGTGTGTACTGTAGTGATGGAAACAGGGCAACATGCACAGAGGGGGTAGTAACAGAGGGGTAATGAGGGCTCAGTAACTAATGTTTGCCCGGGGGCCCCTGAAGAGGTTTATCTGGCCATGCTCAGCTCAGGCAAGATAATTTATTTCAATAGCATACGACAAATAGAAGAAATAGATGAAAATATGGAAAATGTAAAGTAAACATAATTAAAGAACTTAAATTGTGGGAGAGCTGAAAAACTCTCCCAAGTATGAGTTCTTCTTTCTTTATTCCTTTATTATTATTATTATTATTATTATTATTGTTGTGCTTTATTCTGCCTGTTTTTCGCTGGCTATCTAGTCCCACACGCTTTGTCCAAAAAATGTTGTTCACACTTAAAATTGTGGGTCTAATATAGGAATGGTGTGCTATTACTTTTGGAAGTACGGTCTTTTATGGTTTACTTTTAATTACTAGCTTGTCCTGGTTGCTCAATGGTATAAGCTTCAGACTGGGATGCAGAAGGTGAGCAGCCGAGACTCTTAGCCCATCCCCTATACTCTCCCCAGTATGAGTATGAGTCCCCCATACCAGGTGTGTCCTTGAGCAAGACACTCAGTGCTAGCTCCTTGTAAGTTGCTTTGGATAAAAGCGTCTGCAAAGAAAATGAATGAATGCCCACACCTTACTGTTGAATCACAGATCGTATTACTCTGCGAGGCTTCTGACTACGGTGGCTGTAATGCTCAATCCATCAAGCAGTGCAGCTTTGTAGCTTACCAAGGCCGTGCTAAAACATTTTGACAGAGTTTTGAGAGCCGTGTACCACATAAAATCGGTTCTATGTCAGAAAGCACAAACCGAATTAATTTATACATTAGGCGCACCACATTTTAAGGTGCACTGTTGATTTTTCAGAAAATGAAAGGATTTTAAGTGCACCTTATGGTCCAAAAAATACGGTATGTGTAATGCATGCTGTCACTAGATAGAGCCAATGCTCTAAAAATGCTTTTTTCAGAAATCTTTTTTTAAGCCTGTGTCAGTAACAGGCAGAGAATGACATGTTCTCCCTTGTGGTGCGAGCACCTTGCCACTGCTCAGGTCATCTCTCCCACACAATTTCTCCAGGAATTGCTAAATGTAGTTTACACTTGTTGCCCTGTAATGAAACAGACAGAGTTAACCAGTGTAGCTGACCACACCAAAATATGAGGACAAATACATCATTTACCTGCTGCAGGTGTCACTGAGGCAAATTTGATTACGTGGGAAGTTTTGATACTATAGTCAGTTCAAACATTTACCATGTTGTTTAATCTTGTGTTTGTTTAATCAAATGGTTTAAAATCAGCAGTAGAAAGGAAAGAGGTGCTTTTAATCTAAGTGTGTTTTTGAGTTAATGTTATGAAACATTTTACTTCCGTTGTACTCCACTATATTTATCTGACAGGTCTTGTTACTAATTAGTTAACTAAATAGGATTGTTATATATTACTGTGAGTTTTTAGCAGCTCAACTAAACATGTTCAAATGTCAAAATGCAGCTTCATCAGAAACTGGTTTATTTCTTATTTAACTGCATTATTTCAGTTGACAAAATATTAAGACAGCCCTTTGACTCATATTTTACAGCATGGAGGCAGCTTTAAATACTGGTTGGATAATTGAGAAACTGTGAACAGGTGTGTAACTGGAACAGGAGGGAAAGTCTGAGGGCCTTATGTTCTGGTCTGGTCTAAGTCAGATAAATTAGAGTGAGAAAAGGGCCATATTAAATCAGAGGCATGATGAAATGACACTATGGGTGAGAAGAACAGAGCAAACATATTTTCAGTAGGAGGTTCAACTTCACCTCCTGCCTTTAAACTGTGTGTAAAAGTTCTGAATGAGAAACCACAGCACGTTTTAGCCACAGGATCAAAGAGCATTTTATAACCTTTTTATTATGGCTGTGTTATAACAAGACTCACAGACTAGTGATATTTTTCCACTGACGGCTTCACTGTCAGTGCAACATTGCAACCTGCAGGTCATGTTGAGAACAACACCAGCTTCAGCCCACAGAATAAGACATAGTGTTAATTTATACATAGTGTTTTCAGTGTAATTATTTGCTCTGCTGAAAGGCTGAGCTTGACTTTTTTTTTCTTAAATAAAACATAATTTCTTTTTTTATAAATTTCAGTCATTTGCAATGACAATAGGAATGGGGTCACATTATATGTAAATACAATTCTCTAGAATAATATTTTGAGAGATTATGTGCACATCTTAAGTATAACATGTTACAAACTATTTATTAAATGTTGTTTCTCTACAAATAAAGGAAGTACAAAATACAAATAAATGACAGATAATGTGAATAAATAAGTGACATATCACATAAGTGATATATGCACAATAAAGTATAGCAAACATAACCAAATATAAGGACAAAAATCCTATTACTGTAATGGAGTAATACTAAGCACAAAGGCTGTCTACATAAATCTATCTTTTAAATGATCACAGCAGTGTAGTACACTATTATGGAGCGTGGAGGGTGCCACAATATAATCAATATAACAAGCATTAAATAAATATTTAAATGTGTCATTAAATTGTTAAATACTGAAATAAATTCACAAATCATTTATAAAATATGTATAATTTATTAAATATTTAAGTAACCTAATATATAAATTTTATTTAAAAAAACATATATATTTTTTTTATTTAATTAATGGTCTGTGTTGCAGCACATCATGAATTTATTTTATCTGTCAACTTTGTCCATCAAAGTCAGTGGGCGGGTCTAAAACGGTTTTCTTGTTATATTGTGTTTGAGCCCGATTTAATTTCGGGTTTAGAAAGTCTCTCATCAACCCGTTAGCAACTCATACGGATCCTCCATAAGTAGAACCATCATGTTTGGAAAATATCCCTTCAGACCAGAGCCAATCGTCTGACTAGAAAACAGTGTTAGACCCACCAAGTTTAATGGGCAAAGTGGACAGATAAAATTAATTCAAAGTCAAAGTAAACTTTATTGTCATCTCTGCTATATACTGTACAGGTACACAGAGAGATGAGACGATGTGGCTCCAACGTTATCACAAATATAGAACGTATAGAACAAATAGGTATACAGAATAAGCAGACAGACAACAATTTTCAAATGTACTATATCACCTTCCATGTCAGTCCTGAGATTGTCTTTGTGCATTGTATGTGCATGAGGTCCATAACAGTACAATATGAAATCTATGATGTAGGTGATTAAATGAATGTCAGTTAGGAGCAGTTTAAAGTGACGGTGCATTTAGGCAGATGAGACAGTCCACGTAGCAACATGTGCATCACAAGAGTGATGAGTAAAGTGCAGTGGTGCAAAGAGTTTAGAGTCTAGTTGTGTGTGTGTGTGTGTGTGGGGGGGGGGGGGGGCCGTGGGCGAATGGGTCGAA
>JAUYWH010000013.1:8226113-8279628 GCA_034779795.1 Ctenopoma multispine
CCCCCCCCCCCCCCCCAGGGGGAGAAGGGGTAGAATGTTCAAAAGTCTGATGGCTTCTGCCAGATGGGAGGAGTGTAAACAGTCCATGTGAGGGGTGTGAGGGATCAAGCATGATGCAGAAACCTTCCTGATGCTGCGCTTGTCGAAGAATCGAGGGGAGAGACGCTGCGATGATGTTGCCAGCTGTCCTCACAATCCGTTAAAGTTGTTTCTGATCGGCCACTCTGGAGTTGCCAAGCCATACGGAGATGCAGCTTGTCAGCACGCTCTCTATGGTGCTGCTGTAGAACTGGGCCCGCTCCAGATGTCTCAGGAAGTGGAGGCGCTGCTGGGCCTTTTTGGTGATTTAGGTGGTGTTGGTGGTCTAGGTGAGGTCGTCTGACATGTGAAGTCCCAGGAACTTGGTGTTCTTTACAGCCTCCACCGTGGAGCTGTAGATGCTGAGTAGGGCTGCAACTAATGATTATTTTGGTAGTCGAGTAATCTTCCCCCTCCTCCTCCAACATTACAACCATGTTTATTTTCCTCTACTTTCTTCTCCTCAGGTGTTCTTCTTTGTTGGTAAGACTGTGTGCAGTCTTGACAAACAATATCCATACTGCCCCCAGACTAATGCTGAGTTGTGTGTGGGTGGAGCGAATTCTTGATTTGAAGTTGACGATTATCTCTTTTGTTTTCTCCGACAGGTTGTTCGCACCAGACAGCCAGCTGCTGAACCTCGTCTCTGTATGCCTCTGATGAGTCCCACCACAATCGTGTCGTCAGACACATCAGAACTTGATGATATGGTATCAATGATATCGAGCTGTAAATTGTAAATGGTCTGCACTTATATAGCACTTTTCTACTTAGACTGGTCCCCAAAGCGCTTTACACTGCTTCTCATTCACCCATTCACACACACAAACACACACGCTCACCAATGGCAGAGATGCTTTGCAGCTTGACCTGACGTACTGGTTGTAATTTGGGGTTCATTATCTTGCCCAAGGACACTTCGATATATGCCATACAGGGATGCTATAATAACACAGATAAGAAGTCAGAAACACATTATGGATTGTACATGTTGTATATTAAAGCTAAACCAAGATAAACTCATTTTCATCCATTAACACATAAAATGAGAGCGAACTCTCCATATACCATATAACTGTATTAACACAAACAATTACAGCAAAATACAACAGGCTTAACTAAAAGAAGGTGAAATACTAGAATGAACAGTATATGAAACGTACTAACACCTGTATGAGAACTAAAAATAGTTACACTATGAACTTTTGGGCCTTTTCTACATAAATGTTACGTAAATCCCGCTAACATCGCCTTCCTTTCTAATGGGCAGATTATATCAAGAAAACAATAGATCAATGAATGGCCCTTCGGTGACCTATAGCTGTTGACTTATTACCTGGAAAAGCAAACTTCTCTGTACCTGGGAGTTCACCGTGAAGGTTAGGCGAGTTCCAGCTCTTGGAATGAGAGCATCAATTTCAGATTTAAGCTTAGAAAATGTAGAATTATAAGGAAAAAATAACATAATTCTGAAACTGATGACAGCAGCATGTCTCAAAAATTTGGGACAAGGCCTTTTTTAATTAACCTAATTAGTTGCTAAATGTTCTTCCTGGGCTTACTTTTCCAGCCTTTTGTTGCCTCTGTCCCAACTGTATTGAGATGTCTTGCTGCAATTAATCTCAAAATTAAATGTTTGTCTTAAAACGGTACATGACATTTGAGATATAATAATTGCATTCTGTTTTTATGTAGATTTGTGTCTATGAGTGTCCCAACTCTTTTGGAATTAGCCCTGTATTACTACAGTATTTGGATAATTTTTTATTTTGAGCTAGCATTACTATGATACTTTACTATTATAATTATATACAATTATATTAGAGTTTCTATTTATTTCTCTAGATATCTGCGGAGACAGATATCTTCTTAAATGATCCGGTTGACATTGCACCCTCTTATGAGGGCAGAGCCTCTCTGCAGAATGACATTAATAAACGAGTGAGCACACTCCACTTAACAAAGGTGAACATGCAGGACAGCCGACACTACCAATGCAGTGTCATGATTCTCAAAGATATAGAGGGAACAACAGCTGCCACCACTTCCCTTTTGGTCCTAGGTGAGTATTAGCTACTGATATTTATGTCACTATGACAATGTTAAACCAATATATGGTTGTCTTGTAACTGAGTTATTGTAGCTTATGTTAAACTATTTGTTTTCTTCCAGTGGTTGAACCTTTTTCTGTGAAAGCTCTCATAAACTCAGTGTATACTACATTCTCAGCACCAAATTGCAGCCAAAGTTATCCATTTAATGCGCCACTAAAACTTCTGTAACTGTCAGCACCTAAGTATTACTAGCTCCTGGACATTGGCAACACCATACGAGTAAGCTTTGCCAGTTTAGGGTACATTTAACAGCTGGTTATTAACATAACTCCAAATCATGGGCACTTGTATGTATGTATTTTTTCTTTCATTACTGAGGAAAAACGATGCTTGCTAATACTCGTGTGTCCACAAAACACTTTGTATAGTGTCACATCCATCCTGAAATAAGAGAGATGGATTATTAGATGTGTGGTTAACCTGCCTTGACCAGAGAAAGGAATTTCACTTCTCTAATATGTAAGAATATCCTAGTCACTTCCTGCATTTTGTCCTTTCAGCAGTACTGCATTAAGATAAGCCATTAGATTACATCACCAGTCAAACATTTAAAGCTGTAAAAGGCTGCATCTGATTATTTTTACAATAACAATTTCCTAGAATCACTGTGCTAAACAAATTTACAAAATGTGTCTAAAAAGTTAATATGTGTGACCTTCAAAATGAGTATAACTTGATATCATCATTCAGACAAGTTATTGCTGACAAATGCATAAAAATAAACAGAAATGTCCTTACATCTGTTTAGAAGTGATGCATTATAAATAAAGTATGTGTTTACATGCTGCTAAATGCTGAATAAGGTGTTTATATAAAGCATTAGGATGTCATTTAGTCTTGTCTATATTACAAGACAGTACAACACAATAGTAACATAATAGTCTGAACTAACAAAATTCTCCAGGAGGCACAGAGTCAACTGCTAAATGAACGGGTGAGACAAACCAATTTCACCATTGATGTTTTAAAATCTGAAGAGGAGCGGATCCACCAAAGACTCTCATCGCTTCTAGATGAGAAAACACTTCAACAGGTGCTTGAGTTCACCAAGAAGACCCGTCTAGCACAGCATGAAAAGTCTAAAACCAGACAAAAAAGGAAATTTTATCTAATTGCTGTGTGCCAAAAACACCAGCGCACTACGTGGAGTGTCCTCTACAACCAGCAGACAGAAGGATGCCAGACAGAAACCGGGGATGTGGACAAGTGGGTGAAGAATATGTCTGACAAACAACCAAGCAGAGAAAAGTGTCCTTGCTAAAGGGTTAAACTTTGCGGTCACACCGAAACAAATCCCTCTAGTGGAACTGATCACAGCCACAGAATCTGCAATCAGAAACAACAACATTGCAGATTTAGAAGTTTCGGCATGTCTCAGCAATGCAAAACCCCCTGCATCCAATATCACGGATGCAGGGGGTAAGGACAATAACATCATCATCCTTCCAGCAGACAAGGGGAGATGCACAGTTGTGCTAAACCAGACAGACTACCGTGAGAAAATTTTGTCTCTGCTTAGTGACAAAAATACTCTCGCCCTTAAAGTGAGATCCAGGTAGTGGTTACAGGGAAAAGGCGATAGATTGTCTTAAGCAGTTAGTGCAGGACAATGCCATTGACCGAACTGTATACCACAGATTATACCCAGGAGAATCTACACCAAGTCTGTACTTAACCTGTTGGTAGGCATCTTAGAACACCACATTCAGAACACTTTTTGTGGAGAAAGTGAGAGATGTCAGAATGGAGGCAGAAGAAACCATGGTCTCATCTGATGTCACATCTCTATTCACTTGTGTCCCAGTGACTGAATCAGTGGAGATAGTATGTAGGAGATTACAGGATGACCCCACTCTCAGCATTTTATAATCTTTTTATCATGGCTGTGTTATAACTCACTAACTTAGACTCACAGACTAGTGATATTTTTCCACTGTACACAGTTCAGTTGCAACCTGCAGGTCATGTTGAGCACAGCACCAGCTTCAGCCCACAGAATAAGATCCAATAAATCCAATTGCGTTTTTATACATAGTGTTGTCAGTGTAATTATTTGTTCTGCTGAAATTATGTAATGTAACTATTGTTATGTATGCTGAGCTTGACTTTATTTCTTTTTTTTAATTTTAATAAAATGTTTTATTTTTTATTATTTTCAGTCACTTACAATGACAATAGGAACATGATCACATTACATGTAAATACAATTCTCTAGAATAATATTTTGAGAGATTATGTCTACAGCTTAAGTATAACATGTTACAAACCATTTATTAAATGTTTATAGATTTAATGTAAATGTTACGTAAATCCCTCTAACATCTCCTTCCTTTCTAATAGGCAGATTATATCAAGAAAATAATAGATCGATGATTGGCCCTCCGGTGACATGTGACCTATAGCTGTTGACTTATTAACTGGAAGAGCAAACTTCTCTGTACCTGGGAGTTCACCGTGAAGGTTAGGCGAGTTCCAGCTCTTGGACTGAGAGCATCAATTTCAGTTTTTTTACTGGCTGAGTGTTTCTATCCTTTATTAGCAATGACGACTAAGAAGCAGCTTGGATGGCGAAAGCTATTTCTGATACTCACAGGTAGGCTTCATGCTTGTATTTTTCATTTTTCTGTGAACCACACCTTTGTGCAGTTAATCATTAATCCACCTTCTTGCTACTTAACCGGAAGCAGGATTGTGTTTTACACAAAGGAGGCCTTTGGGTAAAACCATTTAGTACATTTTCCTAAAATACATTTTTGGAGTTTTTCCGATTAAATTATGTGAATTATCACAGATGATATTATTTAAAAACACTAAATAAATCACCGTAACTGGAGAACAGACTAGTTATCTGTTATGTATCTGTTTATTATGTATTTTCGTTTCAGTTCTTCCCTGCTGCAGTAGCATACAGGTTTCTATTCCTGTGAGTGAATATGAGGTTGCAAGAGGAGGTGACATTGATTTGACATGCTCCTTTGTCCCAGCAAGACCAGACATAGAAAATCTTGTCATCACATGGGCAGCTTTTCCCAACATTCCTGGTGATCCAATGGTGAGAGGCTAAATTAACTGCATCCACGACTGTTCTAACATTTTAAAACCAGGATATTGTATTCTATGTTTGAGACATCAGGGTAAGTTTAGTTTATTATGTTGAGTGTTACGCAGCCTGTGAAGACAGTTGTATAATATCTTCTGTTAAATCGGTTTTCTCAGCTTTGAGCTGAGAAACTACATATTTATTACAAAACAAACCAGATGTATGAAAGACGTGAGCGTTTATCACACAGGCAGGGTCAAACGAAAGACCAGCATTTGATGAGAAACTAATAAATTACTAACAAATGACAAGTGCAACTAAAATGCATTTGTCATAACTACTTATCAAAGCAAAAAATAATGTGATACACAAGTTAATTAAAAGCTTAATGAACTAAAACTATAATATGGATTATGTGCAAGAGACCATCTTGACCATTAGGCATGGAGCTTGACACATACCACAAACTAAACTTCAGGATGTCTGAAGCTCTAATGCTTCAATTTTGACCATTTTGTAAAGTGCACAGCTTTATGTTAATTCAGTCAATGGAGTGCCCCATAAAAATATGCCATCAGTAGCAAATACATTTTATATTCATAATATTGTGTATCTTTAATATGCTAGGCTTTTCACTGTCTTTTTTTTCTAAAAAATAAAGTCAATGTTAAATATGAACATTTTGGATTAAAAAATGAATGTTCTTCCTGCACCTACTTGTTAGTTCCACTTACTTTTCCAGCCTTTTTTTATGCCTCTGTCCCAACTGTATTGAGATGTCTTTTGATTGCTGATGTCTTCTATAAACCGTACATGACATTTGAGATATAATAATTGCATTCTGTTTTTATGTAGATTTTACAGTGTCCCAACTTTTTGGAATTAGGCTTGTATTACTACAGTATTTGAATACTGTTGAATTTTGAGCTAGCACTGCTATAATACTTTACTATTATAACAATTACATATAATTATATTATAGTTTCTGTTTGTTTCTCTAGATATCTGTGGCCTCTTACTTCTTAAATGATCCGGTTGACATTGCACCCTCTTATGAGGGCAGAGCCTCTCTGCAGAATGACATTAACAAACGAGTGAGCACACTCCATTTAACAAAGGTGACCATGCAGGACAGCCGACACTACCAATGCAGTGTCATGATTCCCAGTGATATAGAGGGAATAACAGCTGCCACCACTTCCCTTTTGGTCCTAGGTGAGTATTAACTACCGATATCTATGTCACTATGACAATGTTAAACCAATACATGGTTCTCTTGTAACTGAGTTATTGTACCTTATGTTAAACTATTTGTTTTCTCCCAGTGGCTCCGTCTGCACCAGTCTGCAAGCTGCAAGGAACAGCAGAGTATTATCACAACATCAACCTCACTTGCGTGTCTCAGGAGGGATCTCCTCAACCTGTCTATGAATGGAAGAGCTACAGTGTGGAAAACAGTCCCAGACAATTTCCTCCTAAGACCACTGAAAGTATGCTACAATTATATACTATGCATGTGAGACGTTTGACATTTTGGCAATCTATTGAACAGCCTGCTCTATAAGTGTTAATCTAAAGCTGTAGTATTACTTTGTTGTCTCAGTACAGCTTTGTCAAATTTTTGTCATTATGTTGCAGAGGATGGGTCTCTGTCTCTCTTCAACATTTCAAGAGAGACTTCTGGATTCTTCATCTGCGCATCAACAAATCGAGTTGGTTCTGCCAGCTGCAACTTTACCTTAGCTGTGATGCCCAGTGAGTTTTAACATAATCGGCCTGTTTACCTTCCTATTATGAACCAACAGACAACAACTACTTATTCCTGTAATTCACCTCAGCTCCTCAGGCCTTTTTACTTGTTTTTTTATTTCATGTATCTCACAAATTCTGCTTTTTTTGTTGTTTTTATTTTAAAGACTCTTATAAACTCAGTGTATGCTACAATCTCAGCACCAAATTGCAGCCAAAGTTATCAATGAGCTGGTCAGTCCACTGTTATGCCAGATATTTCTCTAGGAGTTACTGGTGACCAAAATAAAAGGCAAAAGGAAAATGAATGTTGGACTTAAGGAACTGTTAAATCAGACCGTTTGCTTTTCATTCATTTCTCTGAAACCAGCATAGACACATTCACGTCCAGTGGTAAACTAACCTGCCTTCTTCACTTTGCTCCTGGCTATTCAATAAAGAAATTATGTTTGTTCTTGTTTTATAAGTACAGACAAAATAATAAAACCAACAAAAAAGGAGAGATGCTACTTGTCTGTAGTGACAGTCACAGTAAATTACAGTGAAATGTTGCTAAATATGCTGTTTAATTCACAAACTACTGTTGCTGTCAGCAAGTCTTACTAGCTCCTGCACATTGGCAACACCAGTTTGAGGTACATTCAACGGGTGGCCATTAACACAACTCCAAATGAATACTAATGTTGCTACATCTTTACTTTACTTTACTTGGCAGACACTTTTATCCAAAGCGACTTACAAGAAGAAGACACAAGAAATTACCATTTGGGTTCTGTAAATTATGAGTTACTACAAACTAAGAGCCCTGATAAGACCCAGCTTGTCAAGAAAAAAAACATGTGCTAGACAATTTAATTGTGTGTGTGTGTGTGTGTGTGTGTGTGTGAGACTAAGACTCATTTTAAGTTGTGTTAACGGCATAGTTACTAGACAGTTACCCATTTTCTAAACCCTTCCTTTAGCAGAAGCTGATTAAAATGGCCCTCAAAATGACATACTGTCCCATGGTAAGAATAGAGTAGTCTGTCTACCATAAAACATATGTTGCTCATGAATATGGCTGCATATGAGAGTAATTTGTAGATGACATGGCTAAGATATTTCAGGTAAAATTGAATGAATGAAGCTATAAACACTGTGTAAATGGTGATCTTAGCTTTGGAATACATGTAGTATGAACACATTCTGTCTGTTCTCCTTTCTCCCCAGACAGTATGAATATTGGGTCCACTGGAATTATTGTTGGAGTTGTCCTCGCAGGTGTCTTGGTTATTGGGATTATCATCTTTTGTTGCTGCCGGAAAAGGAACAAAAATGACAAGTTTGATGAGGGGTATGTGCTGTATGTCCTGTTTCTGCCACCACACAAAATCACAGTTGCCTTTATTAATTTATCCAACCAGCTAGCCTTATTATGTATTTTGTCCTGATTTGTCCTTTAGGTCCCCAAGAGAAGTGGAGTTTTATGACAGGGATGCTCCTGAAACTGGAGAGCAGTACTGTGATGACAAGTCAAACAGCGAGACAAAGCAGCACAATCAGTATGAAGACAAAGATGTTGTTCCTCAAAGCAATTACACTGTAACTACAGCAGGACACACATTTGATGATGATCAACACAGTTCTGTTAGTGGCAAAGAAAAACACGATGGCAAGGGAAGTGAGACTGAATCTCAGCATTACCAAGACAACCGTTATGGAGGAAGTCGTGATCGCCTCGACGATCAACGCGACCGTTATGGTGGAAGTCGCGATCGACTCAATGATCAACGCGATCGCTATGGTGGAAGTCGCGATCGCCTTGATGATCGGCGCGATAATTATGGTGGAAGTCGCGATCGCCTTGATGATCGGCGCGATAATTATAGTGGAAGTCGTGATCGTCTTGATGATCGGCGCGATAATTATGGTGGAAGTCGCGACCACCTGGACGATCAGCGTGATCGTTGCGGTGGAAGTCGCGATCGCCTTGATGATCGGCGCAATAATTATAGTGGAAGTCGTGATCGTCTGGACGATCAACGTGATCGCTATGGTGGAAGTCGCGATCGCCTCGATGATCGGCGCGATAATTATGGTGGAAGTCGTGATCGTCTGGACGATCGACGCGATCGTTACGGTGGAAGTCGTGATCGGCTGGATGATCGACGCGATCGTTACGGTGGCAGCCGTGATAGGCTTGATTACAGTGACGATCAGCTTAGAAACTGAAGTGGATTCACTTTGTGTTACTGAATGCTACTAATGTCCTAAAAATGTTTTCTATGTCTTTTTGGATTTATTTCGTGTCCGACTTTGTCAAAACGAGACAGAAAAATGTATTACCAAATACCACATACCACAGATTTTCATGTAAAACTCTCAGGTAATAATTAATAGTAGATCTAAGCCAGTTACAACAAGACTCCTGTGCTGATGCCCAATACTGAATTTATCTTAGCAATTTGTCAACTGCTAATATTTCATTAGTTTAGCATATGCCGAATAAAACAAGACTTAAGATTGTAGAAGTCACCTTGTAATATTTTGGTCTCCTGAAAGAATAATAGACTAAGAATACCACAATGACTCAAAACTGAAGGGGATTTCATCAGAGTCCATTATTAACTGTACTGGAACAGTCATTCATTTATACAACTCAAAAAAAGCAACAGAAAGGTGGTATTTATCTATTTTTTTGCAGTTAGTTTAATTAGTGAAGTTGGCACTGTGACTGAAATTAAGTTTAAGATGTCCTGCATGGTACATCAAAAGAAAGCAATTATTTTCTAGTAGTAACTAATCGATACTTTCTTTTACTCTTGAATGTAATGTAAAATTATGCTCTGTACATAAAGTAAAGGCATCACAGGTTAAAGTGCTGTCAACATTTGTATTTTGTATAATTAAAACTACAATCCTTTCCTTTACAATCCAATCCCCTCCTGTTTTCTAATATAGTCTAAGGAAGTGCATTGTTGTAAAAACAGTGTTTCATTATAATACTTCAGACTATTCTTAATTTTCTTTTCACTCCACCCAGTAAAGTGTGTACATTATGTTCTTTATTTCAAATGTCTTCAGTCTTTGCATGTTTTTGATTTGGCCGTAAAATAACAGTTCAGAGCCCTAAATTGAATTGAAGTTTACTTAATTATTTGTAACGTTTTGTTCATAACATTTGTTCATGTTAATTGTGGGATAAATTACCCCCCCCCCCCCCATGTAAAGTTGTGTTTTTATACATAGCAAAATCATATCGAGTTTAATAAAGAAAGTGAGTAAATACTCACACAGCTAAGTTTGACCTGATTTTTAAGCTGCCTCCTCCCTCCTCCACCTTCACACCCAGCAGACCCCTCTACTCTGAACAGCTGCTGCACCATCTGCAGAAAATTATTAATTTAATTACGATTTTATACGATAAACTAAACAACCAGCTCCACTAACCTCGCTCCTGTGTTTAGCGCAGACAGTAGCGCAGGAAGCTGCAGCAGTGGGATCGAGTCAGTGTTGTGTCGGTGCAGGGACTCACCTCTGCATGAAGTGGTACAGTCCCGTTAGACGCTGTCTGAGTCCTGTTTGTGCACCGAGCAGTCACCGGACAACAACATGCGGATAAACTGCACTTCACTATAAAACGGAAAATATAATGAACTTTTACCTGTTGGTTATTTTACTGGGAGCATCGGGTGAGTTTGATTCACTTCACAAAAATGTGGCTTCCTTACTAAAATGTGCCGTTTTTACGACGTTAGCTCAACAGGTTGATCTTATGTAAAGTTGTTGCTTATCGCAGGCGAACTAAACTGTGGCTTCAAACAAACGTAAATATGTATTTATTTGGGTGAATTAGGCGAGATAGATTTTATTAACGCATTAATAACACGTTAAGGGCTGTATAACCGCTATAATCATGCTGGGATTCATGTGGTGCTGTGTTTAGTATCAGTGTCGACTATGCTTTAAATTATACTTTACCTCCTCAGACTTGATAGTGATATATAATAATAATTTGTATTAGTCCATCTAAAAAAATAACCTTGACTTTAAATTATTGTAATGGAAAAATATGAAAACCTTTCCCTTAGATATGAGGATTAATCGTCATTTATAATAATAAACACAATAGTTTACAGTTTTAGACTGTGGGTCAAATAAAATTGGAGACTGTAATATATCACCCTGTGCATTTTTCACAATTATGTGACATTTGTTTTATACAAAACAAGAAATTATTACTATAATATTCAGGTTAATGTTGGGATCAGCACTATCTGCAGGTGCAGTATAGTAGGTCAGAGCAGGCTGAAAGTAAAATAAGTCATCCAAGTGTACAGATGAAATCCTTCATCAAACATGGAGACTATTTGTTCTTATCTGTGGTTTTTGTTGGGCTAATGACTCTATGTGAAGGAATGCACGACACAGTAAAGTCAGGAAATGTGTCAGGTTTGGAGAGGAAAAGTCTGGTCGTGTTCAGGAAGCCTGCCGTGTCCGGTAGCAGAGCTGTGACCTGGAATATATTTGCGGCCACACATTGCTTTTAAGGAGTAGTCTTATCTCGAAATGAGGTGTTTAGTCTGTAGGCAGGTTGAGGAAGTGACTGTCTGCTGACTCTGTAACCTGTTCATTAACCTGCAGTGAGTCACACCTGACTTCATGCAAACAGTATTTACCAGATGATGATGCACCAAGCAGTTTCTGTTTTTGTCTCCACCTCAAACTGCAGCCATGAAGTAACGGTTTGGTTTAAATCTCAGGCTGTTAATTGGCCTGTTCACACCCAGCTGGACGAAGCCAGATGCTCTCATTGGTTGGGAGTCTATGACCTCCTCCCCCTCTCAGCTCCTCTAGTGGGGCAGAGGAGGAGGAGGCTCTAACAATGGACTGGTCCATAAAAAAGAAACAAAGGGAAGACCAGTGCTCTCGTGGGAAGAATTTAGGAGCTTGTTCACCTCTCCTCTTCTTCTCTTCTACTGAAAAAACATTTAGTATATGTTTGTGTTTGTGTCAACCTGTGCAGTTAAAGTTTATGAGAAACAGAATGAAGCTCATCGGACTGGTCTCAGCCAGGGCAAAGTCCGTCAATCATTAACACACTCATCATATGCAGTAGTTTCGAGATAGAATAAGAGTTTTTTTAGTTGACCGTCAAAAATGTAAATGATTCTCTGACTTCAGCTTCTCAAATGTGAGGGTCAGTCTGTGACCTAATGTGCAGAAAAACATTTTAGACTGGTCCTAAGAAGAAGCTGCAGGAGAAGCTTGCTTTTGTTTTGATTTCCTGTCTTCTGGGAAATGTTTAGAGTGAGTTCCTGCCACACCTAGACTGAATATGTCTAGCAGAAAGGACCCATGAATGTCTGATTTCTCCATCTCCTCCCTCTGTGATGACAACCCCCTGCCTCTTCACAGGTCTCCCCAGACCCCCACGCACACTGGAATTTAACCTTTCTGACCCTAGTACCGAGCAACACAGCACACCCCCACTCACCTAATCTCTGTTCCTGTCTGTGCTCCCATTTTTAATATGACACAAATTTCAGAAATAATAGTTTTGAGAATCAAAATGAATCATATGTGCAGACAAACAGCAGATGCAGCAGTTATCAAGATGTCATCACACGCATCCTCTTCCTGACTTTCAACTCAGTTGCTCAGTCCTGGGATTTTCCCACTTCTTTCTTACCAATGAAGACAAAGTTATAATATATAGAAATACTTTGCAGTATAACACAGTACAGTTCAACCACCACCAACTGCCCCCTCCAAAATGACCAGAGGGGAACCAACATCTCTCTAAAAGTCTAATTCTTTTTAACTCTCATATACTTATTTTAACAATAAAGTATTTTTTGTTCATGCTGGCTCTGAAGACAGATCATCCTAAAGCAAATTCAAATGTAAATGTGAGGGACCAAACCCACAGTCCTCATTCTGTGCAAAACTACTTTGTAGCTGAAGTTAAGTTAATGAGGCTTCAGCAGTCTGAGTTACACAAACTGAGTGGGTGAGCAATGAACAATAAAAACGTTTAGAATTGATATTGCAGTTTAATGAAACACAATTTTCAATTTGCAAAGTTGTGGTTTATTTTAAATGGTAAAGATCTTAAACAAATCTGAGACGCCTTTACCCACAGCCTTCACATGAAACCTGCAGAGGAAGTGAGTGAGAGTGGCAAAGAAAGTTCATCAAACAAGCAGGATGGTCATTCACCACCACATAAAGATGTGAAGATGTGAAGAAGTATGGAGTACAGATTGAATAGGAGGGCTTCAATGCAGGAACCATCCAAAACAGATAATCAGAATCAGACTTCAGGGTCATGGGTTCAGTCAGAGGCAGTTGAGGAAACAGCAAGTGGTCCAAAAGCCTGCAGAATCTCAAAAGGCAAAAATACAGGCTGGAGAGTTGCTTCTGTAAGAGAGAGCAGACAACCTGTGTGTGGGAGGTGCTGCTTATATACGGGGAGGCACAGGTGGAATCAATCAGTAAAAGTGAGTATGTAAAGTGAGCAGGGGTACAGGAAGTAATGAGGATTTCAAAACAAAACAGGAAGTTCTGACAAAGACCACGACAAAAAAAGGAAAGGAAAAGGCACAAATACAGCAACTAACAACTGTTGCAATATACTTAATGGCAGGTCAGGACTAATATAATATATATTAATCAATATAAGTAAATATTATTTGTATTAATTTAGGCTTTAAATTGTGAACCTACGTTATGTTATGTAGCCTTCCCTTAAAACTAAAACTGAACATTTTAACCTACAGTACATAAATATCTGAATATCTATAGCTAATAAACTGGCAACTTGATGCTAAAAAGTAATGATTGGACCCAGTGTTGCCAGATGTACGATAATTATCGTATTTGTACGATAATTTGACCCTCTGTATGATGTACGATCAATAATTCCAAATGTATGACAATTTGACCCTTTCATTTTCTGGCTACATTATTTCATTAGTACGGCAAGGTACAGATCTGTTTTGATGTTTTTGTTCCCATCCATACACAGCTTATTAGTGCACTCGCGTGTCTAAACAGCCAATCAGCGCACCAACCCCCAAAATGCAATTTTAAGCAGTTATCAAATAATTGTTGCTGCCCTAACATCACTTCCCATATGATCTCTCAGCCTGGTTTTCATTATTGAAGGTTAAATAAGTAAACATGGGGTTTATCAAAGCTGACTTTATTTGGGGTTTGAAGTTAGCTGCACACATTTTAATCTCCTAGAGGAACAGTACAGGAACATTAGCATGACCCTCTGAGTAGTCAGATCACACGTGCAGGAGTTAGACTCACACATTATATTTGTGTCTCTTTTAACTCCTGTACATAATCGTCATGTTCTCTCCCTTTTTGTTTTGAATGTGTCAGTGTGTCTGTGTGATGCTGTGAATGTGGTAATGCGGGAGAAGCACCGGTTTGCAATGCTCTTCCAGTCCGTGGTCCTGCCATGTCAGTTCCAAACGGCCTCCACCCAGACCCCGGTGGTGCAGTGGTGGTACAGGTCCTACTGTCGAGACCGCACGCGAGAGTCCTTCACCCCACTAGAGCGTCTGGGGATCCAGGCGTCTGAGCTGGGATCCAAGTCCCACCTGGAGTGCTCTGACAGCAGCCGCACAGTTCGGATTGTGGCCTCGGCGCAGGGAGCCTCCGTGACGTTGGCTGAGCACTATAAAGGCCGAGACATCTCCATCACAAACAGTAATGTGATCATTCTTATCCTCTATTAGAAAGAAATTAATTGAGAAGAAAGAGTTGCTGCTGCTGTTTGACCAGTTCAGGATGGCAGGAGTCACTGTGCTTTGTGTTTCCTGTTCCCTAAATAACCATCTTTTGTCTTTGTCTTACAATGAAACAGGCGAACACACGCAAACACACACGCCACTGCTCACTGCAATTTATGCATGCACTCCTTTTAGACTTCCAACCTTATCAAGACTAAACACGTCTTCTATCTAAATGTCAGTGGAACAGATCACATTTATCAACGTCCTGTCGTCATTAAATACAAATTCACTGATATGATATGTTCAGCTACAGGTTAAACGTTTAACTATATTATGTTTGATTTTTTTTTTTTATTATTTAGCATATTTCAACATCTCATATTCTGAATGTGCTGCTTGTATTAATTTTATTTGAACTGAATATCAAAACTAATGTTCGGGGGCGGGGGAGAACAATGTTAAGAATCATAATGGGCACAATGTTGTTTAAACTTTCCACAGACTAAATAATAAACAATCAAGCGAAAAACCTGTCAACATATTTATTAGTAACACTAATATTTACACTAAGTCTATGTTACTGGGTCTAATTTCAGGTATTTTTCCTATTCATTAAGAAAAATACATACAAATGTCAGATATGTGTTTTCTACACCCACAAACTGGTGTGATTAAGAATTCAGAGGAGCCACAAATGACGTTAGCGCATCTAGTGTGTTTTTTTATAGATATGCAAGTTTGGAAACAGAATTAGTTCAAGAACAAGTGACAAACCATAAAAGGTTTTCACTTCACTGTTGAAAATGCCAGTAATCATATTTTATTTAATAAATGTGGTGATTAAACACTCACTGACTGTTTGACCTCTCTCTCTCAGTGCATGTAACCTTGTTTCTTGCCTTTGTGCAGAAGCAGACCTGAGGATCGGGGCTCTGCAGTGGGGCGACAGTGGAATGTACTTCTGTAAAGTTATTATTGCTGACGACGTGGAGGGGGTAAATGAGGGCCAGCTGGAGTTACTGGTGCTCGGTATGCCTACACCTAACTTTTTTACTAAAGTAATGACATAACAATTGAGTTTGATCAGTTGGCTACAGTTTTTTTTTTGTTTGTGTTTATTTGCATTTTGAACTCAGTGTGTTTATACTTCAGTTGAGGTTTAAGAAATGGCTTTTTGTTGCCTGCATTCCACAGCGTCCATACAAGAGCTTCCATGGAAACAGCAAATAGAGTTGGTCCCTTTACATGGTCCTTCTCCTCCATTACAGACTCTGTTGTTTAGCCAACCTTACACTTCAGAGGCCTGATGTGGACTTGGCTTTACTATATTTAAGTCTACTTTCATATATGATCCCCTGAAAAAAAGTTAAGCATTAACCCCTGTATTGTGAATATAGCCTCTATCAGGGTTGTGCAGCTCAAAAGAAAATATGGGACCATATTTTGAGATGCTGTATGTTACATGTGTTTACTGTAGTGCGATAGTTGTTAATTAATTACTATAAGGCTCCTTAATTCATTAAACAGTTAATATTACAGCGACAAAGGTCAGAAAATCACCATCAGCTGTTAAACTAAAGTAGCATATCCTCAGGTGAGACACACTGTGGAGGCCATTGTTGCCAAATCCAGTCCTTAAGCTGTTACTGTGGGAACGTGCTGTTTTACAAGAAACAAGAAAGGTGCTGTTTCTGACGTGAAGGGGGGAGGGAGATGCAGAGAGGGTAGAACCAGGTTAAATTATTATAACAGCGTGATCTGAAAGTTACCCAAAATGTTTTTATTACTTCAAGTTTCACTGAGCTGTGGTCCATGTTGTATCAAAGTCTGCTCATTCATACAGCTCTCCTCAACTGAGCACTAATCTGATTATAATCAGGTGGCTCTAACTGTACAATCATGAGAGTGGTATCAGCAGGAAAGCGTTTACGCAACAAGTTGTGCTTTTTCTTTTCTCCCTGTCTTGTTTAATTTCTTTCACATCCACTTTTCTCCCCCTCTTGTCTCGCAAAATCTTCTCCTGCGCTCCTCCCTCTCTCATTCCTTAACCTTCTTGCTCACTCTGCATCTTGCCTCCCTGCATAGTTACTTGGTTACTCGTGTTACTGAGCTTCATGGTATGCAGATGAGTGTGCCAAGCCAGGGTTGCAAAATTACTTATTTTATCAGGAGGCAAGTGTGCTCTGATTTTACTTCCTCTGTAGTACCAGCATACCCAGCACATGCTGGAGCCTGACACCCAATGTATTAAATCTCTTCCTGTATTCAGACAGACAGGTTTACATAATTATAGTCTTACCACCTCATGATAAACACATACCGGAAACACCTGCAGAACTGTCTCAGCACCTGCTGAAGCCCCTTTTCATTATTTTAAAGTTTTTTAACTGCATCGAGTTTTTGGTTTCCTCTAGCTCGACCTGTTTATCTTGCACATGGAGCACAAAGACGGCATTGTTTCACAGCCATACAACTTGTGCGACCATTTTCCATTTGACGGGCTCCCGTGGTAAATTGTTGTCCTAGAATTGTTATGTGCCCCAGTTTCCCACATCCAACCTGTCCTCATACACTGCCTTTGTTGGCTTAGCTCAATTATATATAATTATAAATTATAGTATAAAAGCGTGTGTATTTATTTGGGGGCCTTTTTCACAGAGAGGTACTATACATCTTTGAACAGAAATAAAGCATTAAAATTAGATTTAAAGTGAAATAAGATTGACTCTCGAACTCTGACTCACATGAGTTATGTTAAAGCTCGTGAGTTACTATTTGATGGTGTCCTATTTTATTACCATGAACTCTTTACACTAAAACATATCAGTGTGATTCATTTCATACATCATCATGTGAAGTGCTTCTACCCACGCTAGCTGCTCTGTGAGGCTATACCACAATCAAATTCTAATGTTAGCATGCTAACATGCTCACAGTGACAATGCTAACATTTTAATGTATAGCAGATAAAATGAACCATATTCATCATATTAATTTAACAATTTAATTTTGTTAGCATACACTGGACGCTAAGTATACCCTAAAATACTGGATAATCTAAAATCTTGATCTGATTAAATGTTCAGTGTCTTCTTATGGTGCTAGTTGTCTGAACCAAAGTGGTGGACCAACCTACATGTTTGACTTTGGTATTGATCATACCTAAAAATGTACTAGTTGTCATTTATCTTAAATCACTTCTGATGTATCAAGTAAGATATAGTCAGATTTATGGATAAGAACATTATGTATGTATTAACAACATACAGTATCTTAACATCAGTGCTTTTTTTACTGTGTGTTTGCTGATTGTGTAAAAAGTTTGTCATTTCAGTTAGTGCATGACCATTATTCATCCTCTCTGCTACCAAATTTCCTAATTCCTTCAACTTTTGCTTCCTGCTTCTTCTGCTGGGCTTCACCTGTGCTCTCCCTCTCTCTGCAGGCAGGACAGGTGAGAAGGACGATCTCCTACCTGAATTTGATGTGGAGATTATGCCAGGTACGGCCCCTCACCTGCACTTTTGTCTCACTGCCTGGCATTTTCTAGCTTCCCTAATTCCTCCTAATGGTTAATTCTCACTGACCAATCAAAAACTCTGACTAACAAATGTATAATAATGAGTCTGTGTGACGTGAATGCTACTGTCAGAATGAGGATAAAGCAGCTGATAGCTCTCTTGCAAGAACCTACTATAAAAATACACAAAGTCAGTATGTTAGTAAGATTAGTGCTACGTGAGGCAAAATTCATCATCAGTTCTCATCCTTTACCCCAGCTCATGATTTAAATACCCCTTAGCAAGAGGTTTTGAGTGGATTTGGCTTTTTGCCACACCACACCCTGAGGAAGTGTGTTGTTAGAGTCTGGATGATTCAGAGATGTGATGATGGATAAGAATAACTCCAAGCTCTCTCGAGGTTCCCTGAAGTTTCCTGTTTTAGGGCCCTGTAGTCTCTGGATACATGGATTTGGAAAAGACAGAAAGATCAGCATTGTTCTAAAGGAAAACTACAATTTATTACAACTTGGGAGTAGCTCTCCAACACCCATTTTTATCAGTTATGATAACATTGTACCCACCAAAGGGAGCTCAAACATAGAAAGTAAACAGAAAAGTTACACATTATGAGGTTAACCTTCTTCTGACCTCCAGTTTTTAAGATCTTTATTAGATGATGTGACAGCTGTTCTCCTGAACATCTGTCATCAGGAATTCATAAAATGAAAAATGAAAATTTTATCTGTAAATATTTGTGGAAAATATGTATTATGGACAGTTTTGTGTTGTATTTTTCTTCATTTGTTGGGGAAAAATGTGCATGGAATGATTCATGTTTTTACAACCGAATATTAGAAAAATGGAAAACATGCAAAACTCTCCATGTGTTTGTTAGTACATTAGTGGCTTTTCATGTTGATTTTATTCTTAGAAAACAAAGGTCTTGACTTTGCTCTTCAATGTATTTTTTCGTTAATTGCAGACTATTGCTTTTTTGTAAGGATTTCACATTCTTTACAAGTAATCTGAAAGTTTTTAGATGTAAGAAAATCCTATAACTGAGAATAATGTGCATTAGTTTAGATGTGTACTCCAGTATGAAACATTTCTGTTCAGTCTGGTGATAAGTTGCTCTTTAAATACTTCTTTAAAAACAGTGTAAAGCTTCTGTGTCTCCTTTTTTGTACGTCTCATTTTCAACAGGATATTTAGTAATATTATTTATCTTTTCATTGAACAGAAAATTAAATCTTTTATTGTTTATATTTATTTGTGTGTTTGTTCAAACAGAGTGGGCATTTGTGGGATCTGTAGTTCTTGGCAGTATCTTGTTCCTGGTGTTGTTGGGGATCTGTTGGTGTCAGTGTTGTCCTCATTCCTGCTGCTGCTATGTCAGCTGCTGCTGCTGTCCTGACACCTGCTGCTGCCCACGACACTGTGAGTAAAACAAAAAGCATTATTAAAATACTTTCAGTACTGTATGTTCATTCTTAGTATCACCTCAACAGAAGTTACTCTGCATGGAAGGTTTACTGTTTTTTTGTTCTGATGTACAGTATATGAAGCAGGGAAGATGGCAAAGAGCGGACAGTCCGCTCAGGTTCCCGTGTATCCATACTACATCCCTGCTGTGCCTGCTGTTTCGACTGTGGTCCCTCTTGCCCCTTCTTCCCATGCAGACACAAAGAATGTCTCTGTCCCATCAATAGAGAACAACTTGGCTGGAGGTGAGTGTCATCTGTGTTTAAAAGGTGCAAACACAGCTCTGTATGGTCGACTGTGAACACTGACTTGATTAACACTAATGTCATCTGTCATCCATCATCCTTAAGTCTGTCACAACAGAACTGTCTGTCAGCAGATGTATGTTTGTGAATTTAAACTTGTGTTTTGCTTTTTATTAATGTGAGCTATGCACTCAAGTGTTTCTGTGTGTGTCATTGCACGTGTACGTATGTATGGATGTGTGTGTCCACATCCACAGTGCGCAGTGGGTATCGACTGAAATCCAGTCCAGAGGACTCAATGAAAGTTTTGTACTACATAGAAAAGGAGCTGGCTCAGCTTCCCTCTGCCAAGATGGCTGCACTCAAACGTAAGCCTGCACAGATTAGGCCAGTTTCTGAAATCTGTGTGGCTTTGTGTGACAGTGTGTATGTGTGTGTCTCAGTGTTTCTTTTTTATGTGCATGGTTTGTCTCAGTTAGTAGTTTTCTTTTCATCCTTACATTCATTTCATAATGTCTAACCCTCCTTACTGCTGCTGAGAACAACTCAAGTCTGCTATTGTAGTGGGCAGTATGGGTATATGATGTTTTACGCTATCATTCATGGAAAATGAAATGAGAAACTGTCAGTGCGTAATCCCAAACGTTGCCCGTGATGATCATGTACAGTAGATAAGAAGTCCTAGATGTGATGGCTGATTGATGTTGTAGCTACCTGTGGTTTAAAGCCCCTATTATGCTCTGGTTTAAGACAGTGCAGACAAATGCAGTCTGTCTTGTACCGATCTCAAAGACGTAGCCTGAGTTATTAGTTACTGTCAATACATTCAATGCAAACACAGAATAGTCTCTCAGTGCTTTGACTTTCACAGTTTGTATCCTTACCTGAGCCCATCATTTTATTTTTCTAAAAGGCTCAACAACTTAAATAAAGCTAGGCACTATAGTTTTTAACAAACAGTGAATAGTGGAGGAGTGAATAGTGCATTTGCTAGGAACAATTTTTAGTGGCGGAGTAATTTATGATGATTGATTTCAGTGTCTCTGCCAACAGCCAGTAGCCTTTCAGAGCTGAGCTCTCTGCATGAGGGTGGGAATACAGACTTCAGACACACCTATCAGACAGTCCAGATGAAGGCACTCCCGCCCATCGCAGATTTCGATGACCGGTCAGCAGTGGTAGGACCCCCACCTACACAGAGTCGACGGCCCAGACGAGACAGGCGAAACCTCTCAGACGATGAACTGGACAGACGGTAGTATTACAATACACGTGGCAGCATGTGGAAAGTTAAAAAACACAAAGGCCTATCAAATGTTATTAATATTTCTTCAATGTAATTACAAACACAATTTACTGTTTTCCTCATTTTAGTCAGTTTCCAGGAGGTTCATATAGTTCAAATATCTGTCTTTACACTATATCTGACGGAAACAGAAGACATAAACTATATTTTCTCATTTGATGCCGTGCTGATGTTTTCCTGCTGTTCATATACAAAAGAAAACTCACTTCACGCTAACCAAATGACTCACTGAAGCTAAATCATAGATGGAAGCCAGCTATTCTGAAACTGTAACTGTAATAAATCTCATCATTGCTTCCCAGTCATTCACCTCATAAATTCTGCCAGACCATCAAAAACTCTATCCACACTGTCCTCCCAAATCTGCAACCTTTGAATAACCTTAAACAGAAACTTTCCATTTGAAACTCATCCACTTGAAAAACATCTATTGTCCCTACCTACTGCTCATCTTCTCTGCTGCAAAAAAACTGTATGATACAATGTCTGATTAACTTCATGGTGTACTGTGTATGAAGTATGATTAATATCATTATTATTATAAAAAATCTATGTTTCTGTGTACTGAGTTTACTGATGTTTCCCTTTGTAGGTGGAACCCCCACTCTGAGCACTTGCAAAGAAAGACGCTGAGCAGGAGAGGACGCACTGGCTCATTAGATGAGCTGGAGGAATTTGCTCGGTCTTATGGATCCCACGGTCGGCGGGCTGAGCCTCCAGAACGGGCGTATGGACGGGATTACAGCCCTCCGAGGCGTTTCCGCAGAGATGAAGATGATGGCTGGGCTCGCCGCAGCCCCTCACCTTTATCACAGAAGAGAAGGGACACATGGGACAGTGACCGCCCCTCTCGGCTGACACAAAGTAGAGAATACGACGACACCTTCCTCAACAGTGTGCTGGAGAGCAAGGTGAGGGGTCGGGGAGGAGACAGAGGTGCTGGGAGGATGGATGAGAACAGTGACACTCCCTCCAAAGGCAGCTCCAGAGGACAGGCTAGTGATAGTTACTACAGCCGGTCACCTAGCAACCGTCCAGAGGAGGACGACCCTTTGCCTCCGTACTCTGAGCTGGAGGCGGAGCATTACCGCAGACATGACCCATCTGCAGACTGGTACCGCACTGCACAACCTCCCAGATCGGAGCGATACAGGACCACTGAACCAGCCATGATGCCTTTCTCATACACCCGCCCTCATCCGGCAAAGTCCCACACGCTACAGGGGGGCAGAGAGGACAGAGACAGAAGCCGAAACCTGGTGAGTTACTTGTAGCAGGAACAAGGACTTCATACCTCTTTAGTGCTTCAGGAAAGGAATCTCTAAACCCTGTAAACAGTTACGGGACTGTCTGTTGACATTCTATGTTTTTCTTACTACCATGGAAAGTCCAAAACCATCAATGAATCCAGTTCATAGCCACTTCCTTCCCATTATTGTTCTTAAACTATAAAGAACAGATCAGCGAGGGTAACTGTTCTCCACACCTCATCAGTGCAGAAGGGTTCACATGTTCTCCACAGATCATGTACATTTTAGTTCAGGCACCATCGCTCTGGATTTATCCTTCCAGTATACAAACACACGTCAATACCAAGTTAGAGAAAGACGTGTGTGAGAAAGTGTGTGAGAATAAAAACATTCAAACTGAAACTTAACATTTTGTTACAGTTACTTAAGCAGAAAAAAATTATACAAATACACCAAATACACTCAATATTTCACAGACTGTGTGTACTGCTGATTGCTGAGAAGCCGTCACAGTTTGTATGAGTTGGGGAGGAGCCAAATTCAGACAAAAAAAAACAGACAAGCAGGTGCAGTAAATCCAAACAAAGAATCAAAATCCAAAACCAAAAACAGGAAACAGGAATAAGGAATTGCTAGAAGGTGCATCTGGCAATGAGATGACATGTACATTATACTGGGGTTAAATGAGAAGTAAGGGGCAGATGAAGCACTGGGTGGGGTTGAGTTAGGTGGCTGGAAATGGAGGGAAAGTTTGGGGACATCTGGTGGCTGAATGGAAAATGACAACTCAAGGAGGACATGTGCCTGAGTAAGTGTGGATAAAGGTGAAGACAGAGGACGGAGGAGCAAAAGCAACAGAACATTTGCCCAGTCATTTTCTTTATCACTCCCCTTTTATATTTTGAGCTTTTCAGTTCTCTGCTGAATCAAACAGTAAACACCCCTGACATAGAAACTATTTATCTGTGACACATTTTTTATAATTTTATTACTAGATTTTCAGCAGGGACAAATAGAATTGTGGCTAAGCCTTAAAGACAGGGTAGGAAAATCAAAAATAAACTTGACTTCACTGACTTATCGACTCATTGATGTTGGTCTTCTTATTGGATTTGTTACCATTAGAATGAAGCTATAGTTGTACCTAAACATTTGGAAATATTTTACAGTATTATGTACAGTAAATAATGTGATTGTCTCTTGTGCATCTATTGTCTTAACACTGAATCACTGTAAGTTAGTTAAAAGGTGTTTAATGTCTTTTGTATAAACCTAAACTAAATGAGAGCGATTGATATATTTACATTTTCATTTGAACTCAGATGTGTATAATCTTTTAATGTTTACTTTCTGACTTACCAAAATCCCCCCCCAAAAAATATCTAATTTCCTTAAAGGATCAGTATCAGTTTCATTACTAACACACGGCTTCAGCTGCATGATTTCTCTGAACTGCAATAAATCTTCCACGTCTCAGGCACCAGACTGAACTAACTTAGCATGAGCATGAATGCAAAGTCTCTAACGTGCGGCTCTTGGTGTATTTCCTTAACAGAGCACTGCACTGAGCAGGGACTCTCTCATAGTGTGACAAGGTCTCCCAGCCTCGACCTGCACGGCACTGCCAGGCCACACATAGAAACCGGGGAAAACTGTTCTACCGCGAAGTCTGATTCATCTCAGTGAAATAACTGCTCCAAAAAACACTGTTAGTGGATAGAAATGTGTCTGAATTAATATGCGCGTGTGTGTGTGTGTGTGTGTGTGTGTGTGCGTGTGTGTGTGTGTGTGTGTGTGTGTGTGTGTGTGTGTGTGTGTGTGTACACAAACGGTGTGTATGTTATGTGAGCATCTGTTTTAATTTGTTGAATTTGATGAGTTGAGTGTCTGGATTTACAAGTATCAGTGCCAAGATGTGTTTTGTTTTGTTTTATTATTATCTGCCATTTTCATTTATTATTTTCCTACAGCCTTCATACTCACATTCCAACTCAGGTTCACTTTGTATTTGTGTGTTTGTTGTTGATATTGTGCTGTATGGAAGAACCTTGGATCTGTTTGGTGGATTGTTATTGCACTGCTTAAATACTTTGAATAATAAAAACTTATAAACACTTTACTGTCCTATATTTATGTATTATAACTATTTGTCTGTGATCAAAGACACACAGAAAAGAAAATTTCTAATAATTTCCTACAGCACAGATGTGTTTTTTTTGACCACTAGTCTAAACCCATAAACATTTGGTTTATTATCACCATAAAAAGACAAATATAAACAGTATATATAAGTATATATATATAACATAACCCAAACCTAGATTACAATAGGTATTAAACTGTATTATGTTATGAATATGTTTCTGGATTTTTTGTTTTGAAGAAGCTCCCTTTGTTTTTTGGGCTCATACTTAATTTGTTCTGTTGCAAAATTCAATTTGAATTAAAAAAAGTTAATGAAGGATAAGAAATGTTGTTTATGGTGCTCTTTTTAAATTGCATTAGCATTTTTATTCATATGTATTTTTTCATAACACAGTGAATAAAAGTGAATAAGCAGTCTTTCTAGTACAGTATACAGTATATTATTATATAGTATATTATTTTACGTTTTATGTACTTATAAACTGAACAAAATCATACTAAGTATTTGATTTATACTGACAAGTATGCAAAACAATAACTAATAATTCAGAAATAACCAGCACACCTTTCTGTGATGTAACTTAACACTTATTAAGTGTGGTCGTCAGATTGACTTGTTTGCATTTCAGGTGTTTTGACCTATTGTTTGTCCCAGAATCTGGTCTTTGAGTGCTAACTGTGTTTGATAATGTATGTGTACCCTGGATGATGAATATACTTTTTATCACACCTTATCAAATACTGTGTACACAGCCAAATCAACGCTAGAGCTTTAATGACAATATTCACAGTGTACCATTCATGTAAACCATGTTTGCTGCTTCAGTGTGTTTATATAAAGTATTTAACACACAGGCTTTAGAATTATATTGTCAAATTATTAGTTTTGTCTGGTAAATATGTTTTATGTAAATTTTATTTCTCTTATTTTGACACTTTATGTTGTTTTAAGTCATTTTGTGCCTCTTTGTCGACTCTGTGGGTTCATTGTTTGTCATCTTCTGGTCATTTTGAGTCATTCTTCAGTGTTTTTGCTTGACTTTGCAGCTGTTTTGTGTCTTCAGTGTCATTTTCTGTTTCCACATGATGCATTATACTTTGAGTATCTTTGGGTTAATATTGTGTCACTTTATGATAATTTTGAGTCATTTTTGTGTTGTAGTCATTCCCTGTTTACGGTTTGTAGTGGTTAATGTCTATTTGTAGTTGTTTTGTGTCACTTTAGTTATTTTGCGTTTCCCTCTTAAAATCTCGAATCACTTTGTAGACTCCTTGGTTTGACTTTGTGGTCATGTTGTAATAATGATCCATCCGTCATACTAACAAACCAACCAGCAGTGAGCTTCTGATGATGGAGGGGGTGTTGATCAGATTCCAGGGAGGAACCTTTTGTTACCGTTGTTTATTTCACACAAAGACTAAATATTCACAGAACATAAACTGAACTGCACATTTGCCAGTTTTTGTGAGACGGCCGTCAAACTACAGAGTAAAGATTTTATAAACTGTAAACTGAGATGCAATAAATGGAAGGTGCTGTGTGTCCATGCATTTTTGTGTTTTTCACAGGATTTCAAGCACAGCTTGCAGCAGTGAGCTGACAGCAGCACTTGAGTTCTGCTCAGGCGGATTTGCTTTGTGTGGATTGTTAAAACTCGCTGGGGTCTGTGTCCTGGATAAGAACTGTAAACATGAGAGCTCCAGCACCTGTTCGACATGACTCATCCTAAGAGTGAACTTTACACTCGAACGGTTGGCCACAAATGAATAAATGAAAACCACCGTGTTGTACAGCCTCAAAAGCTTCTACTTCACTTTAATTTGATCCAGATCACCCAGGCATCACTCTTTTTGATCTAATAGTTTTCATTTCAGAGGGTGGAGAGAAAGCAGCACACAGATCAATGCACTGGATGTTAACACTGACATAAAGAGGAATGACGTATGTCTGTGAAGATTCTCAGTCATCCAGGTAAATTTGTCTGAAGGTTGATTCATGGCAACTGGACGTCTTTCTTTCAAGTAGAGACGTTTCATTGTGCATCCACAGAACTTTATCAATCTGAGGGAATCTGGCTGGTGACCACAAATTTATCTTCCAGGTTGGTTTCACCTCACACCTACCTTGAATAGGTGTAATTTATACTGAATTATTGTACAAGAAGCATTTCACTGATTAGTTGAAAGAGTGGATCTAATGTTTTATTTTTTCATATCCTGTTTGGTAGTTTGATCCATATTTTTATTACATAATTAACACAATTATCAACATTCTTAATATTACTGCACTTATGACCACATTGTGTCAAAAAAAAAAGACAAATAATTTGTCTGTTTTTCTGTTTTTTTCTCTAATGTTGCACCTGTCTGAAGGGGCGGAGTCAGTGATGTCACCTGAAGCAAGCAGGGGGGGAGGGGTACAGAAGGGCTTGACGTGATCCGCCTCAGACACGAACTCTCCGCGGGGTGCAGCTGTAAATGCTCGTCTTCCACTACAGAAAACAAACATTAACGTCGTGTTAACAAGTGAAAAGTGGGATTACTCTGCAGAGCAGCGACGTTTGTCTCCACATGTTCAGCGTTTTTTGGGAACATTTAATCGCCTACAGGATAAAAAGAAAGTGAAGCTTTGGCGGAAGGATAAACATCAGCGAGATGGGACATTTGTTACTGATGTCGCTTGTCTTGATTCACCTGCCCACAGGTGAGGTTTGACGTCCTTGGCGTAAACTCGCTTTGTACATAAAGTTTGTGCTTCATGCAAATATCATCAGTGTTTTTTGTTTATAATCAGGAGGGTAGAGTGAAGCCACTTAAGCAAACAGTTGACAGAAATGTGCTCAAGTTAATTATCCACAGGACAAGGCCGAGGGACGTCACGTGTACACGTCTCTGTCGACTACGTTTACATCACATTCAATTAATGAAAAAAAGTGTTTGGTCACACACTGTTCAGGAAATTATCACGTTTTTTTGTTTTTAGACTTTCTATGTATTTATTTAAATATGAAGTGGAAAACAGTGATTTGATTGGCCTAAGTAATAAGAGATGCGTTGGCCATATTCAACCTTCTCCTTAACTTGAGAGGATATCAAACATAGGATTAGTTGTTGATATATGTGCAAATGTGAGTTCATAGATTTGATTTATATCCATTTATTTATCAATTACCTTTTTAAAAATTATATTAATTGCTTATTTCTTGGCCAATGTGTATATTTAGAAAAAAACAAATGTCTTCTCATCAAATTTATTATTTTTTATTGCTTGAACTATCTTCCAGTCCCTTCATTTTGGAAGATCTATTCATACCAACTGTAATAACTGTTGTATTGTGTGTGTATATGTATATATACAGTATATACACATACATAGTTATACAGAGAATTTTGTCATCTAAACATCAAAGCGACACTTGATCAAAACTAAGTATGTAAACATAAATATGTAAATATAATGTTTTCAAATTATATTTTGTCCTAACAAACCCTTTCAGCCCGAGGATATTTTCTTTCAGTTCTACCTGAAAACACAGCCATATTTCATCAGTAATAAAAATAGACAATAGAACACAACCTCCTCAAAACCGTGGCCACAATTTGTGTAGGTAAAAACTGAGAAGTCTTCAGTACTATCATGTCAGGCCTAGAAAGGGAAATATAGCATAGTCGACTAATTGATTTTACTTATTTCAGAACAAAATGTATATTGGAGGCAGGTATTTTAAACTTCTGGGAAGTATGAAATCATAATTTAACACAAATTTAATAAATTATAAATAATTATTATTTTTGCTTTATTTTAGACAACAGTGGGAATAGTTTGAGAGTGAATGATTAGGACATTTGTATTAAAACTGATTTTGTAAAATTATTTCTCTTTGTATTGTCTATAAAATATTCTGGCAGTTATCTAGGGTTTGTTCTGTACAAAAAGCTGATAAACCTTTTTGGAATTAAATTGTTTTCAGCAATAATTGGTCTTAAAATGTGACTTAAAAATCACAAAATGTTTAGGATAATAATCCATAAACAGGTTTATTTAGATGATAAACAATTAATTTCTTAATTAATTAATTGATTAATAATAAATATAAATTATTTTTACTGAAAAGCTTTATCAGGATCTTTTTCTAAAGTCTTTACTGATACTTTTCCACAGTTAGAGGTTTTCTCTCATCAGTTTGCTTTCCTTATCTGAACCACTCATCATGATTGAAACATGTTAATACCTGTAATGATAGAACATGTGCACAGCTAAAGATTTCTGTCAAGTGTCAACCTGTCTGGCCAGATTCTTCTCAAACCATTCAGCAGCAAAGACATAAACACACACGCAAATTGTTTCTCCACTAATTGTCACACGTGTGAAATGTGTGTCATTAGTCTGCAGTTTAACATTTTCTCTCATTTTTCACTGTTTACTGTACGTATCAGAGCTGCTGTGCATCAACGTGATTGTTCCAGAGAGAGAGAGAAGCACAACTCTGTTTGCCTCCGTGATTCTGCGCTGTGACTACTCGACTTCAGCAATCATTCAGGAAGTCCTGGTCACCTGGAGGTACAAGTCCTTCTGTAAAGACCCGGTGCTGGACTACTACTCCACAGGTGAGGCTACAGGTGTCAGGAGACTGCACTGATGCAGCTGAACTTCAGGACAAATTTTCATGGTAGTTTTATTTGGCGGAGAACTCAACACTAGTTAAAAGGATTATATCACATTGCTCTGACATTGACAGGCTCACAATAGACAGTTTGATGAAAATATCAAAATCAGAAGAACGTGGAACAGTCCTCAGATGCAGCTGTGGGTCCCATCAAATGTGTCTTTAAACAATTACAAATCCTCAACACCATCACGTTGTATCCTTTGTATTTAACATGTGCAGAAGGAAAAAACTCATTGCAGTTCAACAATCAGGCAGATCAACAGTTCAGAGGAATTGTCTGAACATCTAGCAGCAGCAGCAGCAGCAGTGTAGCTTAACCTCAGTGACTGCACACAACTCTCCAGAAGTCACAGTGTCACAAGTGGTTACACATCCTCCAGCTCTAAAAACATGGCGAGTCCTGAATGTTAGCATACCTGTGGCTAACATTTGCCACATCAGCCAAAAATACCAAACTTAAAAAAGGAAATTGTGAATTAGTGATATTTCTTATCTATTGTCAGGAAACAAGTCAATCCCCAAATGTTGTCAGGTGTGAGGAACACAAACTAACTGGAATCTATTCATCCAAAATATTCCACCTATGACTTTCTTTCTTTTCTGCTGATGACTGAATAAAGTGTGTGTGTAGTCTTACAGTGCTGAGTAATACTGGTTTATATCTAAAGCCGTTTTTGATTATTAATTAAATAACATTTTTTTTATAAATTAATCTTCTTTTAACTATTTTGCATTTGTACCAAAAACGTAAGACTTTCTAAAGGACAGTGTATTGATATGCAATACCAGTAATTTGTCATATTATTAAGTACACACCAGCTTTAAAGCAGCAGCAACATAAAACAGTGTGCAGTGCACTTCTATGTTTCATTAAACAATTAAATGCTAAAAAATTGTTATTCAGTGGTTACAACTTAATCAGCGTCTCACTGACAAACTGAAAAGACGAACAGACCCCAGATACATTTGTCAAACTGTCACAGTTTTCATGGAGAGATTAGCAGTATCCATAGATTTAAAAGAAAAAAGTCATAAATTGAATGTATTTCTCTGTTCAGCCTATCAGGCTGCTCTGCACCTGGGTCAGGACCCCACCAATGACTGCCCTGACAGCCAGAGAACGGTCCGCACAGTGATCCAGAAGAGGGGCGTCAGTGAGCCCACACTGGGCGTAAACTACAGAAACCGAAAGATTACCATCCACAACAGTACGTGTGGTGCACTGTTGCTATTTCAGTCTAAACTGTTGATATAATCTTTCTTATTGCATATCTGCATAGAAATCAGGAATAAATAATACACGTGCACAGTCTTTAAGACAACATTGTGGGTTGTGAAATTTTGCATTATGTTGTGTAATTATTGCTTTTATTCACACAACTGGAACAGCTGTAGTGACTGTAGTACGACACCAGCACTTCCCTGCTGTATAAGGAAAAACAGCTTTTTAGTTTTTTTCTTCCAGACCTACCTATTATCCATACTTTAGTAATTAAAGTTTTTTATTTGCCTTATACAGCTTACACAGCTTTATCTAATATTCCTGTTATTTTTATCTGTCCAGGGGCCGACCTGGCCATCACTGAGGTAATGTGGTGGGATAACGGTGTGTACTTCTGCACCATCGATGCTTCTGGTGACACGACAGGGGACTCAGATCAAGAAGTCAAACTCATCGTGTACAGTATGTTCCTCATCTGAGTCTGAATACTTTCTAATACACGTGAGTGAGATTGTAATATCAGGATTAATGTTTTCCTCTGACCTGTTCCAGACTGGCTGACCGTCTCGTTTATCATCATCGGCGCCCTCCTGCTCGTCATTCTCTTCTGCATATGTTGCTGTCAGTGCTGCCCGCAGAATTGCTGCTGCTACGTGCGCTGCCCGTGCTGTCCACAGACATGCTGCTGCCCAGAAAAAGGTAGAAGAAATTCCTTTTGTCTGCGTTTGTTTTTTCTCCGTGGCTCACATTTTGCAGCACTTCAGAAGATTAATTCCATTAATCAGTAAGGTTGAACTGAAACTTTTTCACCTCTTCTACCTTTAACTTTATACTGTGTGTCAGTACTGGAAAATGTGTTTTATAACAACAGAGCAATAATGATAATGAGGCAGCAACTAATGATTATTCTCTGACAACCTATTGATTAAATATCAATAAGCCTGAACTCCTTAAATAAATCCTTAAGTAAATTATGTTGTTTTGTTCAGCAAACAAAGAAATTCCTAACACCTAACAGTGATGTTAAATCTGGAGCAAGAGGAGTTGCCTTTTAGTGGATTTATTAAAGAAGTAATTGTTTTATCTCTAAATAATAATTAATAATTCACACAGCTACTTCTAAAACATAGGTAACAATCTACTAAAACAATTAACTATTAAAATAATCAATAATTGTACATTTAGCAACTTCTTTTGTCAGTTCTGTGACTTAAAGAGAATGAAATGAAACGCACTTTGACAAAAATCTTTAAAATATATTTTTTTCAGAAAATTTAAAAACACTTTGAATTGTCAAAACGTGGGCATTGTACAGTAAAAGAAAATCTGTTGAAACACGAGCTATTTTATTGTTTGTGTAACTTATCTAACTATATTTACTTTTAGTTTTGGTTTCAGAACATGGATTGTATGTGGCATGCTGCGCTAATCTTTCTTTTGACCATGAATGTCAGCTGCTGTCTTGGTTTGTATGTGGTGTCATTGTGTCTCATGTTATCTCCTGCACAACACAAGAAATTGTGTGAAATTGTGTCACTGTTACTGACTGAGAACAGTTTGACATTAAAGCTGCACAGCATGAATCATGTTGACTTTGCAAAAACCTTTATACCATACTATGGTGTGAAATAAGTAAGAAATTATTATTACTATTATTATTACTTTTCACGTATCCAGAGGTGATATTCAGGTCGTTGAAGTGTTTTTCTTCTCTGCTGTCATTTCAGTTGTGATGCAGCACAGGATGCTGAAAGAGGTTCAAAAGGCTATGGTTCCCTGGGTGAATGGCCAACCCATCTACGCTCCCGTTAGCTCCAATGCCTCCTCTCAGGGCGTCCCCATGCTGTATTCAGGTGAGACACAAAAACACAGCAAGGGCCATGAAACACCAAGTCGATATCAAATAACTAAAGAGTTATAATAATTCTAGGAGATGCAAATGACTCAACTTTTTTTTAAACTCAGCTCTTCTGAATTATGGCAGGTAGATGGTGAGAGGATGCTATTTAGAGATTTTAGTCTGTGAAAAACCTCAAAGTTGTGGTGATATAATAAAAATCCTTTGAGATGTCCCTGTTAAAACTAAACTGCCTAAAGTGGTTATAATCAATATTTACATATGTGAAAGGAGTCGTCCATAGTGATGAAACCATAGACTCTGTGTTTTTGATGTCTTTGAGCTGATTATGTTCTTTTTACTGCTCTTATCAGAATTGTTTCTTGTTGTAGCAAACAGCTGCTTTCAGCTCCTAAAACCAACTGGACAGTACCACCTCTGCATGAAAACAGTTACATACAAAGATATCTACTAGGTGGTGAACATACTGAAACAATGTGAGAAGGATATTTCACTCAGGAGTTGTTGAAGACTTGAAAGTGAATATTGCACTTACAATCATTATGAGACAGGGATCACAATCCAAAAGAACCATAATGTTGGTCCATATGTGCTGTATGTGTCAGCTTTTTCAAGTGATACGTCAGTGTTGTGTTCTGTGGCCCAAAAATTAAAAAACTTCAGGTTATTATTAAGATTATTATGTTGTAAACTGAATGTTTTATGTTACTGTTGTTCCAGGCTCGTACTCAGACTATCCTCTCAAACAGAACCTGGCCATGCCTCCCCTGCAGCTGTCACCTGCAGCCCTGCAGCAGCCTCCTCCTCCTCCTCCTCCTCCACACCATGTGAACAGCAGTGCACGTGGCAGCATTAAAGGAACCAACCAGATGTTGGACTACGTGGAGAACCAGGTTAGAGGTCTGGATGTAGGGGTACCTCAGATGGCTCCACTTGTAGTCCAGAATATGCCGCCGTTACAGCATTATGCTCAGACACAGCCTCCAACAGCTCCTCCAGCAGGTCCTTACACTTCTGGGCCCCCGAGTATGTTGTCAGCTCTGGATGAGATCGGGATGAGGGGGTTGGAGAGGAGAGTGATCACCCTGCCTCCTATCATCCAACGTGTACCCAGCTTTAACTCTCGCAGGGGGCCTGGAGGTGGAGATGGAGCACGGGGTGGCCCCAGAATGTCCAGCCACTCCAGTGGGAGTACAAATCGCTCTGGAGGAGGGTTCCCCCGTGACAGTCGCGGGCACAGAAACAGAGACATTTCCCCTCCCAGGCGGAGTATTTTACGTGATTACAGTGATGATTCCGAGTGGGGGGATAGGCGAGGAAAAACTCCACGCAGGGGCAATGAGAGGGGAACCTCGGCGGAGAGGAGAAGAGATGGGTCCAGACGTAGCCATGACGACCTGATGGTGGCGCTGCGCAGCAGAGCAGCTCGGAGGGAGAGAAGCTACTCACCCCAGCGTCACAAAGGGTCCTGGAGCTCTGATGAAGAGGGCAGCAGTCGACGGAAAGGAGGTAAAGGGAGGGATGAGTCGGAGAATCCCCCCAGCTACTCCTCCATTGAGATTGAGCCCAGCTATGGGCGGAGGAACTACAACAGCCATTCTGTAAGATCTGCACACAAATACTGAAGTAGATGCACATTAAGTATTTTTCTTGTTTAGCTTCGTCTTGTGTTTCTTTACGTTTAGCCTTGCTAACGACATGGATCTATAGATAGTGTTGACCCGTCTACCACTATTTCCAAATTGATCCATTGACTATTTTCAGGCAGCACTGTGAGGTTGGAGTTTAATACTTTTAAGACATGAAATATCTTAGTAAGTATTTAGTGTATTGCCATAAAATTAATCAGAATTGTAGTAACATAGGTGATTCCTCAACTCAAACTTCTGTCTTTCTTACTTTATTTTGTTTTTTATTTTTGTTTTTTTATTTAGAACATACCTGTAACCTACTAATAATCTGTGTAGTAGTATAAAATCGAGACGCGGTCATTTTTAGTGTGATTTTAGCATAGCTGTAAATTATTAGTCTTGACTTTTTGTCTTAGCATATCTGTTTCTTAATTGGATTTCTAACAGTTTATTCTACTTTTTTATTCTACTCTCTTTAAGTTGTTTTTTCTTGCTTTTCTGCTGCTAACTTAACCTCACCTTCTGTCTTTTTATCTCTCTTAGGATCGAAGCTCTCGTAGTCCAACCAGCATAGTGGTCTGAAGCATTTCAATATTTTTTTTTTACCTTTTCCTGAATGAAAACGCAGACAAACAGTAGCAACCTTAATCTATTCAATCAGTACAGAAGGACAAAGTTTGCGTTTTGTTGTAGAGAAGCCTGAAAATTTCAAGATTTAGTTTTACATCTTTACGTAATCGTAACAGAAATATAATTTTTATGTATGAAGAAAAACTGTTGAAGCTGTAAACTGCAGTAAGTATGAAGTTATATTAATATGTGTGACTCTTGTTGTTGTAATTTGTCTGTTTTCTCTCTGGTGATAGATATTCTTACTTTTGCTGTTTGTGCAGTAAATGTAAGTTTCTTCAAGCAAATTTGTTGTTGTAAACATATTTGTGTTTATGAAGACTGATAGTATTCCTTTGATTTTTTTAATGTTTTTTAATAATTTCTTGTAGTATTTAAAATGTTTTTTTAATCTGTAGCATTGTTAAACTGTAACACTTAACATGAAGCATTTTCCCGACTGAATGAACAAAATATAATTGTGATTTTCATTAATATTCACTTATTTTAAAAACATGAACAGAGTTGAACTGTAGAAAAAATTTGTTTTTTTAATAAAGCTTTTAGATAAAGTTAGTGTGGAGTGGAATTTTTGTAACTTTCAAATTAACAAGTGACGTCCTGACCAGACAGATGTAATCCCATAAACTCCCAGAGCGCTGAGTGTACCTTAGTTAATTCATTAATTACAAGATTGTTTGCCAAATTTTGCCAAAGTTTATTACATAATCATCTTGGGCTCAAGCTTCTAATTTTCCTAATTTAATCAAATATTATCCCCCAAATGTTGATTAATAATTATATTACAATAATAATTATAAGGTGTGGTAGCATTTAGCACAGTAGCAAATGCATCAAATAAAAGTAAAAGAATGTACCTGTTTATTGGACCCACCCCTGTGATCAGACACTAAAACTTTATTTCCATGGAGCAAATGTGTTGCGTCTGGTTTGAACTAGAGAGGCACCAGGAAACATTCCTGCTAATCTCATCAGTGTTTTTGCATGACCGTCGTTACCTTATGCCAGATGTGAAATACAGTTTACAGACACCGACTGTGGACATGACTGTTGTGGAAATATTGGGTTTTAAATGACTTCTTTTTTTTTTGGCAGAGACAGAATAATCAAATGAAAGAGGGTCTAAAATTTGCATATGGTCTCTTAGCATCTTTCACCTTTTGTACATGCTTTCGGTAGCTATCAACAAACTCTGTTGGATATTTGACCTTTCTACTTGGCAGAGTTGGTACCTTTCAATAACATTTTTGAGTTTTCAGACACAGATTTTTAAGGAATGTCCACATATTTTTAGAGGGTTGAAACAATTTCCAAAAGCTTCATTTGAACCTGCTTTATTCATTCCACTCCCAGCTTTATTGTGTTTCTGGGATCATTGTCCAAACATGCAGGTGTGACTGTCTGATTATTTGAGGTTATGAGGCACAACGGATGTGCTGTTAAACACCACAAAAACAAAATGATTACATGTTCAATACAACATTAATCCTACATTTCAATAGTTCTGTACTGAGAGATGCACCTTTTTAAATTTAAGCCTCTGCTGAGACATCTGTGTCTGTGTGTTACTGTGATGTAGAGGAGGCTTGTAACATTTCTTTTTCTTATGAAACCAGGATTATTTTCATGTATGTCATGCTGACAAAGTGCATAGTTCTACCTCAGACTAATCGACAAAACCAGGTCCAAAATGACCACATTGAGATCTACATGGGGAGAGTTGTATGTCCAGCAGAGGGAGCCAGAGATGGTTTTTGTCTTTTGTGTGTGACTAAGAGTTAAAAAATGTGTTTTTCCTCAGCTGTAGGTTTTATAAATTATATAAACCATGAACAACAGTAAAGTGTTATCACCATAGCCGTGGAAGTACTGGAGCAGTATAATTGTTTTATTACAGTCTGTTCGGAGTGAAGGTTGGATTTACTTAAATGTACAGATGTCGAGCTGAAGATGGAGCCTGTGTTTACTGTATGAAAGAAGGAGGAGGAGGTGGGGTCCGGCCTCCTCTCCGGCCTCTGATTGGCGGCCTCTGTGCTCGGCAGAGTCTGACTGGCTGGAGGAAGAGAAACCGTCAATGTCAAACGATCCTGGATCAGCTGTGGGCAGTCGATCCGCTGATAACAGCGACAGATAATCCGACTCGGAGCACCGGCCTGAGACGTCCCTCCTGTGAGGATTGAAGCCAGGTGTGTTGCAGCCTCACGTCGTTTTCAGGTAAAACTCATTGAACGTTAGCTACACGCTAGTTAGCATTAGCTGCTGCGCAGATTTTTCTGGAGAAAACGCTATTTATGATAAAGGCTGCAGGAAGCTAACAGCTAAGCTAACTGGTTTCCTTCTAACACACTGAACACATCGGCTGCAGGTTTACCCGCCACATGTGCGCCGTTTATGCTTTATTACGTTATTCATATTTTTATTTGCAGTATGATTCATGTGGGAGTGTTATTTGTCACAGTGACTTAGTGACTCAGCTTCAGATGTAGTTTTGCAGGACAGACTCGCTGACCCGGTGTTATTTTTCTCCCTGGTTGTCTGCAGGCAGCATGAACTGTCTCCCAGGAAGAGCCGCGGTGTTTCTGTGCAGGCGCAGCGCCGGCGGCGCGGTGGGGGTTTTCGCCGGTTCCTCGGGTCCCCCCGCAGGCGCTCTGCCCGCAGACAGGGCCTCTTTCTCTGCTGTGCGTGTCTGCCACTCCGGGACGAGCCGCAAAGGCAGCGTCAGCACCAAGAAGCGGGGCTACGACATCACCAGGAACCCGCACCTCAACAAGGTGGGCTCACTAATCCACAGCCAGTCCACGTTTATAAACCCACTTCATTCTGGAGCAGCTGACTTCACAAAAGAAGAGTCTGGTTCACTTTGATTTTTAAACACAAAAGTCGTCCTCAGGTAAAGGTGAGGGTGTGAGCTCACCTGTAATACAAACGTAAAGACACTGTGTTGGATTCATTTTTCTTGCCTTCTAACGATGGAGCTGATGTTTCTTATAATCAACATGTTTCATAAGAGTCGTACTAAACGTGAATGTAGGCTTTTAAGAGTGAAACGTCATGCATCAAGGTGTCTCATATCTAATAATTTCATCTGCTCTGCAACCTGTGTGTCTAATTTTGTGTCACTTTTCTTATAGATATATATAAATAGTGGAACAAACCAAAACTTTAGAAATACCTCTTAATGTAATGACTTTCTGACAACTTCAACAAAAACTGAGCGTATGGATGCACCTAGTAAATTGGCCAGTTTATATTTTATATCAGTTTATATCACAATTTATATTAAGCAGTGTAATATTAATAGTTTTTTTCTCAAAGATGCTGCAGTTGCACTGATGGTGCCAGAAGTAAAGTAAAAAAACATTCACTAAGTGACTCACTGATGAGTTTGCTGCAGTTTTTCCAGACTTACTGTGAACAGGGAACACTATGCTTAGTGCCATGGCCGTGGCTGCAGCAGATATTGAAGCTTTAGCTGAGTTTATTGCTTTTATTTAGTCTGATAAGAGCTCGGTCACTGTTCCTTCCACCACTGATGCCCAGTCAGCAAATACGTGCTGACTCACAGGTTCAGGAAGTGGAGCCCAGCTTAGATGGGGGGAAAAAAGAAAACGCTTAGCTAGCTCACATCAAGTAATGAAATGGTGGCTTGAATGTGGGAGTATGCTTCACAAACATACAGCATATAAACTTATACAGATATGTGTTTGTTTGTTTTTACAGGAAGAGTTTTTACACTTTGTTTTTTTGTCATGTAGCTTTCCTACATATACTGTACTGAGTACATGACCTGTATTTACCTCACAACCAGAGCACTTCAGTAAGCTCGTCCTTATTCTTTCATTCTGTCCCTTTGTGTGTTGCTGGCGAGCGTGTAGCCAAGGTTAATTACAGTTGCTGGTTAGAAGTGTCTCTTTAATGGATTTACTTTAGTCCTGCTTTACCTGCTCGCTCTCATAGGTTTAATTAACCTCTGTTAATCTCATGGTCACAGTAATACAGTGTGCAGTAGAATGTGAAAGGTTTTTAATCCTCGCTTGTGGACGGAAAACTGTGCAGTGTATGGAACAACTGCATATTTTCCAACTGATTGTAAGTGATGGTACAGTTAGTAACAACAGACAGTATCACGTTTCACAGTCGATTGTACCGACATGAATATTTCACCAGAACAAGGGTGTGTTCAGAAGCTGCCCCACAGTTAACTGTACTGACCTTAGAAGGACAGTTCAGGCTCCATGTGAGTCAGTGTTTCCTTTGGCGTGCAAGAATCGAGAGGAATCAGAGAGAGCGATAAAATAGAGACGTGGAAAGAGAGGTCAAGCTGGCAGGGGAGTGAGTTTAGGCTCCCGCGCTATTGGACAGAAAAAATAGATTAAACCTCACACCCCACTCCAGTCACTCTGGGGGAAACCTGCCAGCGTCGAGACAAAGGAGCTGCAGCAGTAACCACAACCAGAAGGCTGCTTACCAGGATAAAAGCTTGCCCCCATGTTCTCTGTTATTAAAACATTTGTAGGACTTCCAAATGCTGCATTTTTCCATTCATAAACCAAGTAATTCTTAATTTGGAGGAAAGATCAAAAAGACCACTGTATCTGGGTGTGGGTATGAGTCTGAACGAACCTCACAGTGTGATGACTAACACATGAGTCACTGTGGTTTGGATTGTGGGACGTCTTCTTTAATTTTTGGACTTTACGCTGTAGTGTTGTGTAACTGTTCCTTCTCTTCCCTGCAGGGAATGGCGTTCACACTAGAGGAGCGCTTACAACTGGGCATCCACGGACTGCTGCCCCCTTGCTTCCTCTCCCAGGATGTGCAAGTGCTGCGTGTTATGAAGAGCTATGAAACACGCACCAACCCTCTGGACAAGTGAGCAGACATTTACAGTAAAGCAAGCTAAAGTGCAGTGTAGGATTGTCACGCTGCAGCTGCCCCACTTGTGTTCAGTCTTCTTTAGTGGGTCACGTCTGTTGCGCCATTGGCCATTTTTTTTCCTTTCACTTAAAGATAAAGAGTTTATCTACTGTCACATCAAAGGCTTTTAAACGATAGATACGTCGCAATGTGGCCAATTTGATTCTCACATTTGTTGCACCTCATAAATCTTATTTCTTGTCTGTATTTACACCTTAGTTTGTATAAGGAAGCCAAACGTTTGTCCTTGTGTATGTACTTCAACTCTACAATCGTCCTGAAAGAAACTTTTATTGGTCAATTAATTAGTCAATCAAACTTTATCTGTTACACATACGACGCGCTTCGTGGACACCTGACAAGAAAATACAAATTTAAGAGCACATAAGAAACAAATGGAGGGAAAAAAACAGTTAAATAGATTTTGAAAAATAAATAGATCAGAGACAATAACAAATATGAGTGAAACCTGAATACAACAAAATAAGTGGTAATAAAATAAAATTTCTTCAAAGGCTATAAAAGTGGTTTTAAGTTTACATTAAAAGATGCTGCAACAGCTCTGAACATAAATGTGAAAGTCTTACTAAAGGTTTTGTCCTGCACATTTAAGTCCCGAGATACACAAGAAAAACACCAGGCAAGTACACAGGTGCAAGACCACAAAGTGCTTATTTAAGTGGTCCTCTGTCTCAGGTACATCCTGTTGATGACGCTGCAGGACAGGAACGAGAAGCTGTTCTACCGCTTGTTGACTTCAGACATTGAGGAGTTCATGCCCATCGTCTACACTCCCACCGTCGGCCTGGCATGTCAGCAGTATGGACTTGCCTTCAGGAGACCACGGTGAGCTAATCTGTAGCTGTACAGTGCTGTTTAAATGACACAGGATCTGTTGTCTGAGCATTATCCTGTTCAGACGTTTGGTTTTAAGCTTAAGTGACCATTTTTCATTCTTTGATCCATGAACAACAGATCATGTAGAGACCATCTCCCATGCCATGAAGTTTTCATATCTAGTCCTGAAATCAGAGCTCCCTATCATTTACTAATTCTAAGGCAATACCCGCTTTGATGTTTGAGTATTTGGTGTAGTTAAATTGCTATACACACATCAGAAATAATCCAGAAAAGTCAAAATGGAAAATTTATTCACAAGTGTACAAAATCTTGACGTGTCCTGTGACTCAGATACAGCATAATAAGTTGTATGTGTTGGACTAGAGCAATCCCATGTAACTTCTGCTCGTAGTACTTTCCTTGTTAAAACTCTAAAATAAAAAAAGAAGAGGGCAGTAAGCAGGTGAGAACATCAGGAGGTGGTTTGCAGGGTCCAGACAGGAGGTGTCAGGGACATGTACCTGCTCACGGCCCCACCACCAGGAGATGTTCTGGGCTAAGGGGCAAAACATCTATTAGTGGTGGTCCCCAGCTGACGACCCTGCAGCTAACAAACACAGCACCAGTAGAGGTGTGGCAGACCTAGAACAGAGCAGCAGGACACCTGCCTGTATAAAAAAAACTGAGAACTTTGTAGGTGAATGGTAACCAGTGGCAGACAGAAAACCAGTCTAAGGAATGCTATGAAATCTGCATGTTTACAGAGGGCTCTTCATCACCATCCACGATCGAGGCCACATCGCTACCATGCTCAACTCGTGGCCTGTAGAAGACATAAAGGTTTGTTCCTCTCTCTGTTCCCTCTCACACTCTCACACACACACACACACACACACACAGTCTTTTCCGAGAGGTTACTAATGTGTTATCATGCTGCTGATGTGTGTTTGACTCCATGCAGGCCATTGTGGTGACAGACGGTGAGCGTATCCTCGGACTCGGTGACCTGGGCAGCTATGGGATGGGGATTCCTGTTGGGAAGCTGGCACTCTACACAGCCTGTGGAGGTGTTCAACCACAGCAGTGTCTCCCAGTGCTGCTGGATGTTGGCACTGACAACCAGGTCAGTGTGAACTCAGAGCTGGGGGAAGGCTGTAATCAGGTTTTACTTTGTGTCTGCCGCTTATCAGTCACCGTTCAATAGAGTTAAGAGGACTACTGATATGACTTTATAATCACTTTCATGATTCATGCAGCTGAAGCAGAACTTGTGTGTTGTATTATTTTTGATCCAGACACTGCTCAATGATCCCTTGTACATTGGACTGAAGCACAAGAGAATCAGAGGAAAAGAGTATGACGAGCTGATTGATGAGTTCATGCAGGCAGTGACAGACAAGTGAGTAGAAACAAAAATGAGCAGACGATGTGCAGGTGATCCTTGTGTCTGACTGGTCGCTGTCTTTGTGCAGATATGGGATGAACTGTTTGATTCAGTTCGAGGATTTCGCCAACAGCAATGCTTTTCGTATCCTAAACAAGTACAGGAATCGATACTGTACCTTCAACGATGACATCCAAGGTACTTTAAGACTCTGTGATGACATTACCCCTGACTTTTAATGTAACATTGATTTAAATTAAAATAACATTTACCATTTAAAATTGCTTTATCGGGAAACTGCAGAGTTATTTTAAGTGTTTCTTCTTCCAGGCACGGCTTCTGTAGCTGTTGCAGGGATCTTAGCTGCTTTGAAGATCACCAAGAACAAACTGTCAGACCACAGGTTTGTTTTCCAGGGGGCAGGCGAGGTGAGAAGAGTTAGCAGATTTCTAAAGGTTTCTAAATAAACATGTCCTTAATCCCTAATGGATAAGACTGTGCCTTGTGTGGTGACTTTTTTTTGCAAGGCTGCTCTGGGTATTGCTCACCTGATTATTATGGCAATGGCCAAAGAAGGTATAACTAGAGAAGAAGCTGCCAAGAAGATCTGGATGGTGGATTCAAAAGGCCTCATTGTAAAGGTAATGCGTTTCTGTTTGTAAATGTTGAAATCCAAGTTAGAAATCTAAATATATATTAATATATTACATATCTTTAGGGAAGAAGCCATCTGAACCATGAGAAGGAGGAGTTTGCTCATGAACACCCGCACATTAAGACCTTGGAGGAGGTGGTGCACACCATCAAACCCACTGCTATCATAGGTAAGTTTACCTGGAAAGTAAGAGATGATTGTGGGGTTTCCTTAAAACACTAAACATCCTGAAATAGTCCTCAAAGAGCATTGTTGTTTTCAGTGTCATAAATAAAAACCCCTTTATAACCCACATTGTTTCTTTCATCCATTCACCGTACAACTGACCAGTTGTGAAAAAACAGAGAAACCTATTAAAGGTGAATTCTTCCTTCCAGCTTTGCTCAGCATAATAACAACTTGGTAATTTGCTATAAATCAACTAATACACTGTTTATTCAATTAAATGCCTCATAGTTTGACAAAGAGTTTAGATGTTAATGAATTCATGAGTCTAAAATTCCCACGCTGCATGTATGATGGACTGAAACATCCTCTGTGTTTTAAGGCCAAACAGTGATTTTTGTATGATAGTAAGGACAATAAATGAACCTAAATCCAACAAATGGCTTAAAATGTTCACATTGTAATTGTTGTATTGTAACATAACGAGTAATTTCTGATGGGTTTTAACCTCTGCTGTGTCTTGAACGCGAAGGCGTGGCTGCTATTAGAGGAGCGTTTACAGAGAATATTATCAAAGACATGGCGTCTTTCAACGAGAGGCCGATCATCTTTGCCCTGAGTAATCCTACCAGCAAGGCAGAGTGCACAGCAGAGCAGTGCTACAAGCTCACAGAGGTAATGTGCAGCCTCACAGCAGTGTGGTACATGTAGATTATAAAGTCTGTGTTCAGATTAGAATAGAAAAGTGTCTAACTGATTAAAATTAGGTTTATATTCTTGTTCACAGTTGAGGTATTTTGTGTTGATACATTAGTGCCCCAGCTTTTAGTGTATGAAACAGCCTACAGTAATGCTGATCCACATATACAGCTGGTGTAGTCATGTGGCAGACTGGACAAAGTCTGACACACCAATAAATATTTTTTAGTCACATTTTAGCTTCTCTAAAATATGACTTCAAGTACTAGTTATCAACAGATAAGTAATTTTGAGACATTTTCATAAAACATCAAATTCAAAAATTTAACTTTTAGGATAACCATGATAGACAATCAATCTTTAAAATAATTTTCTCTTCATGTGATTAGGGCCGGGGGATCTTTGCCAGTGGAAGTCCATTCGACAAGGTGACGCTGGCTGATGGACGTAGCTTCTACCCCGGACAGGGGAACAACGCTTACGTCTTCCCTGGAGTCGCTTTGGGAGTCATAGCCTGTGGAGTGCGCCACATATCTGATGACATCTTCCTCACCACAGCAGAGGTACGTTGCATGTATATAAGGTGATCCTACTTCCAAAACAAAAAAATGACAACAAAATGATCAGTAATTTGTTGTTTTGAACTTGTTTTGTAAATGTCAGTCAAAAAGCATTTCCTTCCTCTTGCACACACTACTTACTGCTCTATTTAAAACCAGCCTTAGCAAAACATCTTTTTCAGCTCATTCTTCTAATTCAAGTCTATTTTATTGATTCTCTTACAGGCGATAGCTGACATGGTGACAGAGGAGCACCTGGCTGAAGGAAGACTTTATCCTCCGCTGAACACCATAAGAGAGGTGTCCTTCAAGATCGCAGTGAAAGTAGGTGTTTTTTCCTCACTTCTCACAATTAGAATGTCACCTCAGTCATACTTATGTAAAATGCTGCATAGTCCAGGTATATTGTGGTAGCGTGCTGTGGTTCTGTTAGCATATTATAACTAAATAAGTCAAAGTCTTAAGTCATAAGTCTTAAAAGCTAAATTTAAATATCTTTATTTTGAGAGTATTAGTACAGTCAGATTTTTATATTTGCTCCTTGCTGTATAGGAGGATATTGATTTTGTGAAATTAATATTTTCCCCTGCAGGCATTTTTATTATTTTACAAAATGATAAAAAGATATGCAATTTAAGAGTTGAATAGTTTGAATGTTTATATTATGTCTTGTTTCCTTCTCTGCCAGATTGTCAACTATGCATACAGACACAACATTGCTTCATTGTACCCTGAGCCTAAAGACAAGGAGGCTTTTGTGCTGTCTCATATCTACAGTCCTGACTATGACTCCTTCACTCTGGACACATACAGCTGGCCGCCAGAGGCCATGAAGGTCCAGGACGTTTGATCCTGCTCACCTCTGTCTTTATGCTGCAGTGACACAACGTACAATTTCAGCTTTGCCTGTATACAGACTCTTTGCCAATGATTTTCATCTTTTACTTGTTTCTTAAAAAATTACTTTTAGATTGTCTCTCTCTGTTCACGTAAAGTATAAATGTAATTATTTTAAATGAGATGCCCAACAATAAGCCGACCTAACACTGCATAATAATGGATATAAGGATTCTCTGTATCAACCTTTCTTGTACAAGTTGTTTTTGTTTTCCAGTATTGTACTTTTTTTTTTTAATCAGTTATCTGAAAGGTCAGACCGTGAAAACTAGGCTTACCCGCACAATATCATATCAGACATCATCATCGTCTTCTGTAATTCTAAATCTTGAACTGTGCTTTTGTCATCAGATGTTCCAGCTAAGATGTTGAGTTATTTTGCACTTGCAGTGATTTTAAAAGTCTGTTTTTGAGATGGTGCATGAAAAACAAAGCAGTATTTCACAATAACGCACAACAATTTCTCTTCACACAAACGAACGAAGGATTAATTTTAAAAAAGAAGATAAATCTTACAGATACTGTCAGTGCCTCTTTCTGTGTGACCTCAGGACATCACTGCTCCATATTATTTGTTTTGAGTTTGAGTTTGAAGTGTTGTGTTTTATTAAGCGGGTAGCAAAGATTAAGGATGTAATCCAGAAAGCTAGTTTAGTGACAACTCTGTTTGTTAACCCTGAGTTAAGAGAAACTTCGACCCGGAGTTTCTCTTTGAGCATGAAGAAGCTGTTCATCACAACCTTTCATTTCCTCATTCTTACAGATATTAATTTGCAGGAGTTGTATGATGGGAGATGGTTGAAATCGAAGTCGAATTTTAATTTACGTAAAGCCTGTCTTTACCAGTGTTAACACTTTTATGATCATCTGTGTCATCAGTGTAAGGACAGATATGTCGACCTCTGTCCTCATGTTCAAATATTACACGTCCTCCTCAGCTCAGAATAAAATCTTCATGTTTTTAAAGAGACACAAAGACAATTGTCAGTTTCCCTGCACTTAAAGATTTACCATACATTACTGTGGGAATTACTCTAATATACGTACTCTAATACTACATGTAAAGCTGTAGACTATGTGAACGAATAATAATTTCATGTTGTGACTTGTTGCATTGTTGGATCATTTCTATCATTATCATATTTCATATCTTTATGGTTTTAAAACTGGACTAAATAACATCCCAAGTTACTATGTTTAAACTAACTAAATACAGTCATTAAATCAAGATACAGTATTTAAATGTAAAATAACTCACCAAAATCACCTTTGTCAGACTTCAAACTTTGGTCTTATCTGACTCATCTTCTGCTGCCACCAGCACCTTTTTCTTCATCAAACTTCAGCTGCTTTAGTATATTTACAAATGTAATGTAACATACAGTAGCATTCCACCTTAAGCTTTAGAAAATGTAGTAGTGATAATTTATTCGCTCTATTTTCCAACTGCTGCTGTCGCACATTAAAAATGGCAGCTGTGCTCTCATTAGATTGAACCGAGTCTCATCAGAACCGAAGCCTGTGAGGGTTAATCAGCTATGAGTCAGTTTGTTAAACCTGCTTTCTGGATTAGATCACATCTCATTGTTGTAGCTGCTTCTTCTTCAATCATCAGCATGAGCACATTCTAACCTGCAGACATGACTGAAAATATTCCACGAATGGCCTGTTTTTCTGTTTCTGTTTGCATACAGTTGTGTGTGTGTTTGTTTTGCACAAAGCTCTGTTGTTTGCCAGAGTTACTGATGAATGGTCTCCTATATTTTACTCCTCTGCTGGCTTTAGTACTGAGATATGCTTGAAGTTTTCAAAGGGAACATGACACTTTTTAAATAAAAAATAAAACTCAGCAAAATCTCATTCGTGTGTCAGTTTTCAATGATTGAAACAACAAAGGTACTAGTGGTTAGTGCTAAGGTGTACAATTTAATATAATTTCTGAGGGTTTAACACTTGGTTTAAAAAAAACTGTTTTACTGAACACAAAGTCTCACAGGTTTGCTGTCTTAAGATGTACTGCTTCCTGTTGGTGCACTCAAAAGCTTTTACTTCTGTTAAAATGTTTTGTTTAAAATTAATAAAAAAATAGCTGAGTCTGAATATGATAATATTACAGACACTGTAGTCACCAGGTTCTTAATTCAGGTGTGAACAGACATTATTTATGATCATTTGTTCAAGAATGAGACAATCTCCACGTGTTGGTCCACATTTCTGGCCAAATAATGTATGCGCAGTATAAAAGAGAGCCAAACATTTCTAAAGCCATATTATTACCCCTTTATATACATTAATTTTTGTGTTGATATTTGCAGTTTTATTATTATCCTTTGACCACACATTTTGCTCCCTTTATATTCAGATAAACATTTACTTAAATTAATAATAATTAACAGTGTTACATTATCAAGCAGTTTAATAGTTTGTTTATTTGTAAAACATTGAATGGCTTTTTGACAGGTTTTAACATTATTCAGCAGGTAAGTAATTGAACTCTGATAACCAGGCTGAGAATTTCACTTTTTATTTGATATTTACAACTCAATACATACAGACAGCACCTTTTGTATCAGATAAAATTTTAAGTGAGAAAAACATGATTTCACTTCAATACACACAAATACAATGCAGCCATTGTGCTCTTGCATGTCTCTTTTAATATCTAACTTAATATGAGTCTAAATTCTCAATTAAGGTCCCTGCATTTGCAACATTGTGTAACAGGAGCAAATAGACAACACATATTCAGTTATGAGTGCATCAATGACTTCACCACGTACATATTTCCAGCCACCTGCAGCTCCTGACTTACAGCTGGACCAAGACCACTTAGTCCCATGTTGGGATGTTAATATTGTAAAAACACACAGTTTTAAACCCATGTTTAGTGCTTAGTCCAAGCATATGGCAGTGATACTTCCAAACACAGTTATGAACAGCTCCTTTTAGCAATATTAGAAAAGCACACATTTGACAACAGCAAATACATGCGAGTAACTTTGCTGTTAAAAATCACGACTGCCTCAAACAATGCCAGGGACAGACTGAATTAGATACAAAGCACAATATATCTGGGCACCACACAGACAGGATAAAGCTAAACGAGCAGCCTTCACATGTTGAATTACCCCTCAGTTATTCAAACAAAACAGCCAGAACTAAAAACTAAAATGGAATATGGAAAGATAACTTTTTCTGTAACAGAAATGTATTTGCCAGATGGAAGACATCAGCGTTCTGTGACTAGGGTTTCTAAATGCCACGCTGATATACTTTGACAGAAAACAAGCCTCAAAAGAGAATACATTGGTCCAGTTTTTAATATTCATGTTTGTTGCTTAGGCAATAAAGACAAAAAAGCATTCACCACTAAAAGAGAAGAAACAAGCTCCTGAAATTTGCAGATGACACCGCCCTCACTCGGATTTCAGTAAGGTCTCAGTACCGCTCGCTTCACATCACGTCCTTCCGCTTACTGGACACCACCATCACCCAGGACCCCCAAATGTGGCAGAACATCAGCTGCAGCACTGGATGTACTTCCAGAAGCATCTAAGGTTCAACCTGCCAAAGTCAGCTGCACTTCTACACCACTATCACCGAGTATATCATGTCCCGCTCCATCACTGTTTGGTGTGCTGCCTCCACTTCCAAAGATAAAGACTACAGCTTATCAGTCAGCTGGCAGGTTAATTGGTTGTTTTGAAAATTCCACTCTGGCAAGAAACCATGTTCTCTTAGAACCAAAAACCAATCGCAATAAGAACACTTTCTTCCTGACAGCTGTTGGCCTCATCAACAAAGCCTTGATGCCCCCACCGACATAAACTCTGACACCACGATCTGCTACTAGTAAGCCACTTTCATTTTAATGCAATTATACGCACTTCTTACATCATTGCATCATGATTGGAGGCAGACATGTATCATTGACATGTATTTTATGACTAAATATGAATACTTTCATACCATTAATTAATTTAGATTAATTACAGAGCATGAATTCTTTAGATACATTTATTTATGGCTTGACTCCTGCATCTTCAGTCATGTCTAGTGGTTGTAAGTATCCAACAATGCATTATGATTATGACAATGATTATACACTTCATTATTAAATTTTATTAACTTAACTAAATCCTGTTACGAAATATTTCAATTTTAATCATGTTCAAAATACTGTATGATGTATATCCTTACATATGATTCTTACATTATCAACTTTCTCATAGTTGACCACCTAGCTCATCTACTCCTATAAATTGCCCTGTGCACACACACATTGCTAATGAAAACAGACTGACAGTCACAATCATTGTGCCAAAGTCTTTGGCAATTCCATGATAAAATACATTTTGTCAGGGTCAAAATAAAATATAATAGTTCAGGAAAGAGAGATCAGTACTTTCAGTCTGGCAGATCTCTTAGTAAATATATTACTTAAAGGGTAAGTAGCTTTGGAGAATAGTTGGTATTTAAAAAAAAATTAAAAAGGGTGTTTGGAACTGATAAATGGATTCATGAATTCAGAAAGTGAACTCCATAGTCTCCATCAACAAAGCCACCACTGTCTCTCTTCTTCTATTTGCTTTGGATCTCTCTCTTGTCTGAACAAACATAAGACAGAAGCATGTCTATCATGTTCTTGACAATGGCTGGGGGTGGATGGAGGGCATGGGGAAGGTGATGTGCTAAAGTCATTTGCCAGGCATCCACCACCAGAACGTCCATTTCCTTGAACATGGCTCTGAGCACCTTATCCAACTGCAGGGAGTACCAGTCACTGTTGTACAGACTTACCTCCTGGTCCAAGGCTTGGAGGTTGGCTGAGCGAATCACAACAAGCGTTCCTGGCGCTCGTTCTAGAAGTCTTATGATTGACCGCCGAATGTGACGCAGTCGCCGTATGTATACCTCCACAGGAAAGGTGCTAAAATGGGCCCAGATGCTGAGGACCACAACAGTGTCGGGGCCCCCAGATAGGCCATCCAGCTCATTTGAAATGTACCGCATCTCACTGGACAGCACGGTGGTGAATCGAATGGGTGGGCCATGACAGCGGTACTTCAAGAGAATATTATGAGTGCTGTCCACTGCCATGAAAGGCCCAACATTTTTTGGACTTTGTAGGTTGAATTCCTTCAGTTCTGGGGGGAAGAAAAAAAATGGAACTTAACAGTCAGTAGGATTCACAGAGCAAAATGTTGTGTACAAATATCAAAGATAAAAAGAAAGTCCTACCTGGTACAAAAGCAATAAGGTACTCAAACCACTGTCTGACGGTGGAGTCTCCATACATGTTGATCACCTTGTTCTTCAGACACTGGACAATGGCAGGTGATTGACTGAAATGGCGCATTGTAACACCTCCTAACGATCTCCATGTGTCGGCGTAGTAATATCCAGATGGCACTAGCTTAATAGGTTCTGGTTTTATACTGCTGCTTTCTATCTCTACTTTATCTGACAGAAGCAAAAAATGTTACAGAACAAAATGATTAATGGAATAAATCAAAACATGCACAAACTGTGAAATGATACAGAAACTACAAACGTTACGCTAAAGGTATACCTTTCCTCGGAGGAAGCACATTGATTCTGTCTGGTCCTGAAGCATGAATGTGAACTTTGATGTTTACACCACTGGGATAAAGAAAACAGTGTTCCAAACAAGTTCAATGTAAAAGGCTAAGATTAATGATAAACTATAGTTTTTGTTTTATAAACAATTGCCATGAAAAGACCAAAACCATAGTTTTGATAGCTTCTGGACAACAACTGGGTCAACAATTGAGGCTGATAGTAGTAGTAAGGATATACTCACAGGTTGTTTTGGCCATTTAATGAGATTTGTTTCAAGTAAGAAAAATGAAAATGTCACTAGACTTCTCTTTCACTAATATATGTCCAATTCCAGCATATTTTTTTCTGGAGCACTACAAACCTCTGGAAGAGCAATGCTTCTTTGTTGGTGATGAGGTGTTTCAGGTAACCTCCTTTGGCGTGGTTAATTCTGGTGTCACAGCTGAGCATCTTAGGCTTATAGCAGTACCAGGGCTCCCCTGTGTAAAGGTCTGTGTAGTTGCACAGTGGCTGCTGGTCAGGAGGCAGGCACATGTTGCACACAGTAGTCTCAGCCAAGAATCCCAAGCGGAACAGGCTTTTGAAAAAGACTCGATCAGGTCGTTCTTCCCTTAGTCTTTGCAGCACAGTGACTGCCTCACTGGAGTGCACTAAAGTAATCTCAACCTGTGCAGATCCCACCCAGAGGAGTGGGAACAGAACAGAATAAAATCCATTTTTATGGTCCAGCACTTCACCTGCTACACCTGCGCCAAGCTCAGGAGAATGCAGTCTAGCCACAAGGAAATCCCCGCCGTAGCGCTTTGGACGACCCTGGAAGTCATGCATTTGGACAAGGACCTCCAGCTGGTCACCCACATGCCACTCCCTTCCTTTTTTAGTGGGAAGGATGGCAAACAGGCTGTGGACAGGGTCACTTGTCTGCTGCAGGGTGAGTGGTGTAGAGGGTGCAATAGGCCCAGGCCAGGCGATAGAGTCCAACAGGTAGCGCTCTTCCAGTTCATCTTCAGGGGAGGGTTTCTGGCCCAGGTGAGCACAAAAAGTGCGGTTGTGATAAAAAGTAGGGAGATTCACTGGGTTGAGGGATGACTGGATCCTGCTTTGGAGCTGGTAGAGGGATGAAATTGTGTTGCATTTCCAGTTCTAAAAAGAAATAATGAAGGTTCACTGACAGAAGCATACAAAGAAAACAAAAGTTGAGAGGTGATGGAGCACAATTTAATATAGATATAATACAGACGGCACAGCTTTGTGGAGTACTGCAACAATAAAGTAACTAAATGCATAAAGATTGAGAAATTTAAAAGAAAAACACAAACATAAACTTCTCGTTACCTCTACAGTGTGGATGTTACGCAGCACAAAGATGAGTCCAGACAGAGCTAGGAATAGAAAGATGAGGGCATACTTGGGCAGATTTCGACACATGGTGACCTCCTTCTGTGTCCCATGATCAGGCCCTGTTTCACTTCACCACGGAAATGGCATCATTTTGTCCTCAGAGTCGCATTAACGACTAAACTGTAAAAGACAGAAAACCAGGTTAATAAGCAATAATCAGAGAGATATTTTAACATAAAAGGCAGAGATAAGTTTAATATGCATAACCCTGCACTCCCCAAACAATAACTGCAGATGGGAAACTGAAAAAAATCAATGCTCATGATCCACTTACTACATTTCTCCAGCGCTTTCAACTGTATCACATGGTCTTTGTCAACAGATGGAGTCTAAAGCTCAGCTAAAATAAAAAAGAATAAAGTTTCACAAGTCTGAATAGTCACTGGAGTCTACATATGCTTACAATATTGGTCATTTTGTGTGTTTGCGCATGTGTATGAAAAGTGCATAAACATAACATAAATAAAACAGACCTGACATGCCTTCTTGTAAAATTGTAAAGCCCCGTGGTGCAAATATGATGTGATTTGTGATATTAATTATATATATAGATATGGTTAATCATACCTGATATAAATGAAGATGTCTTTAAGCTAAACTACTCCTGTTGTTGACTAAATGGTGAATGTGCCGCTACGAAGTGAACGTAATAAAATGTTAGCTAAAACGAAGCCGGATTTTGACACTTGGGCGTTAATTTCAGTGTGGTTGACGAAGCTCAAAGACTATTTATCTATCTATCTGTTAGACATGTTTAAAGAAGCCTTACAGACGGTCATATTGCTCCGTGTGAAGGGGACAGTTCCACCAGGCTTAACTCCATCATGACACATCAGTAACGGTCTGATTTCGTCTGACGCTAACGGTCATCTTAGCGGCTGCAACGAGGCTAAAGCCGACATAAAAAAACACGAATTATAATGTTAAAAATACATACACATTTCTGGTATTGTTAATACAAACAGACCTCCGATCGTTAGCATTTACAGCAGCAATGCAAACGTTGTAGCCGTGTATTGAACGCGTACTTACAGATCACGACGACAGGTGTTAGCTTGATGTGGAGGATCACACTACTGAGCTGAAGACAACAGGAGCGGCTTGAAAAGCACGGAGCACCGAGAGAAGCCTGCTGGTTACAGCTCCGAGGATGGAGGATTGTGGTGGGCGAATTAATCCAAAATATTAATAGTATCGTTGCCAATTTGGTATCGTTATTAGCACAAATGTATCGGCACTTTCAGTGCGACCGTAATAGTGCGACCGTAATATCAGAAAGTAAAAAAGTCGGTACGAATACTGCTCCCCAGCGGGGCTGAGCAGACACATGCAGGCTGTAGTGAATGATGGCACAGAGCAAGAGTGCAACCAGCATCAGTTCTATAACTTCCCTCTCAATTTATTTAATTCTGAGACAAACAGAGACTGTATTTTTATGGGCGTGCATTTTGTGGCAGGCCTGTCTACCATGAAATACACTCTTCTGAAGAAATTATTATTATTATTTATTTTTAGCATGCACTGTTATTGTCTGTAGGTTCAAGAGAGGTATCCTGGCTCTAGTTAAACTTAATGTAACACGTTGTATATCTTTGTTAATGATTAGTGCGTTTGGTTGTATTTTAAAGCCATTTTTAACGTTTTCAAAAGAATTTTATGCGACTGGGGTATTTTCCGGTAGTTTTCTGAGGATTGAGTCATGGCAACTGGACTTCTTTCTTCCAAGTAGAGACATTTCGTTCTGCATCCACAGAACTTTAT
>JAUYWH010000013.1:8279728-8329069 GCA_034779795.1 Ctenopoma multispine
CAACCTGGAGGATATATTTGTGGCCACTAGCCAACTTAACTCAGATTGATAAAGTTCTGTGGATGCAGAACGAAACGCAACTTTACTTGGATGACTGAGAATCTTCACAGACACCTTTCCGGTAGTTTGCCCTCATATGGTAATAGTTTTGGATCGGTATCGGCGATACTGGCCTTGCATTTACTTGGTATCGGATCAATATCAAATCTTGCGTTATCGCACACCACAGAGGATTTTCAAGTGTAAACGTTTGCATCCTCTGGTCAACAATTTTGCTTGCAAGAAATAAAATGTGTTCCTATTATTCTACTACAGCATATTCTAGGTCTTTAATTCATTACAAAGACCTCTCCTATGGACTGACCAAATTATGTATCCATTAATAAACTATAAACTCCTTATAAAAGGATCAGAAAGTGCTATGACACTATGCTTTTTTTTATTTATGACAAAACGGTTTGTGAAAGGACTTTTGATTACTTTGTCAGGAGACATGCGTTACCATGAATACAGCATTTTTTACATATAGCAACAGCTAGTCTGCTGTAAACACATCTAAAACAGAAACAGGAACAGGTTGCACTTAATCTACAGAAAACCCTAACATTAGTATTCATATTCAGTCGTAATTGTAAGAATTGAGGATCAGTCGTGTCATATATGGAAATAAAGTTACCTTTCTAAAGATCAATAATGTGTTATCTTATCTTCATCCTGTTATTACTTGCTTTAATTAGCTGGCAGCAACCCATAAATATTAATTTGGCCAAGTCATTCCACCAATGTTGGTATACTAAGGCCAACATAATTTTAGTCAGCGGTTTAGTCTTTGTGGCTTTTTAAAAAAAAAAAATCAAATTTTTAGTAAACTGAACTTCTTTACATGTCGTAGGATGAAAAGCCAAGAATGCTTCAATATCTCAACTATCTTACTTCTTATTTGTGTAAACTGAAAACAAGTGTGTCTTCTACTTATTGATCTAATTTAGACATTCATTACATAATATAAAACAAGATATGGAAATTATAATTACAGATTTATTTCCATTTTTTTATTGTTAAAAATGCTACAACATTTTTATGCTGATCATCAGGTACTGTGAGTTTAAGTACTTTAAGTTTGATAAAAACAGGTCAGCCATTAACACATTGCGTCACGATATACAGTAGAAGTTTGTTGTTGCTCAGGTATAGTATACATCTGTGGTTACAAGTGAACTACATTTAACACATCAGTGTAATCTGATTTATTAGAATAAAGAGAATATGTCTGGTCTGTAGGGAAAGCAACCTACTCGCTGTATGTCATTGTAAATCCGCTTTCAAGTTACTACAATCTCCTGAAGCTACATCACAATCGTCTTTACACAAAGTTGCCAGCATTCATTAAATAAGAGGATAGATCCAAGTAGTGACGTATAAAAAACTTACATTCACAGCAAGGTATGGTTTTCAAGCCTGTCCTGGGTCAAGTGTAGTGCATGCCCAGTGTCTCATAAGGCAGCAGTGCATCTCAATCCTACACCTCATTGCTATACAGTGCCAAATTACAAACACTCAGTAGTTCTGTACAGGTGTCCATTAGAGTCTCAGACAAGAGAGGTTCCTTGTGTTCTTTGCACTTATAATTGGTTGTCTGTTGCCTTCTGCGGAGGGGAGCTGGATTGTGCTGTTTTACTGGGTGAGACTGGTGAGGAGGGCTGTGGTGTTTCTGTTCTATCACTGATCACCTCCTCAGCCTCCTCTTCCCTCTGCTGCACAGAGGAGAGGTACTGCTCCAGCAGGCTGCACTCTGTGCTGTCCACATCGTTGCTACCTCCAGCAAAGCAGCTGCGAACAGGACTCAGTGCACACACCGTCTTCAGAGTGTCCGATGTCCCACTGCTCAGGAAGCTGGCTTCCTGTGGTGCTTGCCGATTAGTTGATTGGAAGCCAGAGTCTGGGAAGGACACATCTATGCTGGGTGGGTTTGATTTTCTGGAAGCAACAATTAGGGCAGCCTTACACAGTCCAGGACTTTGAGCCGGGATGACAGCCTGAGTTATGTGAGCCAGCTGCTGCTCCACAGACTGCTTCCACTGCTGTATAGACTGGAGCTACATGGAAAGAACAGGAAAATTTTAAACTAATGAATACTGTGAATAGTGAATGATAAAAGTCTCATAACAAAACCAAAAGTAGTCTCAAAAGTATCTCATTATAAATTATGAATGAGGTGTAGAGTGTGTGATAATGATAAATAACTTAGATCACTGACCTCTTTCCAGAGAAACTTCACAGCTTCTTCCTGAACTAACCTTTGCAACTTCTCTTCCTCATACAGCTTTTGCACACTGCAAACACATTAGTTTGACCTTTTAGTACTCCTTTTAGTACCCTGTAGATACATAAGTATTAATATGTATATACATAGTATTAATGTATCTACAACCATAGCTAAAAGTACTTCCACTCATGCTCCAAATAAAATTAACAACAAACAAAAATACTTTGTTACCGTAACCAAAACTGTTTATTTTATATTGTTAATTACCTGTCCAGCTTGTCAGACAGTAAGAGGATGTGTTCTTGCATCCTGCGGAGGCGGATTTCACTGCGCACTTCTCTGGCCACAGGATGAAAACACCGTGTGTACTGTCCCCTCCACCAGGATTGTATTTTAACTACTGCCCTGTCTGCTTCTATCAAACTTGATTTTCTGGTACAGGTACCAACTTCTTCCTGCTTGAGGGTTTCTGTCATCTCTCCTTTAACACAGTCAGATGATGTTTCCAGATAATTTTGTGACGTCCTAACTTTGGTCCCTTGTGACATCGCTGTTGTGGCTGCCCCAGAAATAACTTCTTGTTCCAGATTGTTCTTATCTAGATTATCCACTGGGGGTGAAAGATGTGCCTTGTTTGTGTTTTGCTTTTTCGACTGTGTTGGGTGATTTGGAGCCAGGGAATCAGGCTCAAATGTTTCTGTCTCATCCTCGCTGTCAGACTGAGTTGTTTGTGGCTCCAGATCAGATGTGAAGGGAAGAAAGGTAGACTCTGAAGAAAGCATGCTGCCATTGAGCTTGTCCTCATCTGTCTGAACATCCTCTAAATAGATGTGCTCATCTACGAGCCTTGGGCTGCGAGCTATCGGCAGCGAAGGTTGGGAAGAATCACAGCTCACCCAAGTGTTAACCTGCACAACTGGTTCTGTATTTAAAGTTAGATACAAAACAGACAGCATTATAAAAGTCCTGCATAAAAATACTGGTTACACAACATGTTAACGGTAAATACAAATAGTCTCTTGACACAAGCAGGACGTCAAGCTGAAGCTCTCCTACCTGCTTCCCGGACTGATGCAGTAGCTGTTGGTGTAGATGCTGTGTTTTTCTTCACCTCTCTGGCTCCCCCCTCTGGGACTGCATGTGAGGGACTGTGCATCTCCACATCCAGTTGAGTTGGACGAGGAGGACTGGGACTGTCTCCCTGGGTCTGCTCTAACAGCTGCCTTTGGTGAAGCCTGCGAAAAAACAATGTTAGCATTATTCAGAGATCATTCAGTTAATTATTTTCCATTAATAGGTATGTTCAGTTTGCCAAAAGATTCATACCTCTGCTTACTGAGTATCTTCTCCAGCTTGGCATCTTCGGCTGTTTCCAAAGCTGGGGATGATGTTAGAGGACAAACGGTGGCGAGGTACTGAACCAGCTGAACGTGCTGACTTGGTCGATATGAACGTCCTTTACCTTGACTATATAACCATTCCGCTTTCAGTCTGTAATTGTGAAAATCACACACAGAAAATGAAAGATGAAAGAATGTGTTCATTACTCATGTTTTAATTTAAGCCAACTGCATCACCATAAGAGCCACGCACGCTTCTTTTTGTGACACTACATAGCCATCCAAGACCTTCAGGTTCAGGCACCAACTCATGATGTATGGCCGATAATCAAACCCTGGCAATGAGGGGGTTGTCATAACACAAGGGTTGCTCATGATAGATAGTTGCTCCAGGTCATGAAGAGGCGCTAGGTATGACACCTACAGAGTGATTAGAAATAGAAAAGGTTGCAGTTGATAAAAAAACAAATAAATCAGGCAGTGAAAATAAGCCTCTGTATATTTTGATGGAGATCAGTGCTGCTGTATCTACTAAGAGAAAAGATACTTACTTCATTGAGATCTCTTATCTCATTTTCTGCCAAGGAGAGAATGGCTAAATGGGCAGGAAGGTGAGCAGGAACGGTACGAAGAGTTGTAATGCTGTTTCCATGAAGTAAAAGTGTCTGAAAATGTGACGTCAAATTAATCAAAGATGCAAAACCAGGAACATAAACTTCCATTATTAAAGAGAACATGTTGTTGTTTCGGTCTGCTTTGACCTTAGAGGCTCCACGACTTACCTTTAATGCTGCCAGTTTAGTCAGATCTCCAATGGCAGATATGTTATTGTCAGACAGATCCAGGTGTTGAAGGGACACACAGTTGTTAAGTTGCTCAATGACCTGCATGAAAGAGTGTCAGATCAGTTAAACATCTATTATACTAACATGAGCAGAAACTCAAGCACAGAGACTTTCATCATACAGATGTTCTATGAGTCAGCGCCACCATTAACTGAGTACCTTTTCTCAGATGCACTAACATTTTTAGAAATTAAGTGAGGATTTTTAAGAAAAGTAACTCAAAATATCACTTCTCCCCACCTTAATATTGTTCCCAGACAGATTGAGCCATTCGAGGTGAGGCAGATCTCTTAGACCCTCAATGTAACCAATACTGTTACTGGGAAGATTGAGGACTCTTAACTCTGTGAGCCGACACACACCCATCATTCTCACCAGGCGGTTACTTGCTACAGATAGCTGAAAAGAAATAGATAAAGGTACATCAAAAGGAAGTGATTCAAAGTATGATATTTCCCTACCCAAATGCAGTAACAACTGAGCAAAAACATCCTACATTTGTAAGTGTTTAGTACCTGCTGAAGGCCTGGGCTCCTTTCCAGATGGTCCAGTTTCATAATGTGGTTTCGATCCAGTATGAGAGTGTGAGTGTCTTCAGAGCAGACAAAACTGGGATCAAGCTTTTGCACACCCTGGGCTGAAAGATCCAGCACAGGTCCTGACAGGGTAAAGAGAATGGAGATTCAGTAGTTAGGAAAACCACAACAGCTGCCATTGTGCTCATCTCCATGGCATGCCATATGCTATTACAAATGATACAGGATTTAGATTTTAAATATTTGACAGAAAACCTGCATTATAAACTAGGGGCACAGAGTCTGAACGATCTAGTGTGCAGTTTTCTGATGTAGGATACAGGATCAGTGTTTTAAATCTTAATTTGCACAGGGATTAAAATGATATATGGGACACTGCTCTACTTATTTTGTTTTAATATGTCTTTGTTAGAAATGCAACATTTAATTGCTGACTAAAGAGCAGTAGAGAGGAGACACAATTACTTTTATATTGTAGGTAGTCACATGTAGGCAATAGCATTAAAAGATCTAGCTAAATATTAACACAAAATTAGTCTTTTAAACATAACTGCAGTTTTTAGTACATCTTTGCATTATTAAAATAGAAATGTATTGTCCAATGTACACTTCCCAGCGACATGTCCTTTGAAATATACAAAGAAAGATTTCAGAACAGGGTTATTAGGTTATTTAACATCAACAGTTTCATCAGTCTTCGCTACAGGATCATTTGTAGGTGAGACACTAGCTGACTGCATAACGGCAGTACTCGGTCACTTAAGCTAGTGTTAGCTGGGTTAGCAGTAAACATACTCACAACAGTAACATTTAAACAAACATTAATCCGTGATATCTGTTTGACCTAAACGCCAAGCGGACCACTTACCAGCTTTCGTATCAAACTGTATATCTGATACACCCATCCTGTCACCTCCGACAATACCTAATGTTAGCTTACAACTCTATTAGCTACAAGACTGGGGAAAGAAGAAGCGCCTGTGGCTTGTCAAAGGACGCAGCCAAGAGGTTCATGGGAAATGTTGTTCAAACGCACTGTCTTTTTTATTACAGAATGGCGCCCCTGTCAATCCAAAGAACTACAATTTCTGTTGTTTCCTACAGCGCGCTCATATCACTGAAAACCGCCAGGCAGGTTGGAGTTGGAGCAGGGTCCAAATGCACAACTCAATTCTAAAGCCCATCCAGTGTAGTTTTAATGGGAAAGGAGCTAAATATCGTCCATTTTACTTTGTTTTGTTTGCTTTGGTTCAACATTTTATTATTGTATTAGGAAGTCAGAAAGTACTGTTTCAGCGGTGATATAACGCTATATTTTGCTAGGCAACCGTCAGATTGTGACGTCAACATTTTTGATGAGTGGACAAAGTCTTTATTTTAACAAAATATTATCAAATAATAATAATTATAATAATAATAATAATGTATGCCTATGTGTTAGTCATAAATCACCAAGACATTTCCGACTGGATAAAAATATTCGCACTTTATTTGCTTGTAAATATCGTTTTGAAGTCTTCTAGTTCTGTTTCCGCTTCCGTCGTCTTTCTTTCCGGTTTTGTGCCCTCTCGTAGCCACCATGAAGTGAGTCTACGGAATACAATCAAACGTCATCTCAACATTTAAAAAACATTTTTATGATGTTATCTTAATATAGGCTACATGTATATGATCCTCTTTTAGTCATGTTTTGTATTTGTCGTTTTCAGGGTCGAGTTGTGCAGTTTCAGTGGGTATAAAATATACCCCGGTCATGGCCGCCGATACGCCAGGATAGACGGAAAGGTAACCACCAAGTCCTACTCCGGTTACCCTGTGCTGTGTCTGTTTATATGATGTAAAGCACAATGTACTGGACTAATCCTTCTTAGCAACTGCTCTGTAAATTAATAGACACATTTAATAAAGAAGTAAGTCACTGGAGTAGGCCTGGTCGACTCTGTTGACTGCCATGTAACATGCTAACGTTAGCTGCCGGTGTAAACTACATAGTGTATGGTGTAAACTGCCAGCAGATATGAGTGAACTCATGTTTTTTACTGCCTAGTTTCTCTTCACAACTTCTGCAGAGCATGGTTTTGACTAAACGGCATGTCACTGTATGTTGAAAATAATTGTGCACAAAGTTCAGGAAAAGGAAAATACTTACATGACTACATAATTAAGTCAATATGTAGGCGTTAGATGTTTGTGCTTCCCATATCTCAGTGGCTTTGAGTCTTGGTTACAGGTTTACCTTTACATTTTTTTTATTTATTTTTTATTGATGTCTGAATTCTCCAGAACACATCACATTTGGCTCACAGTTACAAGGGCTTCTTTCTTTAGCATCTGACATATCTGTGGGAAATAATGGATAAAAGTAATTGTACCTTGTACTTAAAAATCTAAAGAAATGGTCAGTGCCCTGCTTTTTAGCAACAGTCTCAAAATGTACTATAAAACAAACGTGAACAAGGTAATGTTTTTTGGATCATAACAAGAGCTTTTTGTTTTTATTAGGTGTTCCAGTTTTTGAACGCCAAGTGTGAGTCGGCTTTCCTGGCCAAGAGAAACCCCAGACAGATCAACTGGACTGTGCTGTACAGACGCAAGCACAAGAAGGGCCAGTCTGTAAGTAACCGTGCAGCTGTGAAGATATTCTAAAAAAAAAAACAGAACATGAAAGATGGAACTTAGGTTTGTTACATGTGTTAATTTGTGGATGGTTACACTTGAATAAGGTGACATTTCGTCTGCTTCAGTTTCTACAGTTTTATATAAAGTCTTGCAGCGGACAATGTCAGTAATACATGGGATTCCTCGCTTATGTACATGTTTTAGTATGGCTGCGGGTGAATGGTGTGCACAGTTTTCATCTGTGTTATGTGTTGTTGCCAGGCTGCGTTTTGCACTCTGGGCAGCAGTGCTCACTCCACACCTGCAGCCACAGAACAACTGGAGATCATAGTACTGGCCCTTGACGTCTTCATAGACATCTCACCATTGGCCAGCCTCCAAAGACTCCCACATGTTGCCATACTTATGTATATGATAAATTAGTTTGGTGAATAAAATGTTAAAGGAACTGTAGACTTCTTTAGTTAAGCATCTAAATTTGGTTGATTTCCATCTGTTTATTAGAGGTTTGACTGATTCTTGAACAGTATTTTGCAGGTTACTTAAATCAGGCATCTACACCAAAATAAACAACCTGCTTGTTCTGTAGGAGGCTCTTGATATTCATTTGGCCTCCTTCAAGTCCATCTGTAAAGCGTGTTTATTACTGGGCTAAAATGGACCAAAAGTCTCTTTGTTGTGTGAATTAACAGGAAGAGGTGACAAAGAAGCGTACCCGCCGCGCAGTCAAGTTCCAGAGGGCCATCACTGGGGCCTCCCTGGCTGAGATCATGGCCAAGAGGAACCAGAAGCCTGAGGTCCGCAAGGCTCAGAGGGAACAGGCCATCAGGTGAGACACAATCTACAGTTATAGTTTGGATTGTGCTGTGGTGGAATCAGTGTAAATATTAAGAACATTGGGGTCTAAGAAAAGAACTGCCTTCGAATAATTATACAGTATTTCTGTGCCTTGCTTTGCTGATTTTTATTAACCAGATCTTTTAGTATTAGAGTAGGACTGGAACATAAATGGTCAGAAGTGCTTTGTCTGATAAGATAATCCTTTATTAGTCCCACAATTGGGAAATTTGCAATTTGTCTGTACTGAATTTTTACATCAAGGTTGTGATGTACTTCCTGAAGACAGTTATTTGGTATTTTAAATTAACTTTTTCTAGATAATCAACCGTGTCACAGTACAAGATGATGGCACAGAGATAAGTTTGGTTGATGGTTTTCTTTCTTCTCTCAGAGCTGCCAAGGAGGCCAAGAAGGCTAAGCAGGCAGCCAAGAAGCCCGCAGCCCCCGCAAAGGTAAGCTGAATGTTTTAGTTAGTAAATCTAAAACCTGCTCTTTAACCAATCAAGCAATTGACATGTTAAATGTGTCCATGTTCATAAATGTAAGCTGTTCCCCAGTATTTATTACGCACTAATATAATGTATGTATTTTGTCTCCCTCTGTAGACCGCAGCCAAGACTGCACAGAAGCCCAAGATCGCCAAGCCCATGAAGGTCAGCGCACCCCGTGTTGGTGGAAAACGCTAAACCTGACACATTATCCATGGTTGTGAATAAAATTTTGTGGTTCACCATCATGTGTGTGATTTGTATTTTTGAGTCAGCGCTGTGCAAAAACTATTCTTTGTCAGACTGTTGGGAATTGTTGCACTGCAGTGTAGGCTTAAAATCTTAAATTCTGAAACTGTAAGGATACTGGGCTCCCATTCAGGTTATCTACCTCACTAACGCAGTGAATATTAAGCCACCACCTGATTATGCTGAAGCAGACTGTGTTGCTGACTTAGGGAGTGAATCAGTTAAATAGTTATGATTCGTTGAGCCTAAAGTTGTTCTACAAAGTGTTTTAACCATTCAGTTTTGTTGCTTAATTGCTCAGGTCAAAACATGTTCATGACACATCAAGCTGTTAATACGCAGCAACTGCAATTAAGACACAAACCAAGCTGCTACATTCTACTGAGCTCAGGATGAATTGATTAATAATACTTTATTGATCCCCTTGGAGAAAATGTGTGGACATGCTGCTCTGTGAGGTGCCAAGGATCAGTGTATCTGTGTCTTCTCCAAGGACACCTCAACATGTAGCTTGGGGCGAAGACAACTCTTGAGTTATCGTGCTGCCCCTTAATCTGATTGTTTTGAATGTTTGGAAATGGTGAGATATTAAAAGATTTCTAAAGAAGGAAGCACAAGCTTCTGACAATTGAACTGGAACCAGGTCACATTTGACAAAATGACTCAATGTATGAAAACTGTAACAAACTAAAGGACTCCAGTGATTTTTTTTACTGCCCTTTGATAAAGCTGGAAAGAGATTTAAACCTGGAAGCATCAGATGTGAGAAGAAAAACATTTTTAGTGCCTTTTCATGTTCAATCATGTCTGTTAACCCAAGGCTTCTATTGATTTCTATGTTTTGAGCTCTAAACATTTACAGGTTGTTGCATTTCTTAGCTGTGATGCCCACACTATAAATCAACGGTATCTGTTAAACAGGTTTTATTATCATTACACGGCCACAATATTCAACCTTCAAAGTGCCATTTTTTTTCCAACAGTCAGCAGATCAAGAATTTGTCTCAAGTAATGATACCAGTTATTGCTAACTTACTATATAGACTATAAACTACAGTGAGGAACATGTCCTAGTCTCAGAAAAAATATAAAAACACCTTCCTAAGAACAAAGAAGCATTTGACAGTCAGGTTTCAGTTTGCTACATGACTAACAATCAGTAAAAAGCTGCTAAATGTTAAATATGTGGTTTGGATGAAAGTAACAAGTTTGTAAAATGTCAAATCAAGTGATTAATCAGTATTTGTTGTCACACAGTTGAGAAGATTTAAAGCCATTGAATTGGAAGGAATCATTACATGTTAATAATGATTTCATAAACAACACAGACGCTGTGACGTAATCAAATCATAGTCAATGACAAGTTAAATGCGATGGCATCCTTAATTTCATTTGGAAACATTCCTTAAACCACGTTCAACACAAATCCAAGAGTTACATGTTTCGGGAAGTTATTGCACGAGGTACTGGTTGCTACACCTGAAAAATGATGGAAAAAGCAAAACTTCCCAACTAGTGCACGACGTATAAAGCAGGAACATAAAATACAGAATGTACAATCACACAACCTGTGGAACAAGTTGCACTTGTGCGTTGGTGACCACCATTCTTGACTGTTTGTTGACTATAGCTAAAAAATGTTCTTTTGCTCTTTTAAACCCTGAGGAAATTTAAAACTTAAAGAAAAGTGCACATTTCCAACAGGGACGACAGGCTGAATGTGGTGGGACAATGGTTAATGGCGTGGTTGTTATGGAGAGAACAATGGATGATGTGGAGATGATAAAGGGGGCACGCCGGTGCCCGATGTGAAGTCTCCCTTTCAGTCCACTGCAGGTGGAGAGATGACGACAGAAGCACTCAGGACTCTGCAGCCTCTTTAGCCTCTGCCTTCATATCCTGCTTGTGCCTGTTTGAGGAAAAAAGAATAAAAGATATGCAAATTTGAGATTATAACTTTATACTCAAGCTTATTCTATATGAAATAGAGTTATGGATACTACATCTTACATCTGTGGTTTTTCAACACGAGATCATAGCATTAGCACTTAAAATCAAACATTTTTGCTTAAAAACAGCAGTAAATTCATTAGTCTTCATTGTTTCTTTAAAGTCATTGTTACATAATGCAGGAGTTACTCTGGTAGTATGAGGTCCTTTATTAAGGCATATGTTTATTGAGGCGTATTTGACTGTGAGAGCAGGAAGAAGTGATGAGACACAGCATGTTTAGTTTAGTTTGTCCATATCAATTTTCCAGATTTATGAACCACGGACCATTTCAGATCGAGTTGCACCAGACTACTAACTCAACCTACTAATTTAGTTGTTGGTCTATTCATATACTGAAGCAAAAATAACAGTTTTATCAAGGGAAGTGACATATTAAACTTACCTGTTATGTTTAATGTTTTTTAAATTAACAGTGGTCTTGTAGTTTAAGGTGAGGGAACTATCTGGTTTCAGCACCTAACTGACACTGTGATACTAATGATTTAAAAACACATTTTGATCATGTTTCAGGTCTGATGTGTCGACTCCGTCTCATATTACTATTACTGTACTCTATTACTTGTTTAGTCATACAGTGACATAAGCCAGTTTTGTCAGTTGGTTTACTAGAGCAGGTAAATATTTGGTGACAGCTTCTAACTATAAAGAACAGGTTTGTGTGGTGCAACCTGAATGTAATGATGCAGAAATCTCCACTTCAAGCAACTTTATAATTAGGGTTTGAGCTCAGAAGCAGCTGGTGTAACCGGCTCCTGGGCTCTACTTTGGTTTAGAGGGGATCATGTTTGTTCGTTCTTTCACTCGCACAGCTCAAACCACAGATTTCTGGGACAGTTTCATATTTCAGTCAGCAAACTCATTCTTCTCCGTTTGTTTCCTTCAGTTCAGTCAATTTTCGACATTAGAAAACCAAGAACACATGAAAAACAGTACATTTCCAACAATTCTTACTGTAACTTCTGCAATGCACTTACTTAAACATTAACTTGTTATTCTTATTATAACTGCATTATATTATAACTTTGACTGGTCAGTTCACTGTAAATTCCCTACAAACCTCCAGATCCTGTAGAGCTGGGAGGCTCCTGCAGAGCCCACGAAGAAGTTGACAGCAAACAGGTTCCAGTTCTTTGGGATAATGACCAACGAGTATCTGGACCAGATCAGCCCTGGTGGGGCAAGACAACAGTAAGAGTGCAGAATAAGCTAACTAATAGTAAACCAGGTGTTATTCATGAGCTCAGAGTCTATGTTTAGACAAAAGCGAAAAAGATAAGATTTGTTTAAAGCCACATATTGCAAAACCTGACACATCATGCAACCTTTAGCACGGACCCCCCCGAACACGGAGCTCATAAACTAACAATAATCCATAACCACTTAACTGAAAACTTTAAACGAGCACGTCTGACGTGTCACTTATAAAATAAAATGTGCAGCGAAGGCAACATAATCAAAAAACAAATTCCCACATTATTTTAAGTTTAAATTAGGGAAAAAAGATTTTCTGCTGATACATTTTTCTTAATCACAGGATTTCTGTTTTAAAATTAAACACACATGTTTCATAGTGAAACACTGAGATTATTCTGATAAAATCTCATCTCACCTGTGGCAGTCAACACTCCAGACTGGGAGGTACTGAGTTTATCTGCTGGTCGAGTCATATCAGCCAAACCAGCTAAAACCAGACCCTGCAGAGAAGAGATGCATTGTACAGAAAAACACATTTCTCCAACAGAGATGAAAAACGTATTACTTTATATTTACTGAATTATTTTACATTTTAAAGTAAAAGTAAAGAATCAAGATTGGTGCAGGGATCTGACAAATGTTTTACAGTCAAAAAGTCTGGATTCCAGTGGTTTCACTTCTACAAGTTAAATAGGTTAGACTGCATCAACTTACCCATTTAAACATTGGGGCCCAGAAGAAAACTGTTTTAGGACCTAGAAAAAAGACAAAATAAGAGGAAGAGAGGTTCACAATGTTAAAGATAATAAAACTATTACAAAGAATAAAACATAGAAGTATGAGCCACATACATGTGAACACAAATGCTATGTACATGTTTAATAAGGCACTGGTAGAGGTGGAATCTAAAATAATATATTAACATGTGAGGTGCAGGAGTATTACACGTAGTTATGGATATTGCACATGATGTAAAAATAAATGTACACATATTTCTATATGCATTGTTCAGAAGGATAACATGACTGAAAATCAATTACCACACTTAAAAGAACATGTTCAAGTAGGGTAAATCAGTCAATATACATATCTACTGCAGTGACAGAAGTCCCACGTTTAGCCTGCAGCACTGGTCGGAAACCGATTCCAGATTTTTCTTCCCTTTGCTGTAGCTAGTAATAATAACAAAAAGTAAAACTTAAGGCAGTGTGACATTCATGTTTATAACTTCCAGCACACATGCCACTAGAAACATCTTATTTTAAAACTGATCAATATTTACACACTCAAATAATGTTTCAATGAGAAAAGGTTGATGTGTTTTTGAGAATTTAGAGAATAAAGTTTTATATTTAAAGCAGAGTGGCTGAATTTATCTTTAGTGCATGAGGGGAGTGGACCTTTAGGATAAGATCAACCTTTTTAACAGGCTTTTCTAATGTGTGTAAAGATTAGACAAAACTACACACAGTCAGTTTAACACTTATCTCAGTGTTTTTAACTCCTGGAAGAAGACTCATAAACTTAATTAGCTGCAGCAAAGGAAAAAAGTGCAAAGGACCATAAAAATCTGCTGGTCTGGAATCAGTTTTCGACCAGTGCTGCAGGCTAAACATGGGACATCTGTCACTGCAAATCATCTTTGAGGGAGTTGGCTTTTGTGACCGCCTCTTTGTACCTGGTCAGAAAGTCGTCCTTGTTGTACCCTTTCACAGACAAAACAAAGCTCAGATCGTCTCCAGTGACGCATTAATCTCAGTACCCTCTAGTTAATATCAGCTCAATGTGAGAGACCTGTGTGTGTGTGTGTGTGTGTGTGTGTGCGCGCACAAGTTGTACAGAAGAAACACATACGTCAGTCTGTAAGGTACATCTAACAGAAAATATTTTCTATTCCAATAAATTATCTATTCATGAGAAGTTAAAATGTTCCATTTTTTTTAACTTTTTATGCTTAAATATATATGCTTTATGGTGGGAGGTGTTTTACTATATTTAAGCCACCCTCATTTATACAAACTGAGTTGACAAAATATAATTCATGAAGGCAGGAGAGTCGTAGGGCTGTTGTACACTGCATCAAGTTAATTCAACACTTATTTCTGTACTACAAAGAGTAAGTTTTAAACAATGATTTGATTACGACTGTCCACTTTGTGGGTTGTACTGTGTTTGCACAAGAGAATAACATGACATGACCACTGTCCTGGTTAAAGTGCAGCTGTGTGAACTTTTTTATGGTGGTACCTTACCCAGACCCTGAACCTAATTCCATAGTAAACCTATTCACTTTAGGAAAAACAGAGCTACAGACTTTCTCTACCATAACAAATCGAGCTGCTGTGCTGGAGTTGTCCCAGTGACTACGGTCTCCCTGACACTAAGCTAAAAACACAATGCCTTTCATATAAAGTTAGGTCAGGCATGAGCTGTTAATTTGTTCCCTACAGGACGCAGACAAGACAAGTCAGTGCATCCACTTCACCTTCACCACAGCTGGAGCAGTGACCCACCACCACTACACACTTAAAGACATCACCAACAAAGACACGGAAGCCGAGTGATCATCAGCTCTGCTTTACCTGCCGGGTGGTTGTAGAGAGGTCTCAATTTGGCGGGCAGAATGTGCTCGATCCTGTCCAAAATCCTGTGGTAGGACGCTCTCAGCGCAGCCATGATTCTAAGTTAGATTTTATAATGGGAATGAAAACACCGCACGAAGCTAACCCGCTAATCGGTTAGCTAGCTAGAGATCTTTGTTAAAATTCACGGTACTGAAAAACAGTCTGACCTCTCCTTATACGATATAGACAAGTAAGCGACAGGAGACGATGGAGCTGTCCTAGTGTCGACCTTTCCCTCTCAGAACTGTGACCATGCTAGAGCTACTAGCAGCTAGCTCCTCTCTGACCGACACGAAGAGGTGACTTTCTCTACGACGCAACCTACCGCGTAGGAAGTAGGCGTCGCGTCTTTCTATATTCTCATTGGTCAACGTGATCAGGACTGCAATGTGATTGGTTAAGATTGTTGCGTTAGGTTTCACAGTCCAGCGTGTGCCAACTGGGTGGAGACAAATCGCCTGTCTCATTTTTGACTTAGGACAATACTAACACTACTACCTGAAAACAAACCTTGTCAATAAGGATGACCAGCCTGTATGCAGTCTAAAAGGTAAAACCAGGGGAAAATGTCTGCAAAGAACTCTGCTGCTCATTAATGCACTTACATACACTGAGTTATTTCTTTGAAATATATTTAGTTTAAAAACTTTAAAACTAAAAGTAAAATCTGATCTTACTGAAGAGTAGTAGTAAGTGCTGCTGAGTTACTGCTGGTCCATTAGATTTACATCTGTACAATGCTGAAATAGAACCAGTTGGCAACACACTCCCAACATAACTGTACATAATAAGTCAGCTATACTCCTTTGTTTGATCGTGGCATGGCATTACACAGGCCTTCACAATTTAGGTCCAGCTTTATTATTTGACTTTAAGATGTGAAGAGGAGCCCTGTGTCAAAATGCGATTCTGGTTTTTGACCTTCATCATTTCATACATGCTTCTGTGTTGTGTATTTTGTAATGAATGTGTTCAGTCAAACCACCACATTGCAAACAAGGGGCCAGGTGTTTTCTAACAGAAAAAAAACTACCCATCCATCATCCTAACACTTGTCCACCCTGAACAGGACACCAGTCTATAACAGTGCTGACATACTGAGACAGACAAGCATTCACTCCTAGAGTCACCAATTAACCCAAACCCCCAATTCCATTTTCTTAGGATTGTGGGAGGAAGCCAGAGAAACTCTATGCAGACATGTGGAGAACATGCAAACTCCACACAGAAAGGCACCAGGCCAGTCCATGGATTAGAACCTGGGTCTAAGTATTGCTAATCACTTCACCACTGTGTTTCCCAGAGGAAAACTAGTACAGAGAAAAAATCATGACATTGCCTCTGGGCTGGTCTCTGGTCCATTAGTAGTAGGAATTTATGGTAAGTAATTCAGTGCCATATGTCATTTTACATTTCTTTAATCCACCTTTGTGAAAAAGCTGAAGTCATTTGATCATCAATCACTACAGTACTGGCCAAAAAAACCAAACACTGTGTCCTAAAGTCATTGTTTACATACATACATCTAGCTGTAATCTCTGCCTTTAAAAAAATAAACTAGTGTTCACTCCATTCTGTCTTGTTGTTTTTATTTACATGATCTAAACACAGACTCTGCTGAACTTCTGCAAATGTGCAGAACTCGTGGGAAATTGTGTCGAAAGGCTACTAAAAACTATGAACATCACGTGTATAATTTTTTTGTTTGCCTTCGTTTGATAGTGTTGGTAAGAAGGTAAAGAGGAAACATGGCGAGAAGAAAGTAGAGTATAACATGCACATTTAGTTCCTGGGCAGACTCAAACCAGGGACACTACAGTTACATGTGCTGTAACCATTCAGCTACCAAGGCGCTCACATTGTTTTTAAAAAGTATCATACTTAATTAAATACAACAAGGCTTGTGGTTGAGAAGGATGTATTCCAAGGCTGGGTTTTTAGTTTATAGTAATATTAGAAATCTCAGTGGGATTGATATTTGAGATTTTTTTTTCCAACATGGAAAATGTAGTTTAACTTCTGCCTTATAGGGACATGAACATTCACAGGTCATCCAGGTCAAGTATAAATGAAACTGAACTACAGTTAGAACTGAAGAAGCCTTTTGGATGAGAGGTGAAATATTCAAGAACCTCAAGCCTGTCTGGTGGCGTCCAAATAACGTTTTGTGGGTGATTATAACTTGTTTTTGCCCCTGGGGCCACATAGAAGGCCACACTGGCAGTGCAACATTATGATTTGATCGTCAAAGGAAAGGCGTCAAATTCACAATTATTTAATAAAAAGGAAAGAGGCTAATCTGATTATGTTAATACATATAAACACGTTCATCCGAGGTTGGATCCATGCCTTTGGACCATCTTGGACACACTCCACCCAGTCAGCTATTATGTGTCCTAAAACGAGCGCACCTGTTTTCGCTGTTAAATCACATAGTTTATCGCGTTGTCTGGACACAGCTGACTGCTGTCTGGTGGAAGACATAAACCACACCAGGCTAGCAGGACGGGTATTTAACAGACCAGAGAGCTGGGCTACAGTCAGTGTAAACTCAGGACGACAGCGGGGACAGGACAGGAGCGAGTCTGCCCTCCGGCAATGCCAACGCCGAGTGTCGCAGCGAGCTAACGCGTTAGCCCCGTCCCAACAGCCAGGAGCTGATCCCGATGGCAAAACCGAAGCGACGATAGAGAAAAGGCGACTTCAACAGGGAGGGTTAGCTTAGTTTCAATGTTATTGTTAATTAAAGCCTCATATGGTCACAATGTCCTGCTCTGGAAACCTGGTGTGGGATGTAAATAAACGACTAATTGGATACAGCGAGCCTAACGCCATCAGGAGCAACTATTTAGGTAAGAACAAAGCAAACCCATTTAATGCTAACGACAATGCAGGTGCAGTCAGTAGAAGACGTATTGTTTAAACACTGTCTATAGCAGATAAACTCAGGTTGTGTTGGATCAAATGGACTGAAGGGGAGACCCAACATGACTGTGGCCCCAGTCCACAGAGCTGCTGCTCCGTCTGCACAGTCAGGACCGTCCACTGCAACCGCATGTTAATTTGATTCATGTAAAAGAACAGACAGGAGAGTCCAGAGTTAGAGCACCACAAACATGGGATTAAGTGTTATGTATAACCCACAGTGGGACCGTAGCTGGAGCTTTACTTTATTTTGCGCAGTTCCTGTGCACAATAGATAATGTACAGCAAAGCAAGTATCTGCAACACAACACAGTGAGGAACAAAAGTCTGAAGGATGATCATTAAATTACAATAAAAAAATAATAATGTAGCAACAAAAGTAATTATGTAATGTGTTTATGAACGCTTTGCAGGAGTTTGTAGGCGGTGGAGTTGAAACCATGTGTAATAAAAGTGTCTCAACATTTAAATCATGCTCACAGTAACATACTGTATGCACCGTTATTCACTGTAAAACTACCAGAAACTGCCCAAAGGTCGCAAATTAACCCAACAGAAGAACTTACTGATACTTCTAATCTGTGCATATTAATAAATAAAGAATATGAAACCATTAAAAAAAAAACAACCTCACACATTTCAATCGAAACAGCGGCACTTTCAGTAAATGTGTGTTCAGTGTGTTGAACTTGTCGCACAAGATCATGATTTTGTTGCATTGATTATTTGTCCCATCACATTTAAACAAGAGTGTGTGTCAATATAATGTTTTCCTGCAGTGATTGATTAAGTCAAACATCTTCATATCCAGAGTGGAAATAATCTTCGTAACACATCATTGACGAATAAAGAAACAGCGTTTTAGATTAGTTAAAAAATATTCTTTCACACATCAGGCCAGTGTCTCAGGATGCTATTAATTATTTATTGTGAAAATAGAAAACCATCATTCCCACAATTCTGTAGTAATTGATCAAATTACTTTTTAAACACAATGTTATCTGTATTCCATTTATCTATATAGAAAATGTTTTGTGTGTTGAAAAGGTCATAAAATTATCACATCTTTTTGTCTCACAACTTATAAATAAGTTTCATTTGTCACTGACAAATGAAACTTCAGTGGTTCCTTCAGTGGTAAAGTCTACGTACAGGATTTATGCGGTTTAGTTTCACATCCTCCTTCTGACTTAGGAAGGTTTAACCAGGGTGAAGCTCTTCTAGTGACTGAATTGGTCTGAATTTTCCTGCACAGTCATCATGAAAGAAGTGTCTTTATATGTGTCAGTCAGTTTCTGTCTTTTAACATTGGTATTGCTGTGTTGGTATTGAGAGAACATCATATAAAAGCAGCAGAGTAAACACACAGGACAGTCCTGCTGGCACAGACCAAGTGGTTTGTGAAACTCGTCTGCAACGTGTCCCGTCAAACAGTCGGCACCTGACGGTGGTTGAACAAAGATTTACAAGCCTGTCGAGGTGGAGCTGGTGCCACAGAGGTTTAGTCAGTGCTGTATTTAGCTTGACTGAGATACGGTTTGAGCTGTTATTGTGTTCGAGTAGAGGATACTTGCAGTGATGTGCAGCTCAGAGCTCGTGTGTGATATATTTAGATGAGAGAAGGCGACTGGGGCAAAAAGCAGTGGTGCAGGAAGTGTTGATGTCATGTACCTTAGTAAAAGTACTAATATCACTGTGAAAATACTTAATTAGTGTTGCAGATGTGGACAAAATTGTTGGTACCCTTCAGTCAATTAAAGAAAAAACAATGGTCACAGAAATAACTTTAATCTGACAAAAGTAACAATAAATAAAAAGTCTATGAATGTTAACCAATGAAAGTCAGACATTGTTTTTCAACCATGCTTCAACGGAATTATTAAAAAAAAATAAACTCATGGAACAGGCCTGGACAAAAATGATGGTACCCCTAGAAAAGACAGAAAATAATGTGACCAAAGGGACATGTTAATTCAAGGTGTGTCCACTAATTGGCATCACAGGTGTCTACAATCTTGTAATCAGTCAGTGGGCCTATATCTAGGGCTCCAGGTAGTTACTGTGTTGTTTGGTGACATGGTGTGTACCACACTCAACATGGACCAGAGGAAGCGAAGGAAAGAGTTGTCTCGGGAGATTAGAAAGAAAATTATAGACAAGCATGTTAAAGGTAAATGCTATAAGACCACCTCCTAGCCGCTAGATGTTCCTGTGACTATAGTTGCTCATATTATTCAGATCCATGGGACTGTAGCCAACTTCCCTGGATGTGGCCGCAGGAGGAAAATTGATGACAAATCAAAGAGACGGATAATCCGAATGGAAACAAAAGAGCCAAGAAAGACTTCAAAAGAGATCCAAGATGAACTTCATGCTCAAAGAACATCAGTGTCAGATCGCACCAGCCGTCGTTGTTTGAGCCAAAGTGGACTACATGGGAGACGACCAAGGAGGACACCATTGTTGAAAACGAATCATAAAAAAGCCAGACTGGAATATGCCAAACTACATGTTGGCAAGCCACAAAGCTTCTGGGCGAATGTCCTGTGGAAAAATGACACGAAAATGTAACTTTTTGCCAAGGCACATCAGCTCTATGTTCACAGACGGAAAAATGAAGCATATCAAGAAAAGAACACTGTCCCTACAGTGCAGCATGGAGGAGGCTCTGTTATGTTCTGGGGCTGCTTTGCTGCATCTGGCACAGGGTGTCTTGACTGTGCAGGGTACAATGAAATCTCAAGACTATCAAGGGATTCCAGAGAGAAATGTGCTGGCCAGTGTCAGAAAGCTTGGTCTCAGTCGCAGGTCATGGGTCTTGCAACAGGAAAAAATAAAACAAAATATTAGGTTAGGGGTACCATCATTTTTGTCCAGGCCTGTTCAATGAGTTTATTTTTTTTAATAATTCCATTGAATTATTATGAAAAAATGGTTGAAAAGCAATGTTTGACTTTCATTGGTTAACATTCATAGAATTATTTTTTGTCAGATTAAAGTTATTTCTGTGACCATTGTGAGTTTTTCTTTTATTGACCGAAGGGTACCAATAATTTTGTCCACGTCTGTATATTAAAAAGCTTGGTCAATATAAGTATGTAAGTATAACAAGAGAAATCAAAGTATTAGTAGCTTTTTTTAGCAATTCTTTTGAATATTCATTTGCTGATTACTGAGTTTATGAAAAATCTTGAAATAGTTAGTCTAAAGTGACAGTTTTACGGTTTCATTTGTCCATCCAACAGCCCAGAAGGATTTATATTGTTATAACAGGAAAAAACAAAAAATCCTTATTTGCTGGAATTATATTATATTAAATATTTTGCTTTTCTGCATTAAAAATAACCAACACTGCTTGTTGAATTAAAAATAAACCATTTTATCTAAAATCTGCTTACATTTTATCATTTGTCATTTGTAACTAAACCCACTACTCACATAATGTGGCGTCAAATATATTATGTTTTCCTGTCAGTGTAAAGTGGCATGAAAAGAAAATACCTTCATATGTGTACTGCAGTATAGTACCTGAGTAAATGTCCTTACTTTCTTTTCGCCACTGGCAAAAGTAATAGTCTGCATTAAACTCAGAACCTGAATTGTCTCAAGACAACAAACCGAACCCAAACACCACATACGTGGTTGAACTAGAAATAAAACAAATAGGTGCATTTAAAAAGCATCTCTGCTACTTTTTTCTTACTTAATTTTTCCATGTATAACTGTATAAATACAGACTGTTGTCACACTGAGACACAGATCCTACTGAAACAATTAATTTGTGAATATGTCTGTCAAATCTACAATAACAGTTCATTTATTAAATGTTAGATTATTTTCTCTAGTTTCTACAGTTCTGAAGTTTTATTATCATCATGTATGTCTTTGTAAAATCTGAAAAAACTTTGATATTTCTTTAGGCTCAGAGAAATTATCTATATAAACAATTAATGAAAACTGAAGCGGATGCAAGTTCTCTTTTCTCACATTTGAATATATATATTTAAGCTGTACATGAACTGCTGGATGTCAAAGAAACAGAAACTTTAAAATGCTGAAGCCAATTATATTTAGCAAAGACGCAGCAAATATTTCACCACCATCTTCAGTGAACTTTAATTTATATCAGCGGTGAGCCGCTCATCATTTTTGTAATGTGCTTTTGCTGAGTAGTGTCAGAAATTAAGTAGTGTTTTTTTTTGTTTTGTTTTTTTTACTTTGGATGAAGTGCAGTCACTTCAACACTGTGACTGCACTTTAAAACTAAATCTGTTTAGAATTGGTGTTTAGCATCAGTTTAAAACACTAAGACACACAATTAAGACTTTATTTATTGATTTATTCATATTTTAAACTTACTGGACATTAAAAATTGTAGTTATATTTTTTTCTTGTTTTCTTTCTTCTCTTTCCCCAAGAAAACATTTTAGTAGATTAGTGATTAGATTTAGACCTTAAATTATATATTTTTATATAACAATGCCATAATGTATGATATGAAAGGGCTCAGAAATGTTTCTCTTTTTCACAGGTAGAAGAGAATTTGTCCAGAGACTTAAACTTGAAGCGACGCTGAATGTACACAATGGCTGTGTAAGTGCCCACTCATTTCTGTTTCTAATCTTCTTTTTTTGTGTGTCGTCTGTGTCGTCCTGCAAACATAAAACACAGCTTTTCCTCAGGAAGCTTTGTGAGGCCTCAGTGTCTGACAGGAGAGCAGATCTTTGACTTCGGGTCAGGTGGTTTATGCCTGTGAGAAACCTGAAGCTGACACAACAGTCACACGTCGTGTCACAGTATCAGTCAGGACGCTGCTCGTCCAAAACACAAACAGCCACAGCAGACACGTCCCAGGAGAGCTGCGGTTTAATTCTGACTCTAAATCAGAAAGTGTGGCAGGAATGTTTCAATTGTGTGTCATGAATATATTAGCTGTTTAACTAAGACCTGCAATAATCTATATTATAATTATGAGCTGTTCATAGCAGGAAATTATTAAATTAGTACTGAAACTGTTTAAGTAACATTTTTGGTTTGCAGCTCATGAATTGTGTGCATTTCCTGGCAAAATGTTTTATGAATATTAATATTTTTGCAAACAAAGGAATAATAGTCATATTTGTCCACATGAGTTTGAAGTTAGGGGAGTAGCAGCTTGTGTGCCCAGACACATTTTCACCAGGAAGTCATAAATTAGAGAGCGCACACCACAGCAGTGTTATTTAAAATGATTATGGGTGTTAAGAGCTCTGTCTTCTGGATAGTGAGAGTGCAGAGAGAGGGAGAGAGAGAAAACGATATGTTCAGGATGTTAAAGTTAGTCTGGAGTCAACATAAAGGAGAATGAGTCGTTATTACGTTATTTTGTTTGGTTTGTTTTAGAGCAGACTGAAGATGTTTTTCAGTCACTTCATAGAAACATATGCAGTAAATAATCATCAGGTTAATCAGTAACGAACAAAGAGTTGTAACAAAAGTCTTTCACCTAAAAAATGGATAACTGTTAAACAAAATGGATGCTGTGTCTTCTGTATAGAAACTGTGTAGATGGAGGAAGAAAGAAGGTTAAAGTTGCTTCGAGTTAGAGAAAGCTGTGCATTTTGTAAACCGTACACAGATACTACATTTTCACACTGCGTGTGACGTGACTGTTTTGGTTCACTCATGAATTAGTGATCTCACCTGTACTGTATCATGGATTTGGGGAAACATTCCACCTTATTAGTGGAGTTTGGTGATATTTCAAGCTAAATTTGTAAAAATAAAGGTTTCAGGTGTTCAATGTGAATTTTTACTGTTTTTAAGTGTTTAGCGTTCTTTAAACTCAACATTCATTTGCTGATTGTAACCTGCAGCTACATGTTGTTGGTAACATGGAAAAGCTTCGTGCAGCACCAAAAAGTCAGAAAGTATTTTCTACAAATTGCTGTTATTGGTCAGAGAATGAGCAAGTGGGCACAGTATAAATGTACATTTTTAAGAGTTAAGCTTCTGCCAGGTCGAATTAAGATCTGCCAGTGGAAGTTGAAGTCTTTGGGTTTTTGTTTCTTCCCATATTTCACCACCACTTCTTCCCCTTCTTCAATCTGCTCGTCACTGTCAGTCTGTTAATATTTCATCACATCAGAGGCACAGAGACCAACTCACCTACATTCACCCACATATTCTAATAAAAATTTAACCTGCTTCACATACTGCAGTTTCTCAGAAATTAGTTGTAGCCTGTTAAAATATGTAATGTAAAACTGCCTTGTTGAGTTTGCAGGATGTAGTAAATAATCACAGCGTATTATCCTCAATTGCGGAAGAGCAACAGTTCAGTTTCCTGTTACAGCTTTCAATTAATCAATTAGACCGGTGGTTCTAGGCCTTTTTTATTTTTTACTTGTGGGTCTCGGGGAACATGTTTATGTGTTGTGAGGATAGATTTCCTGTTCTCAGACTGTTTGATTTAAGAAACAGCTGAAGTTGTAAAACTGTATATAATATTAATAATATTTCACAAAAATGTGTTTGCGTGAGAATTTTCTCCCCATAAAATCATCTCACAGCTAGATTCATGCTGCAGCCCCTCATGTGCATCCTGACCACAGATATTATTTATCTAAATAATGCTGATTCTCAATAATTAATACAATTTTAATTGATTATTAATTTAAACTGTAAAATAAATATTTGTCCTCTCTTAATCCACAGGTCAACACTATATCCTGGAACGACACAGGAGAATATATCCTGTCGGGGTCAGATGACACCTTTTTGGTTATTACAAACCCGTATAATAAAAAAGTAAGTCTTAATCATTAAGGTGAACCAACCAATAATTAGTTATACACACGTCTATTTAAGGTATCTGACTTCTCATGTGGGAACAACAAGGAGGTCTTACAGTAAACAGCTGGTTAGTGGTGAAAAAATGTATGTTCCTGTGAAATGTGCCAGTACTGCCTTGATACTCTGAGAACTGTATATTTGCTCGTATCAGTTTTTACCAATAAACAATATTTGAACAAAGAGTTGTGAGGACGATTTGCTCATTCAGCTACTTCCCAGAATCCCGTCCGACTGCATTTGCTTCTCGTCTTCAGGTCAAGAAGTCGATACGTTCAGGTCATCGTGCGAACATCTTCAGTGCAAAGTTTATGCCCCATACCAACGATCAAGAGATCATCTCCTGCTCTGGAGACGGCATCATCTACTACACCCACACTGAGAAGAGTCCAGAGTACAACAGACAGTGTCAGTTCACCTGCCATTATGGAACAGCTTATGAGGTTCTGACCACAAACTGAGCAGACACCGTTGTTTCTTGTGTCTTCTGTCTTATAACTGTTACCTGCCTTTGTTTTTTTTTTGTGTTTTTCTTTTGTCAGATTATGACTGTACCAAATGACCCCTACACATTTCTGTCATGTGGGGAAGACGGGACGGTGCGATGGTTTGACCTTCGCACGAAGACGAGCTGCACTAAAGAAGACTGCAAAGATGTACGGTGACAGCAGTGTTTTGGGTTTTTTTATAACTTATTGGGCCTTCAGAGCTTCAAAAGATTATTATATAGTTTATTATCTAGTAGTGTAGTTGAATAATTAAGTATTTAAATTCTAAAAGTGGGAAAGTTTAATGTGCCAGCATGTATAGTTTTGTAACTTTCTGTTATTTTATTAGTATTTTTATGATCTCCCACGTTTCTGATAATGGTGTCTTCAGTGATTGTTTCTTCACAAGCAGTTTTCTGTGTCTGGAGTAATTCAGAAGCACTTTTATTGGCTTTAGACCAGTCTGCATCAGTGGGATCTGAGTGCCAAATGGATTTGTGTGCGTGTGTGTGTTTTTCGTCTGCCTCGGTTGCATTGATTCTTCTTGTACTTCATGCTTGAGAACAGTACCTGTAATCTAATTTCTGTCTGTAAAGCTTTACCAGACTCTGTTATCTGTTCTGTTAATTAAGCTTAAACCTGTCAGTAATGCAGACATACGTCCTGGGCTAAATGTGTTAATTTCTTTGTCTCTTTGTTAAAAAAATTTCAGTTTCTGTTCAATTCACCAGACTGTGTGCGCTTTGATTTCAGGACATCCTGATAAACTGTCGAAGGGCAGCGACCTCTATATCCATTTCTCCCCTGGTGCCGTACTACCTGGCTGTGGGCTGCTCAGACAGCTCGGTGCGAATCTATGACAGACGCATGCTGGGCACCAGAGCCACAGGTGAACATGCCTCAGTAGATGGGACTCATGTTGCATTTTAGGCTTATTGCATGTTTGAGCTCAAGTTAAAAAAAAAAAAAAATAGTTAGAAATTTAAACAGCTGTGTAAAGCAATAAAAACAAATATAGTTTTGTCTTTATTTTCACGGCGTATATGTTAAAGTTATCAGCAGATATTTATAAGTGAAGACAGCAGATGGACATAATAAAGCAGACCTGAGGTTTTCTCTCCTGGTCCCAACCTGCTGTGCCATGCTCTCCTCTGGGAGCTTCTGTCGTCAGATGTGTGCATGATTTTATCTTCCCACTTAATCTAGAGAGTCTGTACAAGCATATAGTATAGGAAAATATTTTTGATCATTTATCTTGAACTTAAACATGAACAGAAATTTATTTGATCAAATACTAATTGGGGCAATCAGCTGACTCCACATGATCATTAAATTGTGGGATGTAGCTACAGACACTGCCATTGTAGGAGGTTTTTGTTTGGATATTATATAAAATTAAATAGATTAATAAATTAATCTAAAATTGGGGGAAAAGAAGACAATAGAAGTTATAGCGCACAGCAAAATTTGAGCTATTAGTCCCACATTGAATTTAATAGTCAATTTTAAACCTAGTTTTAAAAGACATGGGTTAAACCTTAAGTTTTCATGCTTCACATATGTGGTAAATAAAAAAAGAAATCTCCCTTTTAGGTTTTCGCTCAAGAAATGGTCCAGATGTGAGAGGTCTGAACAGTTGTTTGCAGTTTGGTCTCAGTACTGTACTATAGAGTAGTAATTTAACATCGGTTCTTTGACACACAAGAAGTCAGTGTTAAGATCTGAGAGATAAACCAGTTTGATCCATTTTCTTGGTCTTGGTGAATTTAATGCATGTGCAAGTGAAACAACAGTAAAATATTAAGTCATAAGATAATTGGGTTTTCAAGTGTCTGACTTTTGCCAGTGATTAAAAGCCTTGTGGTGAGTTAAACTGTGTCAAAATTTAATAATATTCAAAAAGCATGTGATGTTGCCGTCTTCACATTCAAAGACTAAGAATTTCTACATTCGGTTCCTGAACTTTGTCTCAGTTTTTGGAGCAGTCAGGACTGGTTTTAGAAGAAAAAGGTTCATGAATACTGTGAACCCGAGCTGACACTGAATGTCTCCCTCCCTCAGGTAACTACATGGGTCGGGGGACGACGGGCATGTGCGTTCGCTTCGTTCCCGCTCACCTGTCCAACAAGTCTTGCAGAGTAACGTCTCTGTGCTACAGCGAGGATGGTCAGGAGGTGCTTGTCAGCTACTCCTCCGATTACATCTACCTGTTTGATCCCAAAGATGACCAAGCCCGAGAGCTGAAGGGCCCGTCTGAGGAGAGGAGGGAGGAGGTGAGCATGGAAAGACTCAACACAACTTATATATAACCTGTATAACAAGTCCTGATGGAGGAATGTGCAACATGTCTCTGCAGATGGTTCACAGATATTCATGGTGTCCAGATAATGAATCATAATGACTTTGATTATTTGACATTTGCCACCATGAAGTTAAAATGTATGATTTTGACTGAAACATCCCAACAACTATTTAAATAACTACCAGAAAAATTTGTATTCCCCTGGAGATGTATTGTAATTCCTTAAAGTTGGGGTACAGTTCAAGTTGGTCCAGTATGTGCCTGCAAAAATAATGACAATACAATCAGCTTAATTCGAAAATGCTTAGACGAACATGGTAAACATGCAAACACTATCTGCATACATTTACATGTTGTAATCATTTTAGCATTTCGCTTAAAGCAGTACTATGTCTAGATGCAACATACATCCATTTTGTTGTCATTTAAATATGTTTTCAGATTCAGTTTGACCATATATATCTGTAAAATCAACTTTTTTCTAAACGCCATCTTTCTTGGGTATTTTTCTGTTTGGGTCATTATATCAGTTTTGGTTTTGAAATCGGATAAATGATCAGCCACAAAATCATCCAGCACCTCAGATAAACTCCGATATTTATGGTGAGGACTTGGCTTCGTGCGAATGTGCTGGATCATGGTGCTAGTGTTTCAAAGCCTTGTGGCGAGTTCAGCTGTGTCGAGATGTGAACCACACACACACATTCCTTTCCAAATACAGCGACCGACGCAGGCAGTGTTCCTCTATCCTCTAAAATAGTTCAGGCTGAGGTGGGTGGTGGGGGTACGGCAAAGTAAAGAGTCATTACACCTTATCTCCCGTTCCTTCACCTGTGTTTGTTCAGGGTCTCTCTGTCTCTATTATTTACTGGGCTATCTCTGCTCCTTTTCAACAACTCCAGCCCATGTTCAGACCTGATGACATTTCCTAAGTAAAGCAGTTCATAATCACTCCAGTAAGACCCTTTTTTTCTATTTCTGGCCCTCAGCCTGTTGCCCTGCAGACAGAGCCAGGGAATTGGAAAGTGAAGGCAACCTCAGTGGTGCAGCCAGAAATAAGGGGGGGGGGGCACATTAAAGAGGTCACTGACAGAGACGAGCAGTGTTTTGCTTTGGCAGCGGAGCTATTTTTGACCATGCTTTGACTGACAAACTGCTAATCTTTCCGTGTGTGTGCATGTTTCCACAGCTGAGGCAGCCTCCAGTGAAGCGCCTCCGTCTGCGAGGTGACTGGTCTGATACTGGACCCCGAGCTCGACCTGAGAGCGAGAGAGAGAGAGACGGTAAGCTCACAGCGGAGACCGTCACAACTGACGTGTGGAGGTGCTCCTGTTTAGTATAAAGCAGAGATATCAAAGTACAGTTCTGGCCTCTGAGCTGATTTCATAAGTTAAGAATTTGAAAATTAATTTAGCTTTTTTTTCCTAGTTATCATATAATTTCTCACTACAGGACAAACAGCACTATGTGGGACCTTTTATTATAAAGAAATTAAATCACTAATTGGGGGGGGAAAAAATCAAGAATTGATTATAGCCATGGCAATGATAGGTGACAACTGATTTTTTTTTTTTTTTTTTTTTTGTGAAGTTCAGTGTGACTGGTACGTGTCTGCAGATAGAAACCTGCTGTTCTTCAGGATTACGGTCAAACTGAACCCTGTTCACAGACAAGAGTGTTCGTTTGGCGTCAGTCAAACAATTGTTTCACTATTTCACACTTACGTCTGTTTGTTCCTCAATTATTCATTCGTTAGGTCAAACATCATGTAAACAGGATGTGTGAATAGTGAACACTCTCTTTAAGAACCGTTGTCCTTCACTCTAGGTGAGCAGAGTCCAAACGTGTCTCTGATGCAGCGGATGTCAGACATGTTGTCTCGATGGTTTGAGGAGGCCAGTGAAGCTCAGGGCAGTCGAGGAAACCGACCTCAGACTCGACCCCGAGGTGAGGCTTCAGGCTGAAAAATCAATACTCAATAAAACATGGTGTGCATTCAGCAGTGCCTAATGACCGTGTCTGTGTTTGAACTGTCTTCAGATTATTGTTCAAGTCTAAAAACGTCTTTATTTTATTTGCAAATACTTGCTGGTCAAATGCTCTTGTTTTGCTGGTTGTTTTCAGGAACAGCCGTTCGTCCAGAGGGAGCGTTGAATACTCCAGCTGCCCCTGCTGGAGCTGTCAGTCAGGGGTCCAGTGCCCCCGAGAGGCCTTTGGGGACAGACACGCCTGAGGTACCTGAGAGCCCTGTCGTGGCTGCACCCATGCCTAAATCCACTTCCTCTTCCTCCTCAGGGTCATCATCAACAGTCACTGCACCTCCTCCTTCCAGCTCCGCATCAGTGGAAAGTTCAGCCCCTTCCTCCTCCCCCCTCACCTCATCCCCTGACTCGGAGCAGAGGAGTCAGGACACCACGACCGGGACCCCTACGCCGACAGCAACGCCAACCTCAGAACCGGCACTCTCAGGTAAAATTCTCCAACATAAATAGATTCACATCTGCACAAAAACTGTTTGAGAAATTCTTGTTTTACTCAGAGCAGCGAGTGTGTATACCTGGGTTCATTCTCTCCCATGTGTGTGCGTGAGTGTATGTTTGTGTGTGTGTCTGTGTGTGTTTGTCGGAGCCACTCCACTCAGGCAGCAGCCTCACTTCACTCTCCTTTAGCATCCTGTTCTCCTCCTCTTCATTTTTTTTGACTCTCTGCTCCCTCTCCTCTTCTTACATCCTCCTCTGTCAGTCCTCTAATCGTACATTCACTCTACCTCTCTTCCTCTGCCTCTTTGTCAGAGTATGGTCCTCACCGGCTGCCTATAAGCTTAGTGTGTAGGCGTTTGCAGAGGTTACTCCGGCTGGCCGACCCCCCAGGGCAGGGTCAGCGAGCGGCCCTTTCCTCTTCCTCTGAAGCCCCTGAGAGACAGTCACAAAGAGCTGCTACCTCTGCTGCTGCTGAGACGCAACCCCATACAGGTTACCCCCCCCCCCTCCATACAGCCTGGCCCCTGCCATCTCTCCCTGTGTTTGTAGAGACAGTCAGGCTCCAGAAAAACCCGGTCTTGCCAGAACTGATGACTAATCCCACAGGGATCCTCTTTCCATTCCCCAATAACGCACCATGTACTTATTAACCCCTGTAGCTGTCACTCTTTGTTCTTTTGCTGAGCCCCTCCCTTACTAATCCCCTCACTTCATCACTCCACTTGTTGCTTTTCACCTGCAATCTCTCCTGTTGGAGTGGCACCAGCTGACGTATGAAGCTCTGCTTTTGTCCCCATGACTCATGTGGTTGTTCGCCCGTGTTTGTCCATTTGCAGTGATCAGTGGTCTTAACTGGTGAGCAGAATGTGATCACTTTGGTTTGATCTCACATCAAACTGAGAATCAACAAAAGCCCTTTTCAGACATGGAAATCGCAACTTTTAAAGTAATGGCTTTTAATCATTTGGTTCTGAAATCAGACATGATGGAGCTTCGACAGAAACGGCCACATTATTATATTTGAAGTCTGGTGCATGAAGAGTTGAAACTAATCCTATATATTGAGGAGAGTTACCTCGGTTATCTCACAGACTTTATTAGTGATGCTTTTTCATAATTTGTTTTTCAGCTGCAGTCTAATTAATGACTTTTCCGAGTTCGAGGGATCCTCAACGCCACCAAAGTGAATCCATTAGTACATTTATCACAGGAGAACACTGTTAATTTGAGTCAAGTGCATCCAGTTTGGATAATGAAAATAAATAAAAAAATTGACGGGGAGTGCTGGTTTGAGATAGTTTGAATTTTCTCAGTGACTCAAAATTCAAAACTGTGACCTAAAATCAGTGTTTCTTGTTGTTTCTTGTTTGAGAAGTGATGACTTGCCTACGTTTATGACAGAACCAGGACAATGTGGAGAAAATGCACATCCCCTTTTTCCATGTGCTGCTGCAGCTTTTATTTAGATATGAGAACCCTTTGAGATTGATGTGGTATTAGTGAAGTATTACTACTCTGATGTAGTTGGATGATGTGAAAGTGACACACACTGAGATCAAAGTAAAATTACCATCCCACCGATGTGTCTGAAATTATTGGACACGCTGTTTGAACCAGTGATGCATGAGTCACAGAACGTTGACACTATTATGAATCTTATATTTTATTATATTTGTTTATATTTACTGTTTTGTTGTTACATGAGATCTTTGAATAAGTAAATCTTGATGGTTGTGATTTCCCAGCTGATATTACTCCACCAGAGTAAAATATTTACAAATGAATTAGTACGTCTGTAGTATGCATGTGTGAACATGTCATTTTCTTCAGATTTACTAATCTCTGATGCTTGTGTTGCACATCAAGCTGAAGCTGCTCCTGCAGAATGTGAACTGATCCTTACTGATATTAGACTAAGCTTCTTTCCTTTGGCTGATTTTTACAGCTCCTCCTGCTTGGCCTTGGATTTAATTTTTTTAACACGACTTTGAAGTTTGTAACCCTCGTGCCCATTGACTGTGTGCGTCCTCAGGTTTGACCTCTGTGTCCGATGTTTAGTCGGTCTCATTTGTGTTACAGATTCTCCCTCTTCTGTGGTAAACAAACAGCTGGGATCCATGACTCTTGATGAACAGCAGGGTGCGTCCTCCCCCCGACCCCCACCCTCCCTCAGAAACAGTTTTCCTCATACTGAACCTCTGCATAGTCTGTCCTCCTCAGTTTTCATGTTGTTGCTTTCACTCTGTGTCCATTGCTTTACATAAATGATTCTGACACCTGAGAGGCTGAATAATAATAAATAAATAATTAAATAAGTCAGTTTGATTCTCCTTGTCCTGACTTTCATAAATCAGCCGAGGTGTGCAGTGATCCTCGTGGGGCTTTGACTTGTGTCTTGTTGTGTCTCGATGTGTCTCTGCGTTGTTGCTGTGGCTGCCAATAGTCGTTACGTGTTTGTCACAGTGTGTCCAGCTCAGTTGTCTGTTGATGTCTGCTGCATGTCTCCATTTGTGTTTGGTGTTGTTAATCAGTGAGAGGTGATGCAACAGATGGTTGCATCCATCAGTGTGCTTTTAAACAACCTACGATGTGCTGTGAACTGCAGGAAAAAAATGTGTTAATGTTGATCAAACTTGTATCTGTAAACCGAACAGCCACGATATTTCCAGCACTTTACTAAAAAAATTCTTCTTGTTTGTTTTTCCTGTGTCCTCCTCTGTCCTCTCAGGAGCAGCAGAAGCTGCAGGTTCACCCTCTGATGAACCTGTATCAGCTCCAGTCAGCAGCAGCGCCTCCGCCTCCTCCACAAACACCACTGTGACTGGCACCAGTCGACAGAGTGCAGCAGAGCCAGTACTCAGCCTACATTACAGCTCAGAGGGAACCACCACAAGCACGATCAAGCTGGATTTTACTGATGAATGGTGAGCGAACACGACGGAAAAATAAATCTTAGAAATCATTTTGAAAAAATCTATTAAGTTTTATGCAAATAGTTCTCATTCCAGGAAGTGAAACAAGCTAATAAAGTGTCATAAAACACCAGATATATTAAATAGACACTAAATTCCAAGTTGACAAAAAATAGCAGGTTGTCATTGTCACAATGATCTTAATTGAATGAACCTATAAAGTCTGAGGAAGAAAAAAGTGTTTTCTGTGCACTGGATAAGGCAACAGACCTATGTGTTACGAAAGCTTATTAAGAGAAATACCATTTAATAAGACAAAAAATATGCAAAACATGCAAAATCAGCACCACACTGATAGTGTAAAAATAATAAGACTATAAGGGGCCTTTTTCATAGTTACTGCAAAGGTTGCAAAGTGGTTTCTGGGGTGAAAAGTAAGTCATTTTAGTGTTTAGTTTTTATCTGTTAAATTGGTCTTTAGGGGTGGTACATATCAGCAGTGAGTTTTTTTCCCCTTTCTCAAACTTCTATATTAAAAATGTTTGAGACTTGTTATTTTATTTATCTTTATTAACCTGTTTGAAACCAAATGTTACAAAACCTCTTTGAATTTAGACAGATTCCTTATTGAGGATCAAATGTAAAACATGTAGTTAAACCTTCTGTTGGAGTCTGAAGGACTGTTCTTTCCCTTACAGGAGCAGCAGCACATCCAGCTCTTTGGGCAGCGGAGGCCCAAAAGCATCTGAGCCCGTCGCTGTACAGAGCAGAGAGAGTCTGTTAAGGAGTCCAGTGTCAGAGCAAGGTGAGTTGTCTCCTTCACGGTCACAAACACTGCTCCAACAGAGTACAATAACTTAACTCCAGACTGAACTAATCCAACACAGAAATGACAAAAACATACAAGCAAAATGTAAAGAGGGGTAAAACTAGATTAAGACGGGATGTGATTTTAATAGCTTTCTCATGTAAAGATCTGTATAACGTCCCCCTTCTTTCAATGATATAGTAAAAATGTCTTTACATTTAGGAGTATACATTTTCCTAAAGAAATATGTGTAATCATGTAATACTACAGGGTAGATGAGAAGGAAGGTTAACGTTGCCTGGACTGTATCAGGAAAACAGACAATAGAAAAGTTTCTATTTAATAAATAAGAAATGACACACTGACCACAGAAATATACTCTGTTACAAGTTACAGGCACACAAAAACACGTCCTCTCACTGCGCCTACAGTCGAGTAAACTGTAGTTAAAACTGAAAATGTTGCAGTCCTACGTACAGTATGTTAATGTGTACTCCCCCTCAGCTCGCTCTGAGTCCTCGGGGCAGCAGAGTTTGCCGTCCACCTCCACAGAGCCTCTGTGTGACGCCTCCTGCTCCAGCTCCGTCCTCGGCAGCTCGTCGGCTCCGGCTCCAGCAGAGGGCTCCTCTGAGGGGGACAGCATGGCTTCTTCGCCGCTGGAGAGGAGTCAGACGGAGGATATGGAGGAGACATCAGGAGGCTGCAGGAGAGCGGAGCCCACGGCGGAGGGAGAGGAGGGCAAGAGTCAACCTGCACGAGGCAACCAGGACTCTGATGACAGCGATGATGATCCAATCCTCATCCCATCAACGAGGTTCAGAGGACAGGGACAGAGGTATGTCAGATGAGCTTGTTATTCTTCCACCAACAGGGGCAAATGATTGTCTCTTAGATAAATATTTATCAATCACTGTTAAAGGGTGGGTGTTTTAATTTGAGTCTTCCTTGACTGTTTTGACTACAAATATAGATTTAATTCCAGAGGGTCTGCAGTAGGAGATAGGATGATCAGGTAACTAAAAGCATATAACCTGTGAGGTGTGTAACATGCAGCAGAGCACAGAAACTCAACAGCACAACGTGTGTGTGTGTGTGATCATAATGTTTTTCTGTTGGTTTGTTTCACTCGATAAAAAAACTAATAAACACACAGCTAACTGTAATCATGGATTGCCCTGCATGTGAGTACTGACTTAGTACTGAATTTAAAAGGTGGTATAACCAAAGAAAGATGAAAAGTGAGGACCGTTTGCATGATATATATTTGAGATATTTTTGATTTCCTAAACAGGATCCTTTTTTTTTTTCAATGTGAACCAGTGTGATCTGGATGAATTTAGTGACTCTACTGTCATGAAGTGAATGGATGGAGCTTTGTTTAACAACAATAACTGCTGTATTCAGTTATGACAGAGCAAACAGGTGTTTTCTAGCTTGGAGTTTTGTTTTTAATGCAGCTGCTACTAGGTTAAAACGTAGCATAGATTCAAAGCATGGGGTTCGTAAGTGTCAATAACGGCACAAGGTTGTGTCTTCTTGTTGTGTGACCTATGTTAACATGCTGGTTTTTGTTGTGTTTGTCAGACGCTCTGCTGCTGCTCGTATCCAGGAGCTGTTTCGCAGGAGGAAAGAAAGAAGGGAGATGGAGGAGAGCGAGACCCAGAACATCAGGAGACCCTCTGTCAAGATGGTCTACAAAGGCCACCGCAACTCCAGGACAATGGTACAGCCCAGACTATTAACACAGTATTTGTTAGGAGTTTGGTGACCTCATAAACAAATCTCTTAAAGGGATAGTTCCACATTTAGGAGGGAAAAAACAAAAAAGAAAAATTGTAACCAATTTGTGTGACATGCAGCACACAAAGGCAGGGGGAAAAGCTGACTGCTACATGGCTGCCAGGAGAATTACAGGGATAAATGTGCACACTTTCAGACAGTCTCTCCTAGGAGGGTTTCATAATGTTGCTCTTTGTTTTTCATCACCTGAAAATTGCTGAAAAAATTGGTAAAAATGGAAAAAATACTTTTTCTTTTAAGCTGAATTTATGTAAATAAAATAAGCACCTTTGCACAAAGGTAACTATAGTATCTACAACAGAGGTGGCAGACGTAGCTTACACAAAGTCCACATTAAAGTTAAAGAGCAAGTACTTTCTTTTAAAAAAAGTACTACACTATGAGAAAAGGGCCTCTTTAAATTATTTACCCAAGTTAAAGTACTGCACCATGGTTAAGAAATGTTTTAAAATTAAAATAGGTACCAGAAGTAAAAGGACTCATGGATAGAGCTGGGCTAGGTGTTAATATTAAGCTAAGCTTATTGCCCTCCAACACAGAGCTATGTCTGTGGACCCTGGATCATCTCATCTAACTCTGTCATTAAGGTTGTTTTATTTCTTCTATGTCCAGATAAAGGAGTCGTGTTTCTGGGGCAAAAATTTTGTAATGAGCGGTTCAGACTGTGGCCATATCTTCATTTGGGACAGACACACCGCTGAGCACCTCATGCTGCTCGAAGCAGACAACCACGTGGTGAACTGCCTGCAGCCGCATCCCTATGACCCCAGTGAGTCACACTCCTCCTGCACTAAGGTGATGTGACCAAGTAGCCTAACATGTTTAATTCACTCTTAATTTTCTCGTCTGTTTCAGTTCTGGCTTCTTCTGGGATAGACTATGATATCAAGATCTGGTCACCACTGGAAGAGTCGCCATCTTTCGACAGAGTCCTCGCTGATGAGGTACGGAGGCCACAAGGTCCCAGAAATCAGTACAAATTATGTTAATGTGGCAGTGATCAGCCTGAAATAAGACTGTGCACATTTTTGTGAAACACTTGTACGAACATGCCCCACGCAGAAAAGGAGGACAAAATTTAGGAAAAGAATATAAAAAGGTTCTTGCATGTGACTAAATAAATAAATAAAATTATATTTAAAGCATGATTCACTTCCTTTTTTTGCCACTGAAGTAATGTCGCCTGAGTTTTGCTTATATTAATGGACAAACAATCTTCTATTTGTTGCAACAAACCAGGATTGTGTAATAGATTTTCATTTTGTCTGGCACAAAGATTGTACTTTTCCTTCCTTCCTTTTCTTTAATTTGTGTTTCCATTTACACCTTTTCACACTTTTCTCCCCTTTTAAGGTAATAACTCGAAATGAGCTAATGCTGGAGGAAACAAGAAACACAATCACAGTCCCAGCCTCATTTATGCTTCGAATGTTGGCCTCCCTTAATCACATCCGATCAGGTACATGCAACTGTTTTTGTTCTTCGCTTCTTTCTAGCTGAATATTTATGCCTGGGTAGGGAAACATACTTATTGTGCTTTTCTCACGACTTGGAACAAGCCTCCTTACGTTTAATATCTGCTTTTTCCTTCTTCTAGATCGACTAGAAGATCGCTCTGAAGGTTCAGGTCAGGAAAATGAGGATGAGCAGTAGGCTGATGGCATTTTATTTTAAAGAAAACACTATTTCTCCATGCTGTATAGCACTTGAAAAGAGATTTGTACAAGTATAGTGTAGAATACTTACTTTTGAAAATTACTCTAATTTCTAGCCCCGTGTTTTTTTTAAGATGACTTTCTTACTGATGTTTCTGTATGAGGTAAAACTACATCTGTGTGAGTGCAAAAGGAAAATACGTCAGTATATATATATATATATATATATTAAGTGTGAGAATAATGGCGGCTGGCGTGCAAGGATGTTAAGTGCAATATTATTTTGTTAGGAGAGAGTGAACTTCGATCAGTGTTAACGTGTGACATTTTGAATTTGTAGCACAAAGCTAAGAAATGTTGATGTGCTGCTGCGACAGTGACGCATGTAAACAAGGAATTTAAAACATACTTGGAAAATGCTTTAAATTTGTTGTTGGCAGGGAGAAAAAGAAACAAAGCTTTGGTTCTTCTCCTGAATGGCTCATGTCAATAAACTATAATCTTTTACAGAATTTGGGGAAAAAAATAAAGCTAAATGGCATCTCAAAGATGTCTGAGGTTGTCTCAAAGAGGAAAAACTAAAGGCGACTGTGCAACATGCAAATTAATTGACACAAATAAATTGAAGATATAAACAACAACCTCTACACTACAGTGATTGACAGAATTAAGAGGTAAGAATATGAAAATGTTAAATATATTGTGTCATGTCAACATAAGACAAAAATGTAAGTGATAAAAAAACTAAAAGTTAGGAGATTATTATTATATCAGAGACCTTCAAATTAAGAATTGCACTCCTGTAACAGTAGGACAAAGGGACAGTTGAAAATAGACATACTGTCTTTGTTATACCACACATTGCCACCCAATGGTGCCTACATTACCCATAGTGCTCCGTGGCACAGACACTAATGGATATTCTGATGTGTTGTGGTAGTAGCAGCTGATGTAGCCTCAAGCAGAGACGAGGAGCAGGCTACACGAGTGTGGCAAGATCAGTTCTAACACTACAACAGATTTGAATTATTTTCAGATTCTTGAGGCAGTTTTATATTTGTGCACAGCTCCTGCTGCAGCCACACAGACATTTACACTTCTTTTTTTTAATTATATGTAGTAAACAAAGACCTGTTAACAACCAGACATAAAAATCACTGGAGTTCATTATAAAACCATAACTGTTGCTAAACAACCTACTTGATGTTTAAAGATCACTAGGTGTATCCCTTCAGGAAGTCAGATGCTTGTCTTGAACTTAATGGTACTACAGAAGAGGCACAAACTGGAACACAAATAAATCGCTAATAGCCCCAGGTTGTTTGCAGGATGCTGTAAGTCGCCTTTGTTTGGTGAAGCAGTACAGATGAAAGGAGTTTTATGTAAAAAAACAAGACTTTTAATAGAAGAATCTTGATACAAAAGTTTAATGCAAATATTTGTATTAATAATTCCTGTATAGTAAAAATCAAAAGGTTACATCACTTCTCAGGTGTATAGCTTTGTCTTACAAAATAAGTACCTGTTCAAACATAATAAAAAAAAAAAAAAAAAAACGAGGTAAGACTGAAGCACCAGAACTGTGCTCTACATGTTATAAATGTTGTTGTGTAACAGTAAAGGAAGTGTTGGAGTGTATAAACTGAGGTAAACTACATCCATCAAATTAAAACGGATTGTTTTTTTGTCCTTAGGACAGAACCTGTCCTCTGATTCACAAACTGTTTCTATTTCAGTGAGTTGACTTTCAATAACCAATATGAACATACAATAATTTATTTCTGACATGGTCGCTTTGCACTGCTCATTTTGTTGGTAATATCATGAAATGTCCTTGCTTATGTGTTTTCATTAATAAAACAGTTTTAAATATTGGTAACAGTCAGTCTGCTTTGCGTTGTTCTTAGTCGGTGGTCTTCACTACTTCACTGTAGTTTTGGACTTGGATAGTGTGCGAAAAACACTAAACTGTGATAATCACCTAATGTGACATAAAAACAGAGTGTTTTTTATGAGATGAAGTACACGCTGTATGTGCAGTTACTGTGTCCACAGTGATCTGTGATGCATAATCATGAAATGTCCATGAATACCCATTCATTTCATTGGAAGTGAAAGTTTTTTAATTTGATGGTTCCAGCTTGTCACATGTGAGGATTTTAAGCTTTTTCTGTTACAAATAGTGAACTACAGTCACTGTCAGAATGATAAACATTTTTTTTCATTACAACTGTGACTTTCTTTTGAAACACTCAGCACTGTTATCTGCCTCCTGTAAAATCTCTTCATTGTTATATTAAAAGCTCTGCACAGGTCTTTCCACTGATTTCTGTTATTTAAACTTTGCTAATGCTGCATTCATGTCCTAGTGGGGTTACTGTAATTACTGTATACTTTTCACTTAACTATGTAGTTAGGCACAGTAAAGTGGAGACATCTGTGCGTGGGGACCATTAATGTGCTGTACTGCACAACTGCTGCTTCATGTGGAGGACTCATTGTAAAGTCAAATATGTTTTAAGTTAAAGTTGGTATTAAGTTGTAGCTACTTTCAAACCAAGGATTTTGTGAATCAGGTTGCACCACTAAAACTTAAGAAATGTTTTAGCTAGTAAAGACATAGGAAACAATGAATTATGTAAAAAGGAACTTGTCTTGCATTGCATAAAAAATGACAGTTGTAGAGGGTCAGCACATCTCTCTTTAAATGTAGGTGTTCCTTGTTATGACATTTGTAATTTGAGGTATGATATTTTTAGAAAATGTAATTTAAAATCTTGGTGTGAAATATAAATATTAAGTTTTATGTCAACACATGTTGACGGTATTATATTTCACTATATTTTTATTTTTCACTGAAAAGGAATATTAACAAGCTAACATTAGCTTTATCATATGCTGTAGCAACTGGTAGTTTGTCTCTTGTCTGGTGCAACATGTTTTATGTAACATGTATGAAACTCCTCTTAGTCTTGTTCCAATTTAAATATTTTAAGTTTGAAGTCATGTACCTGATTAAGAAACAACCTGGGACTGAAACATACTTTACTTAATGTAACTGAGAAGACGTTTTTAACAGGACCTGACAGGAAAGTGTTAAGTCTTTTGGAAAACAGAACGGAAAGTACATTTCTTTCACAATGTCCAGCCCTAATAAGGCACGTTCTCATTACACACAGTAAAAATAAAATGGTGGTAAACTAATTTTAAGTCATTACAGTAGTTAAAGTTTCCTATGGTATTACATTATTTCATATAAAAGCTTGCAAAGATGCTGATATTGTGCACTAGGTCCAACATAGTGGAATGAATAATGTGCATCTTCCTATTTCCTAATACTTTCAAGTATCCATGTGTACAAAGACTTCATTAACTGCACCACAGAGTATGAAAAACTCCACCTAGAATAATCACATATACTCGCATCAAGGATGTGAAACTGTTACACCCTTACAATAAAATCATTACGACCTATAAAATGTCCAACAAATGATCAGACAAACCACATTCAGGCAGGTTTATCCTCCACATCCTGCTCTTCTTCATCTCTGTCATCTTTCACAATCCCTTCATCAATACTCTCCAGCCTCAGTCTCTGACCGTCCAGGTATCTTGGTCTCTGTGCTGCCCTTGTCGTGCAGAGTCCTACCGGAAGAGCCTCACCAAACAGAGTGAGCTTAGCGTCACTCTCTATAGCCTTTGCCAGGCAGGACGCAAAGGTGTCAAGAGATTTGTGTACCTCTGCGTGGACTTGAACCGAGGATGTGTTAGTATTTTCAGCTGAAAACGAAAAATGTACAGTTGAGATGTTAAGTATTTGGACAGTTACATCTATTTTTTTGCTTCAGTACATTCAGTGTGAAATAACATAATGGATATTACATTAAGTGCCCAGGCTTAGCTTTACATAGCTGGTTAAAAGAACTATATCTCACACACTCACACACAGTTCTTGCTATACTAAATACATAAATCCACTCAAATCAAAACATAGACTTGGCAGTTTAATGCAGTATAGATTATTATATTTCAAATCAAATGTGATGACAAGAAGAGCCTGAAATACCAAAAAATGTGCAACTGTCTAAATACTTCTGGACCATCGGTGGTATTTACAAAAAACAAATCTTATGTGTAGTGTGGTATTCAAACTCTTCTTTAACACTGTAGGTGAGTACAAAGTATGCTCCCTCTAATGTTTTGTGGAGTGGGGTTATGACAGATACCTTTGGAATGCTCCACCTGGTCTTCAAAGGTGACTGAGCTCCTCCTTTTCCCGGACAGATTCCCATGGTGCTGTGGGTGGTAGGAGCCGTCTGTGGAGAAGTTATCCAGCAGCATCACATCTGTGCCTGGAGGCAAATGAAAAAGTTACAAAGAACTTTACATTTAAAAGCAGAAACCATATTAGTAAAGGACACAAATCAGTTGTGTAATCAGTTTACAGTTTAACTCAATTTCTTTGTGTAACACATGACTTTACTTGTCCTGCCCGCACAATTTACTGAAACTGAAAATGTGATCTGTGAAACAGGAATGTAAGGCTGGCTGTAACAGCGCTGTGGAAGTATGATGCAATGAATTTATCTAAGACCATCCAAAAGCCTTTAAAACCTTATGTTTACATGTGCTACAAAACATTTAATCTCCTTTTTATATTCAAGTTCAACTCAAAGTGTCTGTTTCAAAAAGAAGATGAGGTAGAATTTAATAGCATGAACAAATCTGTCAAAGATTGCATTGCAACCCCTGGTTCCTACTTGTTAAGATAAAGATGAAGAAAATAATATAATGCACTAAAAAAATGTCGGATGTTGTCGTCAAATGTGTGAAATTGCATGTATGACATCATTTCCTGTTAATATTACACAGTAAGGTATGATAGGTATAGTATAGGTAAGAGCAAAGAAAAAAATACTGTGATAACAGATGCATGATATATTATAATTGTAATTGATATATAGTAAAATGTGGCACAGTATTTCTCAATCATTCTGTGTATTCTGTGCAACACTTACATGAATCCTGCGTGAAACTGAAGCCAGTGTCTCCTGTGCTGCTCCCTGGAGCTAAAAGATGGCCTCCCCCTGCCAGCATGGCTGTCAGGTGTGGAGACATACCCAAGTCTGAAAGTACACAAGCAAGTTCTTATGTGATCACTGTTCAACACATGAAATGTCAAGAGCCATTTTTGTTCTACAATTTAGCATCATAAACCTGGACAGACATTGCACAGATTCAACTAAATGATTAAGATGGTCGTCATTTTGTGCCAAATTGGTTCTCATCTCATTTGTAGTTTGGTGGGGGTAATGACAGCACAGCATCTTCATTGGCTTCTTTAGCAGTTTGAGAAGCTGCACAGTCTGATACCCCTTTCACTTCTTAATCTGCATTAATAGTAGACTTTTAACGCTGTCTTTCACTTCTTTGACAGTGTTGTTATTTCTATAAATATAATTGAATTGTCCACACAGTAAAAAATACATGTCTCAAGTTCTGGCTGTGCAGAAAACTCAATTTTAATGTTTTGTATAATAGAGATGCACAGTATCTGTCCAACCTAGCATAAAGAAGCATAGATAATTATGTTCACATTAAAGATACATTATTTGTGTGAGGGATCATTGCCATTTTCTCACCTGTGATTCTGTTGGAGATACTGAAGAGTCTGGATGTCCTTTGTCGTGTGGCAAATGACTCTCTGTAGTAGCGGTCTCCAAAGCACATCCCCAGAAGCTCCTTCCTCACTGTTTTATTCCACAGACCATAGATAAGTGGGTGGCACACGGCGCTGCAGAAAGACAGCCATGCTACCAGAGTCTCTAGCCCCTGGGAAACACTCCCCTGCCCCCACAAAGCCTCTGTACACACAACCCCAACATATGGTCCCCAGGTCATGAGGAAGGTGCCTATCACCACTAAGATGGTGACAAAGGCCTTACACTGGCTCCCTGCGTACACAAGGCTCCGCCGGCTTCCATTAGAGGAAGTTGAGGTGCTTGAGTTTTTTCGTCCGCTCCTCTGAGATCCATTGGAGTCATCCTGAGCCACGACAACCGTCCCGCAGTGGACTTTACGAGCTTTCATGCGAGCAACACGGAAAATGACACCGTAACAGGCCAGCATGATGAAGAAAGGAGGGAGGATGCACCAGGTGACCCAGAAGACCGTGTAGCTTGGCTCTCTGTGCCACGATGCAACACATGTCCACTTGAAGCAGTCAAACTCAAAGGAGGACCAGCCAAACAGAGGAGGCAGACAGCCCACAAGGGAGTGTATCCACACATAGGTGATGACAACGACTGCCCGGTTACCCGTGATCTTCATGGGGTAGATCATCGGGTAGAGCACTGCATAGTACCTGTGACAAGATATGAGAGAAGTGAGAAAACTAGTGAGTAGGGAACTTAACACTTTCTTTAAGGGAAGTCCATAGTTCAAGAAAGAAACTGGTCAGATGTGAGTGAGAAACAATTCTGTAATGTGTTTTCCAAATGGCTGCAAACAGAGCAGAAAGAGAGGGGGCTGGCAGGAGAACAAAAACATGTACTGTAATCAAAAATCCCCAAAGGTGCTGAGGGTAATTAGGATTGCAGTGAGAACAGTACGGACTGTATGTAACTGAGAAAACTTGCAGGAGGTATTAGTGACTTTGTTTTACAGTCCTCTCTGCTAAACTAAAGTGGTGTTAATGTTCATTTCAATTCTAACATATGCTGATGAAGTCTTAAGTAGCACTGTAACTTAATATTCATTATTGATTCATTTGTTGATTATTTTTCTAAACAGATAAGTCCTTTTAGAGTTTTAAATGTCTTGATAAATGTGCCTATGTGATACTGTAATTACTGTACTAATAACAAAATATAACTTTAGATAGTTGGAGAAATGTTTTTCTTCTTTTTTGCGTTAAAAAAACAAAGAAAAAACCGCTTCGTTTTCCAAAAGCATCTGTGTTTCATTTTGCAGGGTAACTCTAAAGCACATAAGTTTAATACCCAGCCTTGTTTCTTAGAAACATCCGACTTAAAAAAACTTTCTAAAACTATAAATGAATGGAAATAATCTCAACTCTGCAGATGACGCAAAGAACAGATGTTGCAAGTTATTTTGTCTAAGGATGTTTGACCATTGCCACTTGAACTGGGAAAATAACCAGAAAAATACCACAACCTAACTGTGTGGTTAACCAATCTTATTTACAAGGAAACATACTGACCTTAAAGGAAAGCACAAAAAAAAAATCACTGTGAACATGACTGTTTCTTACAATAAAAAGCAGAAAATAAATATCAAATATTTTATACTGTATATTGTATACAGCATAAAAAATTAAAAAATAAAATGCAACAAATTAGACACAGCACACAAATTAAACAGCTAGAGCGGTGGTGGCCATTAACTACAATGCTCAAGGGCACATAAACAAATTCTGGTAACACTATCATTCCTTTATATCACTTAAACCACTTTTCATCAACTCATCAACTCAAACTGTTTTAACTCTTTACTAAGAGTAGATTTTTTAAAATATGAATTTAAAGCAGCATCACTTGAGGTTTCTGTATAAGAGAAGTTGTAGTAGTTAAAATGATCACACAATTCTGCAGCTACCCTCTGCTTTATAGAGCACCGTGACATCAGTTGACCCATTGTTTTAGTTTTATAGCTTGCAAGTTTACGGTTTTGTTTTGGAGACAAACCTGTCATAACTAACAGGCCACTATCGTCCTAACACGAAATGGCAAACCGACAAAATTATAGATTGATATATATTATTATAATATTATAATTATAGCAGTTAAAGAATTAGACATGCAACCAAATAGTGTCCGAAGTAAATGAATATTAGACACATCAGGTAGTCATTATGTGTCAAACACACAACTCAAAAGGTTTGTTTATAATCTTTATTCAGTACTGACCTGTCGATAGCAATAGCTCCAAGGGTGAGCATGCTGGCAGAGCTGATGAGCAGATAAAGCAGGGCAGTGAAGTTGCACCACACCACCCCAAACACCCACTCTCTCTTTGCTGAGCTCACGGCTACGAACGGCAGCACCAGCGTGGACAGCAGCAGGTTTGAGAGGGTCAGGCTGAACACAAACTTGTTGCTGGGTGTGAGCAGATAAGGCCTGCGATAAAGGGTGGCCACAATCAAGAGGTTCCCCAGGCAGGCGAGGAGTGTGATGGTCACGATGGAGACTGACTCCAGGGCAGCCAGACCCTCGGCATTACCTGTCGCAGTACAGTTCCTACTGATGTTCATGATGAGAGACTGGACCACCGGACAGGTGAAGAAATGGTAAGAGACTGTGGAGGAGCAAGAAAGAAAATACATCTAGTGAAAATATAATCATTATACAATCAATTACATTTTCATTTGAATTCATATCCAACTTTTTTCCCCATTATAGACTTCTCTAAATATGATCACGTTTGCAGTAATTCGAAAAAAACAAATCCTGCACAAGTGTGACTGAAAAACGGTAGATCCTTTTAAGCATTTCCATTTAACAGAACGTCTTCTACATTAGACTTACCGTTCATAATGACAGATATTAAGTATAAAACGTATGATTCACATATAAAGTTGTCATATCTCTAACTTAAATAACTGCAACACTGAAATGCACCATTCGTGTCTATGAATTAGCTGGTTAAGGATCTGAACACGATTTCTGCTGCTGGTTTTAATTTTTACCATATTCAAGAATGTTTAGAACAAGACACCATTACTTAGTTACTTACAGGCTTTGTACCAAACGTAAAAGTCTGGAGTCTACACTGTCTGTTTTCACAGCTTTTAGCCAAGGAAATTAGTAAAACAGTCTAAACTTCAAACCACACATCTGACTTTACGGCAGAAAAGCGTATTTACCCGGTCTTACCACGATGTTAGTCAATTAGTCACTTCTTTAACGTGAAGATGCTTTATGTGCAGCTCAGAAACAATAAATGTAAACTTTATAACATCATGAAGTGATTTCAACATTGACGCTACATCCAGGTTAGTAGTAACTTGACGCTGGCTAACACCTACCGTTAGTTAGCCTTAGTTAGCTAAAACTTTCTCCCATTGTCCCCCCCTAAACACAGCTATCTAAACCCTTTTTACCTGCTTTGGCTCGAAGCTGTGGCTCCACATTTTCTCCTCTCTAGCGACAAAACCTCCATCTTACGTGTAACCCTAACCCGAAAGACTGGAAAATCTCCGAAAGACCCTCGGCATTGTGAAGTTCGGCAACGTCGGAGCAGAAATGGCCAGCTGCGGCTGCAATGGCGTCCTCCTCCCACCTCCGCTCCTGCTCCCTCCGCTAGCAGACTCCTTCAGACTGTGGGTGGTCGCCTTCCCAACCTGTTACGATACTGCATGTGTGTACTTTAAAAACACCACAACATCGCAAGTGCCTAAAACTAAAGTACATTTTATTTCGTTTTGAACGCAACATGTGGTGTAGGCGTTTGTGCTCATGCTTAAACAACCTCTAAACGTATTCACACGTCTTTAATAACAGACCGTCAGTGTTTATGAATGAACGACGTAGCATCGTTTTTGTTCTGCCGGACCACCCACGTAGATCAAAGCTTCCCGCACAATGTCGTCACCTTCCGTCATCCAATGAGAAAACAGGAGCGTTACCGTATCGTCCACGTGATGGCGCACTGATCCTGAACGTTACACCCATGAATCGTGCTGAAACCACGGTGAATGTACTGTTTAACTACTGAAGATGGTGCTGGTTTTCAGTGTTTTATGCTGCGTTTCTTTCCAGAAAATCTATCAAATTTGTGAAGCCGTTTTCTTAATTTCAACATTTAAAGAAAAATCTGAGGGAAATTAATAATTTGCTTACTTTATTTGGCAAGTTTCATATTGTCCTGCAAATCACAGAATCATATTTATTCGCCAACTATGCCTACACATACAAGGAATTTGCTTCTGGTCTTTTGTGGCTCTTCTAGGACAGTACAGACATTGACAGTAATCGCCCCAGTACCCTTGAGGTGTACAGATCCTGAAAAGAGGGCAGAGGTTCACCAATGATCTTCTCCGCAGTTCTAACTGTGCACTTCAGTCTGTGTTTATTCTGTGCAGTGGATACTCCAACCCAGACTGTGATGGAGGAGCAGAGGATGGACTCGATGAGAGCAGAGTAGAACTGAGTCAGCAGCTCCTGAGGAAGGTGAAACTGCTTCAGCTGCTGCAGGAAATACATCCTCTTCTGTGCCTTTTTGAGGATGGACTTGATGTTGGTCTCCCACCAAGTCTTTTTAACATATTGCTGTTGTTTTCAATGATCTTTTTTTTTTCTTAACTTACAGCACTTTGTCTAGATCACAATTACTCTCAATTAAGTCCAAAATGACACAATGCTTGTGTAATTATTAAGAACATAAATTTGCTGGGTAAGAAAATTTGTTCAACAACTAGTACATTTATACTTTAATAGAAATAAATATTTTACCACCAGTAAGTAAATTGTTTTTATCAATAATCAAAGCACCCTCTGAACAATGGCTCAGTAATATATCCCTGGTAAATAACACACATCTAACAAAAACACTGTAAGTGTAAACCTCATGCTTTCTATAATCCTCGCTCTCTGGGGCCAAAATGTAAACAAAAGACTTTCTGCAGCAACAATCCAATCTCTAAAGTTAAAACTGAATCAAACAATGTAAACATAATTATTTTGGGGAAATACCTCTAGTGGTGTGAACTTAACATACTGAACTATAAATCAGTAATTTCCTACTGCAGACGCTTCTGACATACATTAAGACAACACAAGTAAAATTCCATTATAAGCCCTTAAGTTAAAAATTTAGCATGGGGATCTTCGGACTGTAGTCAGTCAGAAGAGAAACCATCAAACCCTGAAAGAAAGGAAATATGTGCAGATTAATACTCATTTAACGTGGAGGCAAACTATTCTGACAGGATCACATTACATCCATACTGGTTTAAAACCACGTTTCATCAGGTTACGCACCATGATTGTCCACTTCCTATTCTCTGCCTCAGGGAAGACAAGCGAGCGGGAGGAGTAAAATACCTCGTCATCCACCTCTTCCTTTTTACGGGGTAGACAGTGCAGGAAAATCCAGTCTGGTTTGGCTACACTTCCTGTCTGTAGTGGACCAGAGAAAAACAGAGTTAAGACACAGGGTTGAGGGTCACATGGTGCCATAATGACTTGGATGTTGTACTGTCCATATCGGGGGTGGGGGGACAGAGCCTTTTCTATCAAGGCTCCAGAGCTCTGGAATGACCTGCCAGAAAAAATCAAGCTGTCTGAGTCAGTGTCATCTTTTAAGTCTTTTTTTAAGTCATTTTTATAATTTTGCCTTTACTTTTATGTGAGATACTTGTTTTGATTTTAATTATTAATATTAACCATTTATTTACATGTTTACTCTGTGTTTAATTTCAGCTTCATGATTTATTGTACAGCTCTTTGCACTTTGTGTGAGTAATTTTAATGCTGTATTTTGCTTGTTTTACTGTACAGCACTTTGTACTTTCTTTGAAAAGTGCTTTAGAAATAAAGTTGTTATTATATTATTGCCAAACCTGCGTGGCCATATATGAAAAAGTAAATTCAACAACAGATGAGAAACAAAGTAACTGACGTGTCAGTCTGGAAAAAGGTTTAGGGGGAACTTACTTTTCACATAGGGCCAGTCAGGTTTGGAAAGTTCCCCTTAATAAATTTAAAAACTGCTACATTTTATATTTACTCAGGTTATCTTTGTGTAATATTTAAATTGGTTTGATTATCTTAATCATTTAAGTGTGACAAATATGCAAAGAATACTGAAAAAAAAATCAGGAAGGGGGGCAATACTTTTTCACAGCACTGTAAAATAAGTGTCTTCTTCACCTGCATAGTAATCTGGTAACCATGAAAGTCCTTGAGCCTCTTTATCTTCTCTTCTTCCTGTCCCATGCTGACCCAGGTGTCAGTGACCAAAACGTTACTGTCATGGGCAGCCTCCATCGGGTCTGAGGTCAGAACAAGCTGGGTCCCATACTGAGGTGACATGTAATGTTATGAATTTATAACAACAGCATGTTGGTTTATAACAATGACACATAAACAGGACCTCACCTGTTTG